>CM029018.1:12420536-12858553 GCA_016801055.1 Panax notoginseng | reverse complement strand
ACCTATTTTGGGGTTGTCACAGCAATGGACCTTTTGGTACTTGATGCTCCGCTTTGACTCGTTGACAAGTTAGACACCTTGAGATAAACAGCGCTATCTCTCTCTTCATATTGCTCCACCAAAATGTATGACAAAGATCTATGATACATTTTGGTACTTCCAGGATGGATTGCAAACGGTGTGTTGTGCGCCTCATCTGATTTTCATACTTTAAATCAGGGTTGTTAGGAACACAAAATCTGGAGTTGACCGAAGTATTCCTTCTTCATCGATTCTTGCTTCCGGCATAGCACTTCTTGCACTTTCTTCCTCATACGCATCAGCTCCAGGTCTGTAGCTTGAGCAGCTTTAACTTTATCGATTAAAGTCGGTTCTACTCGTATTTCGCCATCATCACATGGGTCCCCTGGAGTCTTTAACTCTATCTCCATCCTTTGCAAGTCACACAAAATGGGCCTTTGTGTTGACAATATCGCACTCGTACTTGCATATGATCTTCTACTCAATGCGTCAGCTACCACGTTCGCTTTTCCAGGATGGTATTGAATGGTATGATCATAATCTTTCAACAGTTCAAGCCAACGTCGTTGTCGCATGTTGAGTTCCTTTTGAGTGAAGAAATATTTGAGACTTTTATGATCCGTAAAGATCTCCACCTTCTCCCCATACAAGTAATGCCTCCAAATTTTAAGTGCAAAGACAACAGCTGCCAACTCTAGATCATGAGTAGGATAATTCCTCTCATATTCCTTGAGTTGTCTTGATGCATAGGCTATGACTTTTCCATGTTGCATGAGAACACATCCCAACCCTTTGCTCGAAGCATCACTGTAGATGACAAATCCCTCCGAGCCAGATGGTATTGTTAGAACAGGTGCTGAAATGAGTCTCCTCTTGAGTTCTTGAAAACTCTGCTCACATTCTTCGCTCCAACCGAACTTTGTATCTTTTCGAGTCAGCTGAGTTTTAAGGAGTAGCGATTCGAGAAAATCCTTCCACGAATCTCCGATAATAACCAGCTAAAACAAGAAAGCTACGTATCTCGGTCACTGATTTAGGTTGCTCCCAGCTTTGAATAGCTTCAATCTTTGTCGGGTCAACCGATATTCACGACTTGATACTACGTGCCCAAGGAATGCTACCTCCTCCAGCCAGAACTCGCATTTCTTCAACTTGGCATAAAGCTTGTATTCACGAAGCTTTTGGAGTACCAGCCTCAAGTGTTGCTCATGATCTTCACGGCTTTTGGAATAAATAAGGATGTCATCAATAAAGGACGACCACAAAGTGATCCAAATATTCCTTGAATATCCGGTTCATCATATCATGAAGGCAGCAGGAGCATTAGTCAATCCAAAGGACATGACTAGGAATTCATAATGCTCGTACCGAGTTCTGAAAGCCGTCTTTGGAATATCCTCAGTTCTAACCTTCAGCTGATGATATCCAGAACGAAGATCGATCTTTGAAAAGAATTGTGCTCCTTGCAACTGGTCAAAACAGGTCATCAATACGTGGCAATGGGTACCTATTTTTGATGGTGACATGATTCAACTCCCGATAATCAATACAAAGTCGCATACTTCCATCTTTCTTCTTCACGAATAGAACAGGAGCTCCCAAGGAGAAGTACTAGGACGAATAAAGCCAATGTCTAACAATTCCTGCAGTTAGATCTTTAACTCCTGAAGTTCAATAGGAGCCATTCGATATGGGGCTTTGGAAAGGGTTTTGTATCGGGTTCAGGTCGATACAAAATTCAATTTCACGCTCTGGGGGTAGGCCAGGAAGTTCTCAGGGAATACGTCAGGGAATTTATTAACAATAGAAATATTATTCAAAACTGACGTATTTTTGTTTAGATCCGTGACATGAGCTAAGAAAGCTTGACATCCGTTTTTCAATAAACGAATAGCTTTATGGGTTGAGATGACAGCGATTGATTTTAATGGTTTGGTTGATTGAATTCGCATAATAGGTTGATTAGGAATATGAAAGCTAACAACCTTACGAAAACAATCAATTTTTACATGATGAGTAGTTAACCAATCAATCCCTAGAATCACGTCAAATACAAGTATTTATAATGAAATAAGATCGACAGGTAATGTGTGGGTACCAACTTGAACCAAACAAGGACTTATAAACCGTGGATGTAATGAAGGTTTCTTCCCAATGGAGTTTCAACAGATAAGTCAAAGTCTAATTTCTCCGGAATCAAATTTAATCGATGAGCGCAAGTAGGAGAAATAAAAGAATGGGTAGAACCGGTATCAAATAAAGTATAGACTTCGTTAGAGTTTATGATAAGCTTACCCGTGATGACCTCATTCGGGTTTTGCTTTCTGGGAGGTCACAACAAACGCTCTCCCTTGCACTAACGGTTTTTAATTTTTGGGGACGGCCTTTGGTGTCTTCATCTTGGCTGAACTTATTTTTGGTAAACGACAAAAATCGAGCTAAATGACCTTCTCTTCCACAATTATAACATGCTTTATACGGTATCGCGCAGTTTGGACTGATGTGCCCCTCCCCTCCGCATTTGAAACATATGATAGGTGGTCGTTCTCCTTCGTTAACAACGGGTGCTGGTGCTGACGTCTTTCCATCATTGTTGAGTCCCCTCTTCTTGAAATGATCATTCTTATTATTTTGGCCCTGATTACCACCGAAGTGGTTACCATTTCTGGCCCGTTGACTCCCTCCACGCTTGTTGTCACCGCTTCGATGACTGCTCTCACTGGTATTATCATTTTGCCGACTGCTCTCTTTTGGTTGCATTGACTCGTTATCGCGCTCCACTAACTGAGCCCTATTCACAACATCTGAATACAAACACAGTTTATGAGAAATAAGATATTGAAGTATCTCAGGTTTCAAACCTCGTAAAAACATTTGCGTCATTCGCTCTTCATTATCCACCAAGTGGGGACGCAAACCGGGATAACTCAGCAAATTTAGCCTCATACTGCGACACGGTCATATTATTCTGCTCCAATTTGATGAACTCCACCTCCTTCATGTGACGAACACTTTCGGAAAAGTATTTGTCATTGAACAGCTCTTGGACTTCTCCCAAGACATCTTCAGTGCGGCAGGTTGAGTACGCTTAATCGATTCCCACCAGTAATCTGCCTCTCCTCGCAACATAAAAGGCGGCAAAGGGAACCTTTTGCTCCTCGGAGCATCCCAAGACATCAAATATCTTGGTGATCTGCTTTATCCATGTTTTCGCTATAAGTGTTTTTGGCTCTCCCTTAAACTCCGGTGGTCCCAGCTCCTTGAACTGTTTAGCGGTGACCGTCCGAGAGTTTTCAGTGTTTCCACCTACATTTTGAACAGGAGCCGCTCTCGCCTGCTGTTACATGAACTGCATAAAGCTTCTGAACATTCCATCATTCATCATTTGGTCAGTATTGTTGTTTGCATGAGGATTGTCGCCTTCCTGATGTATATTATCCCGATTATTGATATGTGGTGAATCCACAGTCGCCTGTGCTCCATTGTTATTCTCAACATTCTCGGATGCCATTTTCAGATACTGCCACAAAATAAAAGTTAATTGATATGTCATATATTATCGTTATATTCTGACCCACCAATTAAATACCATGCAATTAAACTTAGGTAAGTTATACTAGCGAAGGAATTCCCCGTCTCTCCCCTCCTAGTTCTATTCTCACATCTTGGCCAGGGATCATATCCCTAAGCTCTGATACCAACTGTGACGCCCCCAAAATTAGGTATACATTATCCATCTTGGGTCGTCAGATACATGGTACAGAATTTGTAAGACCCCAACTTTTATAAATAAAGATGAATTTTCTATAAATATTATTTTTAAATATTATGGAGTTAATTTGATATAATGTTATAGTTGTGGGTAATATTTATAAATTTTACAAAGTACGCAAGTTGTTATATAATATTCGATTGGTCGGGGAATATTCGTTTTAACAGGGAATATTCGTACAACGACACAATCATTGGTGGACCCCACAACGGAATTATTGTCGGATTGAGAAAACGACAAAAATATTTTATTAAAAATAACGGCAAAAATTTTACCATTGTTACTGTTGAACTACTCGGTAGTAAAAGTACAGTAATATGTGTGGTTGCATAGTAGCACACGGTATTGATTATTAATGCTTATGTGAGAAGTCACTCAGTTTGATTCAATTATTATCAGTTAATAATATGAATTATTTAGCGATAATGACGTTTTGTTTTATTCGTATTATTAACGTAATAAAACAGAAACATCTTTTTATATAAAACAGAATACTTTATTAAAGTTATTCTATAAATAGAATATATTATATTTTATTTAAAAGATTTTTCTTTAAATATGGACCGTCAGATTAAAGTAATCAATCTGGACCGTTCATGGATTAGTTACTATGCATTCTATTTTTCTATAAATAGCAGCTCATTCCTTCATTATTTCTTACGAATTCACTGAACTCTAGAGAGAGAAACTATAGAGAGAAACTATAGAAAGAGAGAAGAAGAGTATTCTGCTACTTAACTACTTCCTTATTTCAGCTCGTCTTTAAAACGGTAAGGGGTGTTATTCTTTCTTATTCATGAAGAGAACTGTTGTTATTCCATTTCTTATTATTCTGTTGGAATAACCTGTATACGCGGTCTATCCTATACTTGGTGACATTCTTCTATTATTCTGTTGTAACATCCTGTCTGTGTGTTTTACACCGGACCTGGTTCTATTTTTATTATTATTCTGTTGGAACATCATGTCTGTGTGTTTTACACCGGACCTGGTTCCGTTTTTATTATTATTATGTTAGAACATCCTGTCTGTGTGTTTTACACCGGACCTGGTTCTGTTTTTATTATTATTCTGTTGGAACATCCTGTCTGTGTGTTTTACACCGGACCTGGTTCCGTCTTGTTATTATTCTGTTGGAATATCATGTCTGTGTGTTTTACACCGGACCTGGCTCTATTATTTATTATTCTGTCGGAATATCCTGTCTGTGCGTTTACGCCGGACCTGATTCCATTATTTATTATTTTGGTGGAATAACCTGTCTGTGCGGTCTATCGCATGCATGGTGATTTCTTTTGTTATTCCATTCTTTATTATACTCAATTGGTTAAGTTTTGACTTCTATACTCCATGAAATTAGTGAAATATCCTTGATAATTGCGGTTCATCCAGTATCTTTTCATGAAAATATTCCTCTAAGTATTCTTGAATTTTACTCCACAAAGCAGTATCATGTTGACAATTTGGACGTTGTTAATTCCTAGATAAATTAATTCTTGAACTTGTTTTATTGAATTCTTATATCATTGTCATCATCCTCATGTTTATAAAATATTGAAAGTCATCTGTGGCTTGTAGTGCATAGATGGACTTGATACGATTATGACTAGGGATTATTCAGTATAATCATGACCGTAATGTTACAAATGATATGGTAAAAGTCCTCATTGGCCCGTAGTGCATTGATGGACAGTTGTTGGCATGATCATGACCATTAATGAATATACGAATATCCTTGGCCGTAGTGCAGGGGTGATTCGATGATGTGGATTATTTTATTAAGCTGAGTCTCAGCGATCACAGTGTTGGAAAATCTTTTTAAATCATAAAAGATAGTAGAGTTTATTTTCTACTTGACTCTTTTAATGGATTGCTTGTTCCGCTGCAGTTAAACTTGATGTCTATTATATTTTATCAGTTTAACATTGTTGAAGGCTAATGATAATTTATTCTGCATTATCTTAGTCATAATATTTCTTACTGGGCTAGTTGAGCTCACCCTTTCTTTCACTGTTCTCTTCAGGAAATGAGAACGTAGCTGGGGCAAGTCGGAGAACGGAGTGATGGTCCGAATGATAGTATTAGTTAGTAGTCCTCACTATTCTATGTAATGGTGTGCTAATAAATGTAATGAGGACTCCTTTTGAGTATGAATACTCTCTAGAAGATAATATTTGTATTCAAACTCACAGTTTACGTTTTGTCGTATTGTACACGATAGTTGTATTAGTAAGTTGTATTTATATTCTGTACTATGTATCTGACGACCCAAGATGGGTGATGTATACCTAATTTTGGGGGCGTCACAGTTGGTATCAGAGCTTAGGGATATGATCACATTTATGACAACCAGGCCGTTCCCAGGAAAGAGGGGGCTTTCCAATAAGGATTTCTCCTTACTAGCGCGCAATTAGATGACCAAACCTCTCCTTAGACAGAACTTTCTAGACATTGCCAATAATGCTATCTAATAATACTATTCAAATAATATGAATTATTGATCTGATAATGGAAAATACTGTGCAGCAACAATTATTGAACAACAATAATACAAAATTTTAACGTAGCAATTATTGAATCAATAAAATAAAATATTGAACAGTAATTACTGTAACAATTATTGAGTAGTGCCTTCTTACGTAAGAATCAATAATTTTAAAAATACTGTGCAATACCGTGTGCTACTGTGCAATAACGCGTATTACTGTATTTTAACCACCGGGTATTCCAACAGTGTTAACGGTAACAACTACGCCGTTATTTATAAAAACTCAAATTTGTCGTTTTCTTCATCCGACAGTTATTCTGTTATGGGGCCCACAAATGGCTGCGCCGTCGTACGAATATTCCCCGACAGAAAGAATATTCCACGACTAAACGAATATTCCCCGACAACAATGATTATTTTATAACCACTTGCTTATTTTGAAAAAAAATCATATTTCACTCATAACTTTAAACTTTTATCAATTTAACCATTTACTGAATAGTAATTATAAGAAAAATTGAATACTTTTATTTCATAAAATTCGGGGTCTTACAATCTCCCCTCCTTATGAAATTTCGTCCCCGAAATTTACGTACCTGGTATTTCAAAGAGTTGAGAATACCTTCCTTTCATTTCAGATTCCATCTTTCCTGTCATCATAATTTCTCCATTGCTCATCTCCTGTATTTCAAATATCATTCTAGAATACAGCTTCAAAACAAGGGTTAATTTAACAAATTAACATATCACATAATATCCCGATATTATGACTGACCAACAAATAAGCTTAGGTAGGACACACTAGCGAAGGATTTACTCATCTCTCCCCTCCTAGTTATATTCCCCGATCTCCGCCAGAGATCATATCCCTAAGCTCTGATACCACCTGTGACAACCCCAAAATAGGTCCATTCCATCCAACCCATTCTGAGTCGTCAAATACATGGTACAGAAAACAACTACAACTTTATTACAACAATTGTCGTGCAAAATACAACAACACATATGCTGTGAGTTTGGATATAAATATATACCAAATGTGACATTGGACACCATCATGTATCAGCACCTCACAAAGGTACCTTACATAAAGGTACAGTCAAAAACTATTTTAGAAACTAGAATCTTTGGGAAGTGCTCAAGGAAACCTTCGTACATGGGAGGCCACGCGTCTAGGTTATGATAGATATCATATGGCCACAGAATTATCCTTGGTTGACCCAATAGACCCCAAAGAAAAACGAGAAGATTACTATCATATTCTTCCCAATGGTGAGTCTTCTCTTGACATATCATTATCTCTACTGTCTCTAATTGAGAATTATACTTTAAACAAACACCAAGATTATATAGGTAGTGCTCGTATATATACTCAGCAAGTGGATGAGCACATCCCTGTCTTATGATGACACGAGGTTGTATGTCGTTAGACATCTTGTATGATAGTGGCAAACCACCCTTCCAACGTTGGGTACACCTTACCCTATTGGATTCACCAAATATAACTACTAAATGAACTTTTCTATACTGCTTCGGGAGAACATCCACAGCTAGAGACCACTGTTCTATTTCCCGTTACCCTCGCTCGACCCAGCTACACTCTTATTACCTGAAAGGAATTGTGAAGCAAAAGGGTGAGCACAACTAGCCCAGTAAAGAATATCATGACTAAAGATAATTAAATTATCAGTAGCCTTCATCAATAATAAATCAGAGATTTAGAACATATGGTAAATGATAAAAATTTCAACCATAGTTGCAGCGGAACGAGCAATCCATTAGAAGAGTCAAATAGACTATAAAGTCTATTATCTTCTCCATGTTAAAAATCCATCAACAATGTTTTATCCCTGTAACATCAATCAACAGTTCCTTTCCACAATCATATGAATAACTCATAATCATAATTGTGATTCTAAATTTTTCTTCGCACCCAGGACGAAGAATATTTTCATCACATGTCTTTACCTGAAACATCAAAGATCATGGTTATACCAAATCACAGTTCCTGTTCATAATCATACTAATAAATCTATCTTTGCACTACGACCAAAGATATTTAACAACAGTTTATCTTTGCACTACGGGCCAAAGATATTCATCAACAGACCATCTTTGCACTACAGGCCAAAGATATTCATCTACAATTCATCTTTGCACTACAGGCCAAAGATATTCCTCAACCGTTCATCTTTGCATTACTGGCCAAAGATATTCAACAACAAGTCATCTTTGCACTACGGGCCAAAGATATTCATCTACAATTCATCTTTGCACTACAGACCAAAGATATTCCTCAACAATTCATATTTGCACTACATGCCAAATATATTAATACCTCAAAGAATATATAATCATTTAAGAATGTATATAAACAATAATTATAACCATGTTGATCATTTCACCTTTGCACTTAAGCTAAAGATATTCAATTATAAATTCAATGGTCATGATCATACCAGTCAACAATTCAACTTTGCACTACTGGCCAAAGAGAACCCATAGTCATGATCATACCAATAATTACCCATCTTTACACTCAAGCGAAAGAGAATTTCAACATCAAGGTTATAAAAATGTTATATATGATTATAAAAATAATATGGTCAAAACATGGATTTAATTTCAAGAGCAATATTCATAAATCAACTATAATTTGGTTAGAAAAAGAAACCAATTTTGTCGTGAATAGTAACTCATGAATAGTAACCTCGACTCAAAAAGGTAGAAATTCCACAATAAAATCTATACCAATATTTCGGTATAATGATATTGAAAGAATAACATTTCTTAAGCTTATAAACAATTTATTTAAATTGTTTACACTTTACTAATTAATGCATTTAATCATCATAAAATGCCAACTCTTACAATTTTATCATCAATAACCAAAACCCTCATCAAAAATCTGCATATACTTTATATAGGATTCTCAAGCCATAAAATCCTATTTTCCAATTTTCTTTCTTCACAAAACATATTTAATTCATTTACTCATAACTAAACCATTTTCATGAAAAATACCAAATCAGTTCCAAAAATATTTCTTTTCTAGGATTTAGCATAATATAGTCCCATAGTGAACATATATTTTTCTCAGAATTTTTAAAAGTCATTTACTATTTTTCATATGGCCAAAATAGCCGAATATTTAGACATTTATCAAAAATTGTACTTTTGTCTAAAAATTCTGAAATTTACAGAGTATACTTCTATCATATACATGTACTCCCAATAAAAATTTCATCAATTTTGGAGTTAACCACAAGGAATTATAAGCTGTTACTTCTAAAATAGTTTTTTCTCATAAAATTCATAACTCTCAATCTATACATCCAAAAATCACCATTTTTGGACACAATCAAGAAAACTCATCAAAATATCATTTCAAATTTTTCCAGAATTTTTGAAGATCAGAAAAATTACGAAACTGAAAATCATAACAACCCTTAAAATCCCTTAATATCCCTTACAATCTCTTACTATCCCTTACTATCCCTTACCTCAAAAGAGCAGTACTTCTGACTGGATATCGGATATGATGCTGAAGGAAACTTGCACTGATGAATAGCAACTCACCAAGTATTTAAAAACTCACAAAATATGCTTCATAATATAGAGAGAGAAAGAGAGAAATCTTATATTTCTGGTGTGATTTTCAATTCTAACTTAGCCCTCTATTTATAGGAAAATTTTGGTAGGTTTGACCTGCAACCTGATGGCTTTACCTGCTACTATTCCCACCCACCACATTTGAAATATAATTCAGCACATTTCTTCACCAACCACAAGTGGGGCCCACCAATTCTAGAATTTTCCACCAAAATGATAAACTCCAAAAATTCAACAATTTCTGAACCAGTCATCTTGTAAAATTCATAACAAATCATACGTTCATTTTTAACGGTTCAAAATTTGTGGACATATACTCAACTTATATATGTATAACATATCCAAAAATTACAACGATCCAACGGTCGGATTAAAAATTATAACCCCCGCAAAATATCTCAAAAACCTTGATTTTTAATACCTCCATTCCGACAAAAATACTGATAACTCCTTCATTTTTAACCACAAAAATATATCTCTCATTTATATCCACATAAAATAAATATTTTCTTATCATATAAATCAATAATTAATTATTCACAAATAATATTACAGAATCACATTTATGACAACCAGGCCGTTCCCAGGAAAGAGGGGGCTTTCCAATAAGGATTTCTCCTTACTAGCGCGCAATTAGATGACCAAACCTCTCCTTAGACAGAACTTTCTAGACATTGCCAATAATGCTATCTAATAATACTATTCAAATAATATGAATTATTGATCTGATAATGGAAAATACTGTGCAGCAACAATTATTGAACAACAATAATACAAAATTTCAACGTAGCAATTATTGAATCAATAAAATAAAATATTGAACAGTAATTACTGTAACAATTATTGAGTAGTGCCTTCTTACGTAAGAATCAATAATTTTAAAAATACTGTGCAATACCGTGTGCTACTGTGCAATAACGTGTATTACTGTATTTTAACCACCGGGTATTCCAACAGTGTTAACGGTAACAACTACGCCGTTATTTATAAAAACTCAAATTTGTCGTTTTCTTCATCCGACAGTTATTCTGTTATGGGGCCCACAAATGGCTGCGCCGTCGTACGAATATTCCCCGACAGAAAGAATATTCCACGACTAAACGAATATTCCCCGACAACAATGATTATTTTATAACCACTTGCTTATTTTGAAAAAAAATCATATTTCACTCATAACTTTAAACTTTTATCAATTTAACCATTTACTGAATAGTAATTATAAGAAAAATTGAATACTTTTATTTCATAAAATTCGGGGTCTTACAGCGCGATAACGAGACAACGCAACCAAAAGAGAGCAGCCGACAAAATAATAATACCAGTGAGAGCAGTCATCGAAGCGGTGACAACAAGCGTGGAGGGAATCAACAGGCCAGAAATGGTAACCACTTCGGTGGTAATCAGGGCCAAAACAATAAGAATGGGCATTTCAAGAAGAGGAGATTCAACAATGATGAAAAGACGTCAGCACCAGCACCTGTCGTTAAGGAAGGAGAACGACCACCTATCATATGTTTCAAATGCGGAGGGGAGGGGCACATCAGTCCAAACTGCGCGATGCCGTCCAAAGCATGTTATAATTGTGGAAGAGAAGGTCATTTAGCCCGATTTTATCGTTTACCGAAGACAAATTCAGCTAGGATGGAGGCACCAAAGGCCGTCCCAGAAAAGTCAAAACCGGTTGTGCAAGAGAGAGCATTTGTTGTGAACTCCCAGAAAGCAAGGAACCCGAATGAGGTCATCACGGGTAAGCTTATCATAAACTCTAACGAAATCTATACTTTATTTGATACCGGTTCTATCCATTTTTTATTTCTCCTACTTGCGCTCATCGATTAAATTTGATTCCGGGGAAATTAGACTTTGACTTAGCTGTTGAAACTCCATTGGGAGAAACCTTCATTACATCCACGGTTTATAAGTCTTGTTTGGTTCAAGTTGGTACCCACACATTACCTGTCGATCTGATTTCATTAAAAATACTTGCATTTGACGTGATTCTAGGGATTGATTGGTTAACTACTCATCATGCAAAAATTGATTATTTTCGTAAGGTTGTTAGCTTTCATATTCCTAATCGACCTATTATGCGAATTCAAGCAACCAAACCATTAAAATCAATCGCTGTCATATCAAGCCATAAAGCTATTCGTTTATTGAAAAACGGATGTCAAGCTTTCTTAGCTCATGTCACAGATCTAAACAAAAATACGTCAGCTTTGAATGATATTTCTGTTGTTAATAAATTTCCTGACGTATTTCCCGAAGAACTTCCTGGCCTACCCCTAGAGCGTGAAATTGAATTTTGTATCGACCTTGAACCCGGTACAAAATCTATTTCCAAAGCCCCATATCGAATGGCTCCTATTGAACTTCAGGAGTTAAAGACCCAACTGTAAGAATTGTTAGACATTGGTTTTATTCGTCCTAGTACTTCTTCTTGGGGTGCTCCTGTTCTGTTCGTGAAGAAGAAAGATGGGAGTATGCGACTTTGTATTGATTATCGGGAGTTGAATCATGTCACCATCAAAAATAGGTACCCATTGCCACGTATTGATGACCTGTTTGACCAGTTGCAAGGAGCACAATTCTTTTTAAAGATCGATCTTCGTTCTGGATATCATCAGCTGAAGGTTAGAACTGAGGAAATTCCAAAGACTGCCTTCAGAACTCGGTATGGACATTATGAATTCTTAGTTATGTCTTTTGGATTGACTAATGCTCCTGCTGCCTTCATGGATATGATGAACAGGGTATTTAAGGAATATTTGGATCACTTTGTGGTCGTCTTTAACGATGACATCCTTGTTTATTCCAAAAGCTGTGAAGATCATGAGCAACACTTGAGGCTGGTACTCCAAAAGCTTCGTGAATACAAACTTTATGCCAAGTTGAAGAAATGCGAGTTCTGGCTGGAAGAGGTAGCATTCCTTGGGCACGTAGTATCAAGTCGTGGAATATCTGTTGACCCGGCAAAGATTGAAGCAATTCAAAGCTGGGAGCAACCTAAATCAGTAACCGAAGTACGTAGCTTTCTCGGTCTAGCTGGTTATTATCGGAGATTCGTGGAGGGATTTTCTCGAATCGCTACTCCATTAACTCAGCTGACTCGGAAAGATACAAAGTTCGGTTGGAGCGAAGAGTGTGAGCAGAGTTTTCAAGAACTCAAGAGGAGACTCATTTCAGCACCTGTTCTAACAATACCATCTGGCTCGGAGGGATTTGTCATCTACAGTGATGCTTCGAGCAAAGGGTTGGGATGTGTTCTCATGCAACATGGAAAAGTCATAGCCTATGCATCAAGACAACTCAAGGAATATGAGAGGAATTATCCTACTCATGATCTAGAGTTGGCAGCTGTTGTCTTTGCACTTAAAATTTGGAGGCATTACTTGTATGGGGGAAGGTGGAGATCTTTACGGATCATAAAAGCCTCAAATATTTCTTCACTCAAAAGGAACTCAACATGCGACAACGACGTTGGCTTGAACTGTTGAAAGATTATGATCATACCATTCAATATCATCCTGGAAAAGCGAACGTGGTAGCTGACGCATTGAGTAGAAGATCATATGCAAGTACGAGTGCGATATTATCAACACAAAGACCCATTTTGTGTGATTTGCAAAGGATGGAGATAGAGTTAAAGACTCCAGGGACCCATGTGATGATGGCGAATATACGAGTAGAACCGACTTTAATCGATAAAGTTAAAGCTGCTCAAGCTACAGACCTGGAGCTGATGCGTATAAGGAAGAAAGTGCAAGAAGGTGCTATGCCGGAAGCAAGAATCGATGAAGAAGGAATACTTCGAGTCAACTCCAGACTTTGTGTTCCTAACAACCCTGATTTAAAGTATGAAATCATGATGGAGGCGCACAACACACCGTTTGCAATCCATCCTGGAAGTACCAAAATGTATCATGATCTTCGTCATACATTTTGGTGGAGCAATATGAAGAGAGAGATAGCGCTGTTTATCTCAAGGTGTCTAACTTGTCAACGAGTCAAAGCGGAGCATCAAGTACCAAAAGGTCCATTGCAACCACTTGAAATTCCAGAATGGAAGTGGGAGCACATTACCATGGATTTCGTTACCGGTCTTCCTAGGGTTTCTCAAGGTATTGATGCGATTTGGGTCATTGTTGATAGATTGACCAAGTCTGCTCATTTCTTACCGATACGAGAAATTTATACACTTGAACGTCTTGCTCGTATGTACATAAACGAGATTGTAAGACTGCATGGTATGCCAGTATCCATAGTTTCTGACCGAGACCCAAGATTCACTTCACGATTTTGGTTTAGTTTACAAAAAGCTATGGGCACGGAGTTACGATTTAGTTCAGCATATCATCCTCAGACGGACGGACAATCAGAGAGGACTATTCAAACTCTAGAAGATTTATTAAGACTCTGTGTCTTTGACTTCAAGGGAAGTTGGGACAAGTTCTTGCCATTGGTGGAGTTTTCCTACAACAACAGTTATCAAGCAAGTATTGGCATGGCTCCATTCGAAGCAATGTATGGAAGAAAATGTCGTTCTCCAGTATGCTGGGATGAGGTGGGTGAAGCAACGTTGTTGGGACCAGAGTTGGTACGTATGACTACAGAAAAGATTCAAACGATCCGACAACGTATAAAAACCTCACAAGATCGACAAAAGAGTTATGCTGATCTTCATCGAAAGGACGTGGAATTTGATGTAGGAGATCATGTGTTCTTACGTGTTGCTCCATGGAAAGGAGTTACGAGATTTGGAAAGAGAGGAAAGCTAAATCCTCGATTCATCGGTCCATTTTTAATCCTCGATCGAGTAGGAACTGTGGCTTATAGACTCGCTTTACCGCCAAGTATGTCTCGTGTTCATAACGTTTTTCACATATCCATGTTACGCAAATATGTGGAAGACCCGAACCACATTATTGAGTTAGAACCGGACGAAATAGCGGAAGATTTGACGTATGAAGAAGTTCATGTTCAAATCTTGGATAAGAAGGAACATATTCTACGCTCCAAGGTTATACCTCAAGTCAAAGTTTTGTGGAGAAACCACGATGTTGAGGAAATGACTTGGGAGTTAGAATCTGAAATGAAATCAAGGTATCCTTACCTCTTCGACATACCAGGTACGTACCCTAATTTCGAGGGCGAAATTTCATAAGAAGGGGAGGTTGTAAGACCCCAACTTTTATAAATAAAGAAGAATTTTCTATAAATATCATTTTTGAATATTATGGAGTTAATTTGATATAATGTTATAGTTGTGGGTAATATTTATAAATTTTGCAAAGTACGCAAGTTGTTATATAATATTCGATTGGTCAGGGAATATTCATTTTAACAGGAAATATTCGTACAACGACACAATCATTGGTGGACCCCACAACGAAATTATTGTTGGATTGAGAAAACGACAAAAATATTTTATTAAAAATAACGACGGAAATTTTACCATTGTTACTGTTGAACTACTCGGTAGTAAAAGTACAGTAATACGTGTGATTGCATAGTAGCACACAGTATTGATTATTAATGCTTATGTGAGAAGTCACTCAGTTTGATTCAATTATTGTCAGTTAATAATATAAATTATTTAGCGATAATGACGTTTTGTTTTATTCGTATTATTAACGTAATAAAACAGAAACATCTTTTTATATAAAACAGAATACTTTATTAAAGTTATTCTATAAATAGAATATATTATATTTTATTTAAAAGACTTTTCTTTAAATATGGACCGTCAGATTAAAGTAATCAATCTGGATCGTTCATGGATTAGTTACTATGCATTCTATTTTTCTATAAATAGCAGCCCATTCCTTCATTATTTCTTACGAATTCACTGAACTCTAGAGAAAGAAACTATAGAGAGAAACTATAGAGAGAGAGAGAAGAAGAGTATTCTGCTACTTAACTACTTCCTTATTTCAGCTCGTCTTTAAAACGGTAAGGGGTGTTATTCTTTCTTATTCATGAAGAGAACTGTTGTTATTCCATTTCTTATTATTCTGTTGGAATAACCTGTATACGCGGTCTACCCTATACTTGGTGACATTCTTCTATTATTTTGTTGGAACATCCTGTCTGTGTGTTTTACACCGGACCTGGTTCCGTTTTTGTTATTATTCTGTTGGAACATCCTGTCTGTGTGTTTTACACCGGACCTGGTTCCGTCTTGTTATTATTTTGTTGGAACATCCTGTCTGTGTGTTTTACACCGGACCTGGTTCCATTATTTATTATTCTGTCGGAATATCCTATCTGTGCGTTTACGCCGGACCTGGTTCCATTATTTATTATTCTGTCGGAATATCCTGTCTGTGCGTTTACGCTGGACCTGGTTCCATTATTTATTATTCTGTTGGAATAACCTGTCTGTGCGGTCTATCGCATGCATGGTGATTTCTTTTGTTATTCCATTCTTTATTATACTCAATTGGTTAAGTTTTGACTTCTATACTCCATGAAATTAGTGAAATATCCTTGATAATTGCGGTTCATCCAGTATCTTTTCATGAAAATATTCCTCTAAGTATTCTTGAATTTTACTCCACAAAGCAGTATCATGTTGACAATTTGGACGTTGTTAATTCTTGGATAAATTAATTCTTGAACTTGTTTTATTGAATTCTTATATCATTGTCATCATCCTCATGTTTATAAAATGTTGAAAGTCATCTGTGGCCTGTAGTGCATAGATGGACTTGGTATGATTATGACTAGGGATTATTCGGTATAATCATGACCGTAATGTTACAAATGATGTGGTAAAAGTCCTCATTGGCCCGTAGTGCATTGATGGACAGTTGTTGGCATGATCATGACCATTAATAAATATACGAATATCTTTGGCCGTAGTGCAGGGGTGATTCGATGATGTAAATTATTTTATTAAGCTGAGTCTCAGCGATCACAGTGTTGGAAAATCTTTTAAATCATAAAAGATAGTAGAGTTTATTTTCTACTTGACTCTTTTAATGGATTGCTTGTTCCGCTGCAGTTAAACTTGATGTCTATTATATTTTATCAGTTTAACATTGTTGAAGGCTAATGATAATTTATTCTGCATTATCTTAGTCATGATATTTCTTACTGGGCTAGTTGAGCTCACCCTTTCTTTCACTGTTCTCTTCAGGAAATGAGAACGTAGCTGGGGCAAGTCGGGGAACGGAGTGATGGTCCGAATGATAGTATTAGTTAGTAGTCCTCACTATTCTATGTAATGGTGTGTTAATAAATGTAATGAGGACTCCTTTTGAGTATGAATACTCTCTAGAAGATAATATTTGTATTCAAACTCACAGTTTATGTTTTGTCGTATTGTACACGACAGTTGTATTAGTAAGTTGTATTTGTATTTTGTACTATGTATCTGACGACCCAAGATGGGTGATGTATACCTAATTTTGGGGGCGTCACATTCTCCGACAGTAAGAATATTTCACGACCAAGCGAATATTCCCCGACAACAATGAATAGTTTATAACCACTTGCTTATTTAAAATATTTGCGCATTTTACCCATAACTAACCACATTAATCAAATCAATCCTTACTATTTCAGAATAATAAATGGAGAAAATTAAATTTCATTTATTAATAATTTGGGGTCTTACAACCTCTCCTCCTTATGAAATTTCTTCCTCGAAATTGACATACGTACCTGGTGTTTCAAAAAGATGAGGATACCTCGCTTTCATTTCCGTTTCCCACTCCCAGGTCATTTCCTCAATAGCATGGTTTCTCCACAAAATTTTAACTTGTGGTATGACCTTCGTGCGTAGGACATGCTCCTTCCTATCAAAGATCTTGACAGGTACCTCCTCATACGTTAAGTTTTAGGCTATCTCGTCCGGTTCTAACTCAATAACGTGGTTCGGGTCTTTCACATATTTACGAAGCACAGATATATGAAAAATATTATGAACACGAGACAAACTTGGAGGTAACGCGAGTCTATAGGCCACATTTCCTACTCGGTCAAGAATCTAAAATGGACCAATAAATCGTGGATTGAGCTTTTCTCTTTTCCCAAATATTGTAACTCCTTTCCATGGAGCTACACGTAATAATACATGATCCCCAATGTCAAATTCCACGTCCTTTCGATGAAGATCCGCATAACTCTTTTGTCGATCCTGTGCCGTTTGTATACGTTGTCGAATCGTTTGGATCTTCTCTGTAGTCATTCGTACCAACTCTGGTCCCAACAACGTTGCTTCTCCCACCTCATCCCAACATACTGGAGAGCGACACTTTCGTCCATACAATGCTTCAAAGGGAGCCACACCTATACTTGCCTGATAACTGTTGTTATAGGAGAATTCCACCAATGGTAGGTACTTATCCCAACTTTCTTTGAAATCTAGGGCACAAAGTCTTAATAGATATTCAAGAGTTTGAATAGTCCCCTCTGATTGCCCGTCCATTTGAGGATAGTATGCCGAACTGAACCGTAAATTCGTGCCCATAGCTTTTTGCAAGCTAACCCAAAATCTTGAAGTGAATCTTGGGTCACGATCCGAAACAATGGATACTGGCATGCCATGCAACCTTACAATCTCATTCACGTACATACTAGCAAGACGTTCAAGGGAATAAGTCTCCCGTATCGGCAAGAAATGAGCAGACTTGGTTAATCTATCAACTATAACCTAAATAGCATTTATGCCTTGAGAAACCGTGGGAAGACCCGTAACGAAATCCATGGTAATGTGTTCCCACTTCCATTTCAGAATCTCAAGTGGTTGCAATGGACCTTTTGGTACTTGATGCTCCGCCTTTACACGTTGACAAGTTAAACACCTTGAGATAAACGTTGCAATCTCTCTCTTCATATTGTTCCACCAAAATGTATGTCGAAGATCACGATACATTTTAGTACTTCCAAGATGGATTGCAAATGGTGTATTGTGTGCCTCCATCATGATCTTGTACTTCAAATCAGAATCGTTAGGAACACAAAGTCTGGAGTGGACTCGAAGTATTCCTTCTTCATCGATTCTTGCTTCTAGAATAGCACATTCTTGCACTTTCTTCTTCATACGCATCAGCTCCGGGTCTGTAGCTTGAGCAACTTTAACTTTATCGATTAAAGTTTGTTCTACGCGTATACTTGACATCATCGCACTCGTTCCTGCATATGATCTTCTACTCAACGCGTCAGCTACCACGTTTGCTTTTCCAGGATGGTATTGAATAGTGTAGTCGTAATCTTTCAACAGCTCGAGCCAACGTCGTTGCCGCATGTTGAGTTCTTTTTGAGTGAAGAAATATTTGAGGTTTTTATGGTCTGAATATATCTCCACTTTCTCCCCATATAGATAGTGCCTCCAGATCTTTAACGTGAAAACGACTGCTGCCAACTCTAGATCATGAGTAGGATAATTCCTCTCATATTCTTTAAGTTGTCGCGAGGCATAGGCTATGACTTTCCCACGTTGCATGAGAACACATCCTAACCCTTTGCCTGAAGCATCGCTGTATATAACAAATCCATCCGAACCAGATGGTATTGTCAGAACAGGTGCCGAAATGAGTCTCGTCTTAAGCTCTTGGAAACTCTTCTCGCATTCTTCGCTCCATACGAATTTGATATCCTTCCGAGTCAGCTGAGTTAACGGGGTAGCGATTCGAGAAAAGCCTTCTACGAATCTCCGATAATATCCAGCTAAGCTCAGAAAGCTACGTACATCGGTCACCGTCTTCGGTTGCTCCCAGCTTTGTATTGCTTCAATCTTCACCGGGTCCACAGATACTCCATGTTTTGACACCACGTGCCCTAGAAATGCTACTTCCTCAAGCCAGAACTCGCATTTCCTCAATTTAGCATATAGCTTGTTTTCACGCAGCCTTTGGATTACCAGCTTCAGATGGTGCTCATGATCTTCACGGCTTTTGGAATATATGAGGATGTCATCAATAAAGACAACAACGAACTGATCTAAATAATCCTTGAATACTCGGTTCATCATATCCATGAAAGCCGCAGGAGCATTAGTCAATCCAAAAGACATGACTAAGAATTCATAATGCCCGTACCGAGTTCTAAAGGCAGTCTTCGGAATATCCTCAGTTTTAACCTTCAGTTGATGATATTCAGAACGAAGATCGGTTTTTGAAAAAAATTGTGCTCCTTGTAACTGGTCAAACAGGTCATCAATACGAGGTAGCGGATACCTATTCTTGATGGTGACATGGTTTAATTCCCGGTAATCGATACAAAGTTGCATACTCCCGTCTTTCTTCTTTACAAATAAAACAGGAGCACCCCAATGAGATGTACTAGGACGAATGAAACTGATGTCCAACAACTCTTGTAGTTGGACTTTTAACTCCTGAAGTTCAATAGGAGCCATTCGATATGGGATTTTAGAAATGGGCTTTGTACCAGGTTCAAGATCAATAAAGAATTCAACTTCACGTTCTGGGGGTAGACCGGGAAGTTCTTCAGGAAATACGTCAGGAAAATTACTAACAACAGGAATATTATTCAAATTTGACGTGTCTTTATTCAAATCCATAACATGGGCTAAGAAAGCTTGACATCCGTTTTTCAATAAACGAATGGCTTTATGACTTGATATGTTGATTTTAATAGTTTTGTTGCTTGAATTCGAACAACAGGTTGAATAGGAATATGAAAACTAACCACCTTACGAAAACAATCAATTTTGGCATGATGAGTAGTTAACCAATCAATTCCTAAAATCACGTCAAATGTAAGTATCTTTAAAGAGATAAGGTCAACAGGTAAGGTGGTGGTGCCAACTTGGATCAAACAAGATTTATAAACACTGAATGTGATGAAAGTTTCCCTTAACGGAGTCTCCACAGATAAATCAAAGTCTAATTTCTCCGGAGTCAAGTTTAAACGTTGAGCACAAGCAGGAGAAATAAATGAATGGGTAGCACCGGTATCTAGTAAGGTATAAACTTCACATGAATTTATGATTAGCTTACCCGTGATCATCTCGTTTGGGTTCCTCGCATGTTGACCAGTCACGACAAACGCTCTTCCAGGAACCGTTGACTTTGACTTTTCTGGGACAGCCTTTTGAGTCACCGTCCCCGCTGAACTTGGTTTTGCTATCGTACAATCTCGAGCGATATGTCCTTCCTTTCCACAATTATAGCATACCTTGAACTGTTGTGGACAGTTTGGGCTGATATGTCCCTCTTTTCTACATTTATAGCATATGACCGGTGGTCGATCTCCTCCCTTGGAACCAGTTGCTGCTGGTCCTGACGTCTTCGTATTATCATTGTTGAATCTCCTCTTTTTAAAATCTCCTCCCGACTCGCTTCTTCTATTTTCATGGCCACGATTACCACCAGAGTGGTTGTCGTTCTTGTCTGTATTTTTCTTTCTCCGCTGGTTATCATTGTTCTGATGACTGTTGTCACCGGTATGATCCTGGTTGTGGTCCCTCGGTTGACCATACTCGTTATCTCACTCTAATAATTGAGCCTTGTTGACAACATCTGAATAGAGAGTAAATTTATGAGAAATGAGATATTGACGTATGTCGGGTTTCAAACCTCTCAGAAACATCCGCGTCATACGTTTCTCATTCTCCACCAAATGAGGTGCAAACCTGGACAACTCTGCAAACTTCGCCTCGTACTGGGACACCGTCATGTTGTTCTACTCCAGTCTAATAAACTCCACTTCCTTTATATGACGAACACTTTTAGGAAAGTATTTGTCATTGAACAGTTTCTGAAATGTCTCCCAAGACATGCTGAGTACGGCTGGATGGGTACGTTTCACAGACTCCCACCAGTAGTCTGCCTCGCCACGGAATATAAAGGTGGCGAATGGAACCTTCTGTTCCTCCGTGCATCCCAAGACATCGAATATCTTGATAATTTGCTTGACCCACGTTTCCGCCATGATCGGATCCGGCTTTCCCTTAAATTCTGGTGGTCCCAACTCTTTGAACTGCTTGGCTGTGACCAGCTGTGCGTTGCCATTGTTTCTTCCTATATTTTGAACAGGAATCTCCTTCGTCTAGTTTTGCATGAACCGCAAAAAACTTCTAAACATCTCATCGTTCATCGTCTGCTCAGTGGTGTTGTTCACAAGAGGAACATTGCCAGCCTGTTGCACGTTCTCCTCGTTGGTGAGTACAGGTGTCTCCACGGTTTTATTTACTCCACTGTTAACATTCTCAGTCGACATTCTCAAATACTGCCATAAAACAAGGGTTAATTTAACAAATTAACAAATCACATAATATCCCTATATAATGACCGACCAACAAATAAGCTTAGGTAGGACACACTAGCGAAGGATTTACTCGCCTCTCCCCTCCTAGTTCTATTCCCCGATCTCCGCCAGAGATCATATCCCTAAGCTCTGATACCAACTGTAACGTCCCCAAAACAGGTATACAACACCCATTCTGAGTCGTCAATAACATGGTACAGAAACAACTACAACTTTATTAATACAACATAAAAACTGTGAGTGTAAATACAAATATTGTCATCTAGACAATATCCACACTCAAATAAGTCCTCATTACAATTATTGGTACAATATTTTACAAAAAAAATGGTGAGGACTACTAAAACAACTTCCTAGAACCTTCATTCCATACCCCGACTAGTACTTGCTACATTCTCGCCTCCTGAGAAGAAAATGGAACAACAAGGAAAAGGGTGAGCTCAACTAGCCCAGTAAAGAATATTATAACTAAGATAATATAAAACAAATTATCGTTAGTCTTCAACAGGGAAAAATCTAATAAAATACAATAGACAACAAGTTTTAAATCCATATTCGCAGCGGAAAATAATAATTCATAGAAGAATTACGTAGAGAATGCAATCTACTATTATCTATGAATTTAAAAGTCCATCATCAGCATTTTATCCCTGTAACATCAATCAATATTCATCTTCGCACTACAGGCCAAAGATATTCACCAGTTGGTCATGTTCATCTAAACACATGTTCATCTTTGCACTACGGCCAAAGATATTCATCAGAAATCATTAATCTTTGCACTACAGGCCAAATATATTCAATTATATCATCATTTAAGACTGAGGATGATGAAAAATATTTTAAAGGAAACGAATCCAGTGAAACAAAATAATAAATATTAAGGATTCGTATTTCAGCTATTCCATGACCAAAAATACCTCATAAATAATCATAGTGGAGTAAAATTCAAGAATGATCAAAACATGGATACAATCAAAGCTAGTATCCAGAATAGATATTTTGGACAAAAAGAAGAAAATTTCATTTTTCGGTGAATAGTAACTCGTGAATAGTAACTCATGAATAGTAACTCGTGAATAGTAACTCATGAATAGTAACCCCGACATGAAAAAGTTCCAAATTTGATAAAAGGTTCCAACCAATATTTCGGCATAATGATATTGAAGAAATAATATCATTTACGAAGAAAATAACATCCCTTACCTCGGAAAGACGGTACTTCTGACTGGAATACTAGATATAGTGCTGAAGGAAACTTGCACCGTATAGCAACACTCAAAGTATCAAATACTCACAAGAATACGCTCGATATAGAGAGAGAAATAGAGAGAAACTTGTGTTTCTGGTGTGATTTTCAATTCTAACCTAAGCACCCTATTTATAGGAAAATGCTTAGAACACCAAAGCAGAAAATTTAATATAATAATAATATATTTATCAAATTTTCTTTAGCCCACCTCTAGACATCTGATCTCAGCCCATTTATATCACATGTTAGCCCACTTAAATGCCAAAAAATATTTTTCTTCAAAATAATAAATAAAACTTCTAAAAATCAATTATTTCGGAACTTCAATAATTCATAATAAATAGCTCTTTTATCAGAAAATTCGAATCTCGGGAGTTTTTTTAGGAAATTCAATTCTCTACAACTTTGCAGAAGAAAATTTTTCTAAATTCCAAACAGAAATTGACCGAAATCCACAAACGGACGATTTTACAGTCAATAATAAATTTTCGGTCAAGAATTGTGTCCACCAACACACAAAATATGTGTTAATCATTTAATGTCACAAAAATACTCTTCCTTCTCATATACTCATATATTCCACATTCATTATAAAAATATCACCATCAATATATTATTAAAATAATATATTTAAATGAATTATTTTATCAGTAAAAGATAAAATATATTCGATGCTTAAAGGTTATACCTCAAGAGTTAGAATTTGAAGTGAAGTCAAGGTATCCTCACATGTTCGGCATACCAAGTACGTACGTAAATTTCGATGTTCGGCATACCAAGTACGTACGTAAATTTCGAGGGCGAAATTCCATAAGGAGGGGAGATTGTGAAACCCTAGATTTTATGAATAAATATTTAATTTTTTTCGAAATAATTTTTTTTATATTATTGTGTGGATTTGATATAATAGTTATGGGTAGTATTTATAAATTTTGCAAAGTATGCAAGTTGTCATATTATATTCGATTGGTCGGAGAATATTCTTTTTGTCGGGGAATATTCGTACAACGGCACAATCATTGGTGGACCCCACAACGGAATTATTGTCGGATTGAGAAAACGACAAAAATATTTTATTAAAAATAACGACGGAAATTTTACCATTGTTACTGTTGAACTACTCGGTAGTAAAAGTACAGTAATACGTGTGGTTACATAGTAGCACACGGTATTGATTATTAATGCTTATGTGAGAAGTCACTCAGTTTGATTCCATTATTGTCAGTTAATAATATGAATTATTTAGCGATAATGACGTTTTGTTTTATTCGTATTATTAATGTAATAAAACAGAAACATCTTTTTATATAAAATAAAATACTTTATTAAAGTTATTCTATAAATAGAATATATTATATTTTATTTAAAAGATTTTTCTTTAAATATGGACCGTCAGATTAAAGTAATCAATCTGGACCGTTCATGGATTAGTTACTATGCATTCTATTTTTCTATAAATAGCAGCTCATTCCTTCATTATTTCTTACAAATTCACTGAACTCTAGAGAGAGAAACTATAGAGAGAAACTATAGAGAGAAAGAAGAAGAGTATTTTGCTACTACTTCCTTACTTCAGCTCTTCTTTAAAACGGTAAGGGGTGTTATTCTTTCTTATTCATGAAGAGAACTGTTGTAAGACCCCGAATTTTATGAAATAAAAGTATTCAATTTTTCTTATAATTACTATTCAGTAAATGGTGAAATTGATAAATGTTAAAATTAAGGGTGATATATGAATTTTTTTTCAAAATAAACAAGTAGTTATAAAATATTCATTGTTGTCGGGGAATATTCGTTTGGTCGTGGAATATTCTTTCTGTCGTGGAATATTCGTACGACGGCGCAGACATTTGTGGGCCCCATAACAGAATAACTGTCGGATGAAGATAACGACAAAAATTGAGTTTTTATAATTAACGGCGTAGTTGTTATCGTTAACACTGTTGGAATACCCGGTGGTTAAAATACAGTAATACGCGTGTTTGCACAGTAGCACACGGTTTTACACAGTATTTTTGAATTATTGATCCTTACGTAAGAAGGCACTACTCAATAATTGTTACAGTAATTACTGTTCAATATTTTATTTTATTGATTCAATAATTGCTACGTTGAGATTTTATATTATTGTTGTTCAATAATTATTGCTGCACAGTATTTCCCATTATCAAATCAATAATTCATATTATTTGAATAGTATTATTAGATAGCATTATTGGCAATGTCTAGAAAGTTCTGTCTAAGGAGAGGTTTGGTCATCTAATTGCGCGCCAGTAAGGAGAAATTCTTATTGGAAAGCCCCCTCTTTCCTGGGAACGGCCTGGTTGTCATAAATGTGATTCTGTAATATTATTTGTGAATAATTAATTATTGATTCATATGATAAGGAAATATTTATTTTATGTGGATATAAATGAGAGATATATTTTTGTGGTTAAAAATGAAGGAGTTAATGTTGAGGTTTTTATCCGTATTTTTGTCGGAATGGAGGTATTAAAAATTAGGGTTTTTGAGATATTTTGCGGGGGTTATAATTTTTAATCCGACCGTTGGATCGTGGTAATTTTTGGATATGTTATACATATATAAGTTGAGTATATGTCCACAAATTTTGAACCGTTAAAAATGAACGTATGATTTATTATGAATTTTACGAGATAACTGGTTCAGGAATTGTTGAATTTTCAGAGTTTATCATTTTGATGGAAAATTCTAGAATTGGTGGGCCCCACTTGTGGTTGGTGAAGAAATGTGCTGAATTATATTTCAAATGTGGTGGGTGGGAATAGTAGCAGGTAAAGCCATCAGGTTGCAGGTCAAACCTACCAAAATTTTCCTATAAATAGAGGGCTAAGTTAGAATTGAAAATCACACCAGAAACATAAGTTTTCTCTCTTTCTCTCTCTAGATTATTGAGTGTATTTTGTGAGTATTTAAATACTTGGTGAGTTGCTATTCATCAGTGCAAGTTTCCTTCAGCCTTATACCGATCAGAAGTACTGCTCTTTTGAGGTAAGGGATAGTAAGGGATAGTAAGGGATTTTAAGGGTTGTTATGTTTTTCAGTTTCGTAATTTTTCTGAACTTCAAAAATTCTGGAAAAATTTGAAATGATATTTTGATGAGTTTTATTGATTGTGTCCAAAAATGGTGATTTTTGGATGTATAGATTGAGAGTTATGAATTTTATGAGAAAAGACTATTTTAAAAGTAACTGCTTATAATTTCTTGTGGTTAACTCCAAAATTGATGAAATTTTTATTGGGAGTACATGTATATGATAGAAGTATACTCTGTAAATTTCAGAATTTTTAGACAAAAGTACAATTTTTGATAAATGTCTAAATATTCGGCTATTTTGGCCATATGAAAAATAGTAAATGACTTTTAAAAATTCTGAGAAAAATATATGTTCACTATGGGACTATATTATGCTAAATCCCAGAAAAGAAATATTTTTGGAACTGATTTGGTATTTTTCATGAAAATGGTCTAGTTATGAGTAAATGAATTAAATATGTTTTGTGAAGAAAGAAAATTGGAAAATAGGATTTTATGGCTTGAGAATCCTATATGAGGTATATGCAGATTTTTGATGAGGGTTTTGGTTATTGATGATGAAATTGTAAGAGTTGGCATTTTATGATGATTAAATGCATTAATTAGTAAAGTGTAAACAATTAAAATAAATTGTTTATAAATTTAAGTAATGTTATTCTTTCAATATCATTATACCGAAATATTGGTATGAATTTTATTGTAGAATTTCTATCTTTTGTGTCGGGGTTACTATTCATGAATTACGAATATTACTCTTGAGATTAAAACTATATGTTGATCATATTATTTTTATCATCATATATAACATTTTTATAACCCTGATGTTGAAATTCTCTTTCACTGGAGTGTAAAGATGGGTAGATTATTGGTATGATCATGACTAGGGTTCTCTTTGGCCTGTAGTGCAAAGTTGAATTGTGACTGGTATGATCATGACCATTGAATTTATAATTGAATATCTTAAGCTTAAGTGCAAAGGTGAATTGATCAACATGGTTATAATTATTGTTTATATAAATTCTGAAATGATTATATATTTCTTTGAGATATGAATATATTTGGCCTGTAGTGCAAATATGAATTGTTGATGAATATCTTTGGCATGTAGTGCAAAGATGGCCTGTTGATGAATATCTTTGGCCTGTAGTGCAAAGATGAACTGTTGTTGAATATCTTTGGCCCGTAGTGCAAAGATGGTTTGTTGATGAATATCTTTGGCCCGTAGTGCAAAGATGGATTTGTTAGTATGATTATAAACAGGAACTGTGATTTGGTATAACCATGATCTTTGATGTTTCAGGTAAAGACAGGTGATGAAAATATTCTTCGTCCTGGGTGCGAAGAAAAATTTATAGTCACAATTATGATTATGAGTTATTCATATGATTGTGGAAAGGAACTGTTGAGTGATGTTACATGGATAAAATATTGTTGGTGGATTTTTAACATGGAAAAGATAATAGACTTTATAGTCTATTTGACTCTTCTAATGGATTGCTCGTTCCGCTGCAACTATGGTTGAAATTTTTATCATTTACCATATGTTCTAAATCTCTGATTTATTGTTGATGAAGGCTATTGATAATTGAATTATCTTTAGTCATGATATTCTTTACTGAGCTAGTTGTGCTCACCCTTTTGCTTCACAATTCCTTTCAGGTAATAAGAGTGTAGCTGGGTCGAGCGGGGGTAACAAGGGAATAGAACGGTGGTCATCATTTAGTAGTTATATTTGGTGAAGAAAATAGGGTGAGGCGAACCCAACGTTGGAAGGGTGTTTTGTCACTATCATACAAGATGTCTAATGACATACAACCTCGTGTCATCATAGGACAGGGTTGTGCTCATCCACTTGCTGAGTATATATACGAGCACTACCTATATAATCTTGGTGTTTGTTTGAAGTATAATTCTCAATTAGAGACAGTGGAGATAATGATAAGTCAAGAGAAGACTCACCATTGGGAAGAATATGATAGTAATCTTCTCGTTTTTCTTTGGGGTCTATTGGGTCAACCAAGGATAATTCTGTGGCCATATGATATCTATCATAACCTAGACGCGTGGCCTCCCATGTACGAAGGTTTCCTTGAGCACTTCCCAAAGATTCTAATTTCTAAAACAGTTTTTGACTATACCTTTATGTAAGGTACCTTTGTGAGGTGATGTACATGATGGTGTCCAAGTCACATTTGGTATATATTTGTATCCAAACTCACAGCATATGTGTTGTTGTATTTTGCACGACAATTGTTGTAATAAAGTTGTAGTTATTTTCTGTACCATGTATTTGACGACTCAGAATGGGTTGGATGGAATGGACCTATTTTGGGAATGTCACAGGTGGTATCAGAGCTTAGGGATATGATCTTTGGCGGAGATCGGGGAATATAACTAGGAGGGGAGAGATGAGTAAATCCTTCGCTAGTGTGTCCTACCTAAGCTTATTTGTTGGTCAGTCATAATATCGAGATATTATGTGATATGTTAATTTGTTAAATTAACCCTTGTTTTGAAGCTGTATTCTAGAATGATATTTGAAATACAGGAGATGAGCAATGGAGAAATTATGATGACAGGGAAGATGAAATCTGAAATGAAAGGAAGGTATTCTCAACTTTTGAAATACCAGGTACGTAAATTTCGGGGACGAAATTTCATAAGGAGGGGAGATTGTAAGACCCCGAATTTTATGAAATAAAAGTATTCAATTTTTCTTATAATTACTATTCAGTAAATGGTTAAATTGATAAATGTTAAAGTTAAGGGTGATATATGAATTTTTTTTCAAAATAAACAAGTGGTTATAAAATAATCATTGTTGTCGGGGAATATTCGTTTGGTCGTGGAATATTCTTTCTGTCGGGGAATATTCGTACGACGGCGCAGCTATTTGTGGGCCCCATAACAGAATAACTGTCGGATGAAGAAAACGATAAAAATTTGAGTTTTTACAAATAACGGCGTAGTTGTTACCGTTAACACTGTTGGAATACCCGGTGGTTAAAATACAGTAATACGCGTATTGCACAGTAGCACACGGTTTTGCACAGTATTTTTGAATTATTGATTCTTACGTAAGAAGGCACTACTCAATAATTGTTACAGTAATTACTGTTCAATATTTTATTTTATTGATTCAATAATTGCTACGTTGAAATTTTATATTATTGTTGTTCAATAATTGTTGCTGCACAGTATTTCCCATTATCAGATCAATAATTCATATTATTTGAATAGTATTATTAGATAGCATTATTGGCAATGTCTAGAAAGTTCTGTCTAAGGAGAGGTTTGGTCATCTAATTGCGCGCCAGTAAGGAGAAATTCTTATTGGAAAGCCCCCTCTTTCCTGGGAACGGCCTGGTTGTCATAAATGTGATTCTGTAATATTATTTGTGAATAATTAATTATTGATTCATATGATAAGGAAATATTTATTTTATGTGGATATAAATGAGAGATATATTTTTGTGGTTAAAAATGAAGGAGTTAATGTTGAGGTTTTTATCCGTATTTTTGTCGGAATGGAGGTATTAAAAATTAGGGTTTTTGAGATATTTTGCGGGGGTTATAATTTTTAATCCGACCGTTGGATCGTGGTAATTTTTGGATATGTTATACATATATAAGTTGAGTATATGTCCACAAATTTTGAACCGTTAAAAATGAACGTATGATTTATTATGAATTTTACGAGATGACTGGTTCAGAAATTGTTGAATTTTCGGAGTTTATCATTTTGGTGGAAAATTCTAGAATTGGTGGGCCCCACTTGTGGTTGGTGAAGAAATGTGCTGAATTATATTTCAAATGTGGTGGGTGGGAATAGTAGCAGGTAAAGCCATCAGGTTGCAGGTCAAACCTACCAAAATTTTCCTATAAATAGAGGGCTAAGTTAGAATTGAAAATCACACCAGAAACATAAGTTTTCTCTCTTTCTCTCTCTAGATTATTGAGTGTATTTTGTGAGTATTTAGATACTTGGTGAGTTGCTATTCATCAGTGCAAGTTTCCTTCAGCCTTATACCGATCAGAAGTACTGCTCTTTTGAGGTAAGGGATAGTAAGGGATAGTAAGGGATTTTAAGGGTTGTTATGTTTTTCAGTTTCGTAATTTTTCTGAACTTCAAAAATTCTGGAAAAATTTGAAATGATATTTTGATGAGTTTTATTGATTGTGTCCAAAAATGGTGATTTTTGGATGTATAGATTGAGAGTTATGAATTTTATGAGAAAAGACTATTTTAAAAGTAACTGCTTATAATTTCTTGTGGTTAACTCCAAAATTGATGAAATTTTTATTGGGAGTACATGTATATGATAGAAGTATACTCTGTAAATTTCAGAATTTTTAGACAAAAGTACAATTTTTGATAAATGTCTAAATATTCGGCTATTTTGGCCATATGAAAAATAGTAAATGACTTTTAAAAATTCTGAGAAAAATATATGTTCACTATGGGACTATATTATGCTAAATCCCAGAAAAGAAATATTTTTGGAACTGATTTGGTATTTTTCATGAAAATGGTCTAGTTATGAGTAAATGAATTAAATATGTTTTGTGAAGAAAGAAAATTGGAAAATAGGATTTTATGGCTTGAGAATCCTATATGAGGTATATGCAGATTTTTGATGAGGGTTTTGGTTATTGATGATAAAATTGTAAGAGTTGGCATTTTATGATGATTAAATGCATTAATTAGTAAAGTGTAAACAATTAAAATAAATTGTTTATAAATTTAAGTAATGTTATTCTTTCAATATCATTATACCGAAATATTGGTATGAATTTTATTGTAGAATTTCTATCTTTTGTGTCGGGGTTACTATTCATGAATTACGAATATTACTCTTGAGATTAAAACTATATGTTGATCATATTATTTTTATCATCATATATAACATTTTTATAACCCTGATGTTGAAATTCTCTTTCACTGGAGTGTAAAGATGGGTAGATTATTGGTATGATCATGACTAGGGTTCTCTTTGGCCTGTAGTGCAAAGTTGAATTGTGACTGGTATGATCATGACCATTGAATTTATAATTGAATATCTTAAGCTTAAGTGCAAAGGTGAATTGATCAACATGGTTATAATTATTGTTTATATAAATTCTGAAATGATTATATATTTCTTTGAGATATGAATATATTTGGCCTGTAGTGCAAATATGAATTGTTGATGAATATCTTTGGCATGTAGTGCAAAGATGGCCTGTTGATGAATATCTTTGGCCTGTAGTGCAAAGATGAACTGTTGTTGAATATCTTTGGCCCGTAGTGCAAAGATGGTTTGTTGATGAATATCTTTGGCCCGTAGTGCAAAGATGGATTTGTTAGTATGATTATAAACAGGAACTGTGATTTGGTATAACCATGATCTTTGATGTTTCAGGTAAAGACAGGTGATGAAAATATTCTTCGTCCTGGGTGCGAAGAAAAATTTATAGTCACAATTATGATTATGAGTTATTCATATGATTGTGGAAAGGAACTGTTGAGTGATGTTACATGGATAAAATATTGTTGGTGGATTTTTAACATGGAGAAGATAATAGACTTTATAGTCTATTTGACTCTTCTAATGGATTGCTCGTTCCGCTGCAACTATGGTTGAAATTTTTATCATTTACCATATGTTCTAAATCTCTGATTTATTGTTGATGAAGGCTATTGATAATTGAATTATCTTTAGTCATGATATTCTTTACTGAGCTAGTTGTGCTCACCCTTTTGCTTCACAATTCCTTTCAGGTAATAAGAGTGTAGCTGGGTCGAGCGGGGGTAACAAGGGAATAGAACGGTGGTCATCATTTAGTAGTTATATTTGGTGAAGAAAATAGGGTGAGGCGAACCCAACGTTGGAAGGGTGTTTTGTCACTATCATACAAGATGTCTAATGACATACAACCTCGTGTCATCATAGGACAGGGTTGTGCTCATCCACTTGCTGAGTATATATACGAGCACTACCTATATAATCTTGGTGTTTGTTTGAAGTATAATTCTCAATTAGAGACAGTGGAGATAATGATAAGTCAAGAGAAGACTCACCATTGGGAAGAATATGATAGTAATCTTCTCGTTTTTCTTTGGGGTCTATTGGGTCAACCAAGGATAATTCTGTGGCCATATGATATCTATCATAACCTAGACGCGTGGCCTCCCATGTACGAAGGTTTCCTTGAGCATTTCCCAAAGATTCTAATTTCTAAAACAGTTTTTGACTATACCTTTATGTAAGGTACCTTTGTGAAGTGCTGATACATGATGGTGTCCAACGTCACAGTTGGTATATATTTGTATCCAAACTCACAGCATATGTGTTGTTGTATTTTGCACGACAATTGTTGTAATAAAGTTGTAGTTATTTTCTGTACCATGTATTTGACGACTCAGAATGGGTTGGATGGAATGGACCTATTTTGGGGTTGTCACAACTGTTGTTATTCCATTTCTTATTATTCTGTTAGAATAACTTGTATACGCGGAAATACCCTATACTTGACGACATTCTTCTATTATTCTGTTGGAACATCCTGTCTGTGTGTTTTACACCGGACCTGATTCCGTTTTTATTATTATTCTGTTGGAACATCCTGTCTGTGTGTTTTACACCGGACCTGGTTCCGTTTTTATTATTATTCTGTTGGAACATCCTGTCTGTGTGTTTTACACCGGACCTGGTTCCGTCTTGTTATTATTCTGTCGGAATATCCTGTCTGTGCGTTTACGCCGGACCTAGTTCCATTATTTATTATTCTGTCGGAATATCCTGTCTGTGCGTTTACGCCGGACCTGGTTCCATTATTTATTATTCTGTTGGAATAACCTGTCTGTGCGGTCTATCGCATGCATGGTGATTTCTTTTGTTATTCCATTCTTTACTATACTCAGTTGGTTAAGTTTTGACTTCTATACTCCATAAAATTTGTGGAATATCCTTGACATTTGCGTTTCATCTAGTATCTATTCATGAAAATATTCTCCTGATCATTCTTGAATTTTTCTCCACAAAGTAGTATCATGTTGACAATTTGGACGTTGTTAATTCTTGGATAAATTAATTCTTGAACTTGTTTTATTGAATTCTTATATCATTGTCATCATCCTCATGTTTATATTCCGTTGAAAGTCATCTGTGGCCTGTAGTGCATAGATGGACTTGGTATGATTATGACCAGGGATTATTCGGTGTAATCATGACCGTAATGTTACGAATGATGTGGTAAAAGTCCTCATTGGCCCGTAGTGCATTGATGGACAGTTGTTGGCATGATCATGACCATTAATGAATATACGAATATCCTTGGCCGTAGTGCAGGGGTGATTCGATGATGTGGATTATTTTATTAAGCTGAGTCTCAGCGATCACAGTGTTAGAAAATCTTTTAAATCATAAAAGATAGTAGAATTTATTTTCTACTTGACTCTTTTAATGGATTGTTTGTTCCGCTGCAGTTAAACTTGATGTCTATTATATTTTATCAGTTTAACATTGTTGAAGGCTAATGATAATTTATTCTGCATTATCTTAGTCATAATATTTCTTACTGGGCTAGTTGAGCTCAACCTTTCTTTCACTGTTCTCTTCAGGAAATGAAAACGTAGCTGGGGCAAGTCGGGGAACGGAGTGATGGTCCGAATGATAGTATTAGTTAGTAGTCCTCATTATTCTATGTAATGGTATGTTAATAAATGTAATGAGGATTCCTTTTGAGTATGAATACTCTCTAGAAGATAATATTTGTATTCAAACTCACAGTTTATGTTTTGTCGTATTGTACACGACAATTGTATTAGTAAGTTATATTTGTATTTTGTACTATGTATCTGACGACCCAAGATGGGTGATGTATATCTACTTTTGGGGGCGTCACATGGACCCTTTTTTTTTCCTATGCTTGGATAATAAATATTAAAAAAAAATCACAGAAACATTTTAAAAGATATTTATATGGAAAAATATATTGTGAACTCCAATCAAGTACAGCATGATTGTGGAATAAAATAGAAAAGAAAAAAGAAAAATAAAAAAAATAAAAAGAATGGGGGCGGTCCGGCGGTCTTATTGATCGGTACCTTTGTTATTTTTTATTTATTTTTTTTAAATTTTTTAATCATAATTATGGGAATAATAAAAAAAAAAAGTAGGACAAGTTTGAATAAAAAATTATAAAAGAAAGTATATTTTTTATTAAAAAAATATTGTAAACTGTTTACAGTATTTTTTTAATAAAAAATATATTTTCTTTTACAATTTTTTATTTAAACTTATTCTACTATTTTTTTTTTATTATTCTCATAATTATAATTAAAAAATAAATAACAAAGGTATGGGATGGTACCGGTCAATAAGAGTACCGGACGCCCCCTCGATCTGAGATGGAGACTAGAGAGAGATGGCGAAGGGTGGATGGGCGGACTGACTAGCTGTTCGAGAGGATAAGAGTTGGCTAAATGTGGGGCCAGGTGGGTCCCACATAGCAGGTCGCTGTTAATTTGTTTGGGCGGACATGTTATTAAAGGATGCCATGCCACGCTGGATGGATAAAATAAAAGCAAAATCACATGTTCCTCATCATCCTGATAAACTTGAGATTAATATGCACGTGATCTTCTTTTTCGTTGTTTGAATTGAAATTTGTTTAAATATATTTATTTTCGTGTATTTCTTTTTTAAATTTGTATATTTTTTTATTTTAAATTTTAGATTTTTGGATGTTTCGTTCAGAATTTAGTATTTTTGTAGTTTGATTCATTTATCAATGAGAATTATTCTTTGTTCTTATTAAATAATTTCGTTGTAATAAAAAAATTAAATTTCTATATTTTGTCTACATTTTAAAAACAATCAACATCACTAAAATCATTTGGGAATAAATATAAATAAGATAAATATTGGAATAAATCTACACTTATCGTTAAAATAAAATTTAAAAAAATGGATATTTCCAGGTAAGATCCTTCTCCCCACATTAATAGAGAGTGGGTCCTACCCATACGTGAGAGAGACTCGTGCGAAAATATCAGTTTCCGATAAAAAAGTATAACATGAATCAGTAAGGATATATTTGTCTTAAAAATATGACATGTCTATATATTTTTTGTCATGTTAATATCACCTCTCTATCTTTTAACTAGTTTGTTATAATTAGAATTATTTTATTTTATTTCGAATTCTCATTTTAGACAATACAATATAATCTCGTAATCAAGCACGAGAGAAAAATAAACTCACAGAATTGAACATGAAACTTAAATGTCACAATATCCCAATTGACAAAGAGTTGATCGACTAATAATTATAACTTTTTATATAAATTTTATGATTTATAAGATTTAAAATTAATTTTGGAAAATCAAAATACATATATCTATTTTGGAATATAGAGGTTGACAGATGCTAGAAGTCCTCCCTCTCCATTCATTCATTCATTCATTCGTTCATATTTTAGTGATGATATTTGAATATGAGGATGGATAAGTGGGGATCCAATTGACGAAGACGACTGAGTATACCACACTGTGTTTTGTTTCTCCCGCTATTAATTAATAATCCCCCACCCATGCCGTCTCAAATGCCACTAGGTTTATGTTGACAGATATGTGGAATTGACATTTTTTTTTTGGAAAGTTATATTTTTACGTGATTTTTTTGATATTTATACATGAAAAGTGTCGCTATACATGTATAGCGACGGTAAAATTTATCACTATAGGATCTATAGTGAAGATTTTTTTTTGAAATTAATATTTCTACGTGATTTTTTTATATTTACACATGAAAAGTGTTGTTAGAGATGTATAGCGGCGGTAAAAACCGTAGCTATAGGATCTATAGTGATGCGGAAATATCATATTCCTTTTTTTTTGGATCAAACGGTCTATTGATTAAAATATATTAAAATTGTAAATTGATTCAACAATGAAAATATTATAATACAAAAAATTAAAAAGATAATTTTTTCGAATAAAATAATAGTAGATAATCAAGAAAATAGTCAATAACATACATGTTCAATATATGGCTCTTGAGATAAGCTCCCATAAAGGGAATTATTAAATCTATAATATTTTTTTTGTTATTTTTACAATAAAAATATAGCTTTAGATGTATAGCGACGGTGAATATCGTCACTATAGGATCTATAGCGACACTTTTATTATGAAAATAATATTTTCAATTGCGAGTTTAATAATTTCCTAAATAAACCCCCCCTCCCCCCTCCGCCCTCCCCCGTCCCCCGTCCCCCGTCCCCCGTCCCCTCATGCTGATCCTACATTTCTTTCCCATCTATTTAGTTTAGTAAGATTTCTTGAAATGGAAGGTCAGAAATGTTGTTGACTAAGCTCATTAGCCAGGTCCATATTTTAAAAACGTACGGTAAAGTGTTAAATTAAAATTTTAAAATATATTATTTTTAATTATTTTATATACAAGATAATTTTTATCTTTATTTAATAATCTACTTTCACGGATGTAAATAACATATAAAACATGAAATCTTGTGAATTTTCGTATTATTTAGTGATAAGTATACGATTTTATAATAATAACAAATAATTAAATTTAAATCATAAAATAATATATTTTTTAATAATATTATCATATTGAAATTCTCTTATAACTCTTAATTTTATACCCTCCTCTCCGTCGTAAAAAAAATGAGCAAGAATGAGATATTCCAATAATATTTTCAACTTACTTTCAAATAATTGTAATTGTGGCTGCGGAATTCACCTTCATTACAAATTAATAAAATAGATAGACGACTAGTCTTGCCACACATTACGGTCATAAATTAGGGATTAAATTATAAATTTTGAGTAAACAATTAGTTATGTAAGTTTCACTTTTCTCTATCCGATATATATACTCCACGTATATATGGGGAATAATTCGTAATAAATACTTGTTAGGAATGAAAAATATGTAAACATCATCATTTCATTTGCGTCCAATACATAAATCAACGGTCGAGATTAGAACTGAAAAAGTCACGTCTGCTACTATTAGACGTGAATTTTTCAGTTCTAATCTCGACCGTTGATTTTTGTATTAGACGCAAATAATAGTTTTTGCCTATTTTTGATTTATAGCAAATACTTATTATGAATCATTATCTTTTATATATATATATATATATATATATATATATATAAAAGAGGACACATCTCTTAAATAATATACCCCTCTTATTAAATAATATATCTCTATTAAAACTACGTAATTTTGAAGATTATTTTAAAAAATAAAATAATATTAAAAGAGAAACGGTCCCACTTGATTTTCTTTTACTTACAAAAATAATAGTTATGTGCTATAGCGACGGTTCTGTGCTATGCCGACGTGTTTAGCGACGATTTTATCTGTCGTTAAAAATGGTTCGCATAAAGACCACCCGCATATGAAAAGCTATTTCTCTCTCTCTCTATATATATATATAAAGCCCATAACATGCATGTTCAACATACGGCGCTTGAGATAAGCTCCCATAGATGCTGAAATAAATAAAAACATTCCCCTCTCCCTTCCTAACATGCTAACCCTACATTTCTTGGCCATGTATTTAGTTTAGAAAGACTTATTGAAATGACTAAGTTCATTGTATTATTATTTAATTATATTATTATTACTATTACAAGTCAAAAGTCTATATTTAAATTTCTTCATGAGAATTACTACTAATATGAAACATATTTATTCTATTTGCCACTTGTTGCCCCCAACCCACTTGGCACTAGCTAGCCTATCTATATTCTTATAAATCATGGTCAGATCTCTAACCAAACACAAATTAATCACAATTAATTCCAACTCATAACTAGCAACTATCAACCAATTGCTCACCTCTCCCAACCATAATTAATTTATTAGCCAAAACATTTTTTTTCTATTTTATTTGTTATTTATTTTTAAAAAAAACTAAAATATACTACAAGTGATGGAAAAAAATACAAACAGAACTCTTTCCTTATACTGGAGCATCCCATGTTCTTAAACATGATCAACCTGTCATTTGTCAAATCTAAGCCTGATGTGCTTAAATCATAGTGACCTTTACGTGATTGTGTTTAAGAGAATAAATTATTTATTTTTTTATATTATTTTTAATTTATTGTATTAATAGTTTTTAATTTTTTATAAATGAGTAGTAATGCATGTGCATAAAGTCAAAAAGACTAAGGTTGTAAAATGAATAAACAGTTCGGGTTCGATTTCGCTCGACTAAAAGTTTAATTCGAGCTCGACTCGAAATATAAATAATTCAAATACGAGCAAATTTTAAAACTTGATAAATTACTCGAACCTTCTTAAATTATAATTTTTTATTGATACTTAGATCATATTCGTTCAAAAAATTTAAACTGCTCGGACTCGATTCGAGATCGTGCTTAACTCAGTAGCTAAACGAGTATCAATCAAACTTTTTTTTATACTCGATAAATTTTATGAACTAAATCTGAACAACTCAATATTAAGTTCGACTCTATTTATTTATACTTTATAAAAAAAGACTATTATTATAGAACAGAAGGAATATATAATCATACTATTATTAAAACCTATCTTTGTTTTAAATTGTTAGTATTATTAGTTTTTGAGAATATAATTTTCGGCTATCTAGGAAGATATAATGATATTGACATGTTTGGTTGCGCTTTATGGGATAGGAATGCACTGTCACCGGACTATTTGTCTGTACTGAAACCAATCAATAAGTCTTGGCAGACCGGAAAATTGCACTGAAATATTTGACATTTTTAATTTATTTTTTTTTGCTTGTGACTCCTCTAAAAATATATAGTATTTATTTTAATATAAATTTTTATAAAATATAATATTTTAGGTATAATTTAAATATATATATAAGAATAAGATTATATAGACAAGTAAAAAAAATAAAATAAAAATGTCCAATATTCATGTCCATGTAGAAGGACTCGAAACCAATATATAGTTCTGAGAGTTCTGAAACTATGTTTCTGTTTTTAGTCAGCAATGAAATAATATTACTCCCTTTATCTCATAATATATGATATTTTAAATTATTTTATTTTTTTAAATTATTTGACGTTTTATATAATTTAAGAGAATTAGTCATAATATATAATATTTCTAAATTTATGCCTCATGAAAAATATATTATAAATGAAAGAGAGTGTGTGAGATAAGTATGATAAACGATATTATAGATAATTGATACTCCCTCTGTTCTTAAAAGATTGTCGTTTTAGAAGAAAAAATGTATTCTAATTTATTTGTCGTTTACAACTTTTTAGTAAAATAAATTATTTACTTTCCTATATCACCCATACCTTCTCTCATTATCTTAAAAAATTATCTCTCTTGTACTAATCTCATAAAGGGGTAGTGTTGAAATTTCAAACAAGACACACGATGTATAATGTATTTAAATTCTCGCTCTCTAACTATCTAAACTTCAACAAAAAAATTTTGCCCCTGTACTGCATGAGCATACAGTGAATATCATCTTTATATGAGAATGAACCATATAAAAATATCAAAAATATATATAAAAATAATGCTCTCCTTTAACAAAGTATGGATTGAATTGACTGTGGTGTCAATAATGAGCATACATCAACAAAGCACTTAATTACTAATTAGTGTGATTATTTTTTTAAAATAATCTTTCATGATAATTAATATAGAAAAAATGGATAAAGTTATACCACATCTATTTTTTTTTATCAAACAGTTTTAAAAAAATCAAGTATATTTTTAGATGTTTTTCTTCTAGAAATAACGTATTCTAAAATAGTTTTTGAAGGATCCATCCAATACGGATTCGGTTAGTATGAAGTTTATTTTTTGGTAAGTTGATCAATTAACCAATAAAATATTGACACCCATAAAGTCTCGTCTGCATATCAACAATTTATTAATCAATTAATCAACTTATCCAAAAATAAACTCCATATTAACTAATTCCATACCACTTCCATCCAATGCGAGGATAAGGATAGTGGACTTGTTTGGGTGCAGTGTTTAATCCAAGTAAACTCCGACCACATTATTATTTTAGTAGGCTTGGTAAGAATGGATGTGACATTTGCTGATCTTCATCTTAATAATTTTATTGAATTATTTTAGTTATAATGCATGGATTGGTCCCAATTGGACCCCTATTTTCGTGATATGCTTCAACTTCACCATCAACATAGATGCACTTAAAATCCAAAAGTAGGAGAAATACTAATAAGAAGAATGGAGCACTGGCCAGTGGGCAATGCTGATGGGACTGCTTCAACAAATTGGTACTACTTCACTCGGGTTTTAAGGCACATTTTTAGTGAAAATCAATTAAAAATATATTTTTATTTTGTGCGAGTTTAAATTTAATACACCGACAGTGTATATACGAACAACGTTAAAATCATTACGTTTTATTCGATTTATTCAAATATGAGTAATTTTATCCATCGTATGTATTTAATTAACGATGTGTTATTATATTAATACCGCTCATATATATGCTGATTGTGTATGAAATTTTAACTTATTTAATAATAGTGGCATGACAAACAAATTATGAGTATACATTTAATAATATTATATTATTTTATGCTGCTATATATCCGTGTTTTTTTACATAAAATAAAAAATTATCAAATGAAATTACTCCATATGTCCCTTAATATATGTCGATTTAGATGACTTTATTTTTCTCTAATAGAAAAATGTCCCTTAATCAAAATTACCCTTCATAGAAAAATGTTATAACTGAGATAGATTATGAGATAAGTATCGTAATTATGAGAATTTAAAGGTATTATAGACAATTGATATTACATTTAATGTTATACAATCATTTACTTTAATTCTAACACAACATATATTAAGGAACAGAAGGAGTATTATTTATGGATCCGGTTACCATGAAGTTAACTTCATGATAAGTTGGTTAATTGACCAAAATAGTACTGACACGCAGGGAAAGATCAGCTTCTGCCTGCGTATCGACACTGTATTAATCAATTAACCAAAATTAACTTCATGCTAACTACTCCCTCCGTTCCTAAAAGATTGTCGTTTTAGAAGAAAAAATTTGTTCTAAAAAGTTTGTCATTTACATCTTTCGAGGATAATAAATTATTTACTTTTCTATATTATCCCTACCTTCTCTCATTGTCTCAATAAATTTTCTCCCTTGTATTAATAGTTTTCAATTTTCTATAAAGGGATAGTGATGAAATTTCAAACAAATTTTATTGTTAAATGGTAGTATTAAATAATTTTCTTAATCCATATATAAAAACCTTAAACGATACTCCCTCCGTCCCAAATTAATTGCTCAGTTTTGACTTTTTTAAGTCAAATTGACTATTTTTAGAATGAATAATTAAGCATATATAAATATATTTCTAAAATTATAAAAATTGGGATTAGTAATAAATTGTATATACTTTCTTTTGGTTATAATCACTTCACCTATATTTTAGCAAAAATAGTAAAAATATTAGTTTTAAAAATGGTCAATTTGATTTTAAAAAGTCAAAACTGAGCAGTTAATTTGGGACGGAGGGAGTAATATTTTAGAAGCGGAAATACTACTTACTAGAGCAGAATTGCAGACGGATTACTACATTCTTGAAACTCAAAATACATAGAATGAATCGAGATAAAGTTGAAAGACCAATTATGTGAAATCAAGTTGTACAACTTGCAACCTTTAGACAAGCTCTCCATCCAAATGGTTGGCTGGCTTGGTGGGAAACTCTTAAATTTAAGAGCTCTCCACTTGAAGGTCAAGGGTCAGGTTTTCACAAACCAAAATTATGGGTTTTTTTGGAAGATCTGAAATTTGAAACGTAACGTGGCTTGATTAAATATATAATGGGAAAAATATATGTACACAATTGTGTATTACACAATTGATTATGACGATTATTTTTTAGCCTATAGCGACGGTTTCACCCGTCGTCATAGCTATTATGGGCTATGGCGACAGTTTACCGTCGCCATAACCCTACTGTGTAATACACAGCTGTGTATATACATATAGCCCATATATAATACTAATATTTAGCAAAAAAAATTGCTTAAAATTAATATAAATATAATTCACAAAATTAATAATTAAGCATATATAATTGTGAGTATCTAGGGTTTACAATGCAACACTATTAATAAATTTAGACCTCAAGTATGGGGGGTTTGCAACAATTCAAGTATAAAGAATTTTTCACGAGTCTTATTATGTATTGTGATAAATTTATATCAAAATAATAATTGTTAAACTTATCGATACATGTAATCGGTAATAATTATAATAATAATAATCTATTTATTACACAAATTTCTAAACAAATAACTATTAATATTTATTTACGTAATTAATAATTAAATAATTGATTTCACCATTTTCAATGTATATCATTTCCTTTTTTCCTTTATAATGCATGTGTATAAGACAATTTTGTGCCTTGACTTTAGAGAGGGATGTGGACCATCTCTTAAATGTTAAGAAGCTTATATGCCGGGACTAAAAAGTCAATAAATTAAAACAAAATGATTATACACAAAACTTTAAAAAAAAATGTATAAATATGAGTAGTCCATACCATATCATATAAATAGACAACAATTTTATTTAAAAACAAACAATTTAAGGTGGTTTCAAAAGCATAGGCCAGCTTTCCTAATTAGATTCTTACAACCAAAATTAGGTATCATGATTCATGCACAATAAATAAATAAATAAATACCATTTCAACTTTATCTACAGTACGACATTAACCAACTAGTTATGTGACAGAGTGTTTAGATTCAATTATATAACCAATCAGATTCTTTTTTGGGCCTCCAAGTTTGAGATAGTTTATAATTCCATGTTCTAGAGAATTTTAAACTTATATATATACAATATATATATATATATATATAGGTATCCAATCCATACGGATCCGGTTAGCGTGAAGTGAACTTCATGGTAAGTTCACTTCATGACTAATACAATACTGACACGTAGGTGGAGAGATCACCCTTCCACTTGTGTGTCAGCATTGCATTGAGTATGAAGTGAACTTACCATAAAATTCACTTCATACTAACCACTCTCAATCCATACTAACCAGTTGTCTGACCACTATTCATGACAACCAAGTTATAATATCATGTAACGACTTACTTTACTTATTTTAATTCTACTTGCACTGCTACACCATGTAACGGTTTTTTTTTTAGTCGAATTATATTAAAAAAATAGAACCGCTGCATGGTGTAACGGCTTTACAATTTAATTCACTTTGATTCGCTTGCTTTGCTTTTGTTTGGTCACTTTATTAAACTTATTGCTGTCACTTTATTAAGCTACTTGCTTTGCTTTTGTTTGGCCACTTTATTAAGTTTGGTGCTGTCACTTTATTAAGTTTAGTTCCTTGCACCGTTACACCGTGTACCGGCTTGCACATTAAGTATATTATTTTAATTTATATTCTTTTTATTGTCTTATTATTAAGTCACTTGTTGTTAAAAAATATTTCTTTTTAAAAAAATAATCTAACTTTAATAATAAAAATAAAAATAATAATTATCCGACTTTTTTTTAATAACTTCCGTTGTTAAAAAATTAAGAGATAAAAATATAATATTGTAATATTAATTGCCTTTTTAATTCTCATTTAATTAATATTAGTATTAGTAATAAAAAGGCAAGTACTAACACTATTACCAACAAAATGGGATAACGGATGGCACAAAATAAAATTATGACCAAGCCGCTACAAGCTGTAGCGATTGGTATATAAAAAGTAATATTCCCTTTTTATCCTTCTATTTCTCAAAAATGGGCCCATGTTATAAAAAAAATATTAAAACCAAGCCACTACAAGCTGTAGCGGTTGGTATATAAAAAAAATAAATTTATTTTATATCTTTATGTCTGACAATATGGGTCCACATTAGCAAGTTAATTTGACTTTTATTAAAATAGAAGCCGCTAAAGTATGTTGTTTGGAATGCTAATGTTGTAGCGGCTAGCAATATAATTTTTTCCCATCTCAGCCTTCAGCATTCCATTTAATTGATCTACGGCTGACAAGTTGGTTGTTGGAATAGTGTCTATAACAACCGGTTGTTATGGATGAGAACCCGTGTATATATATATATATATATATATATATATATATATATATATATATATATATATATATATATATATAGTATTCCTTCCATCCCTTAATAGATAATTTTATTTTTTTTCTAAATATTTGTCGTTTTATATAATTCAAGAAAATTAACTACAATATTTTCAAAATTACTCCTCGTGTAAAAAAATATTATTGATGAGAGAGAGAATATGAGATAAGTAATGATAATTATGAAAATTTAAGGGTATTATAGATAATTAATATTATATATCAATTGTCTATAATATAATACCCTTAAATTCATATAATTACTATACTTATCTCATAGTCTCTCATCTATAATATTTTTCTATGAAGGATAATTTTAGTAATATTATAGTTATTTATCCTAAAGTATATAAAACAACAAATAATTAAAAAAAAAAAAATTATCTATAACGACATATATTGGTATATAAAATGAAAGTGATAAAGGGGCAGTTGTGTAAGGCAAGTCAAGAAATTGGAGGTCAAATATCATTAATTATGTCCAAGCTTAAAAGGGGGAAAATCATATAGACAGATGGATTAATCTTGAAGGCAATTATTTATGCACAAGTTTGCTGTATAAAGTCTTTCTATATTAAGTGTAATACTACATATAAACAATTCAATGTTCCCTAAAGCAGCCGGCGGCTGAACCGACTAGACTAGTCCTTGGTTCTCATAACCAGGGTTAATTATCACATTAGATTATAATTTCATTTCTTATTAATAATTGAACGATTGCCCCCGCAGCTTGCTAATTTAATTCCAAGTTCTACACAATTTCAAACTTATAAATTAATTAAATCCTCACCATATATATATATATATATATATATATATATATATATATATATATATATATATATATATATATGCGGTCCGGATCAAGTATATATCCCTTATCTTACTCACCCGTGCTCACCCCCTTTTAGGCGACGGTTTTGGTCATACAACCGTCGTCTATACTTTTAGCGACGGACAACATATAGCGTCGCTAAAAATATAGACGACGGTTGTATGATCCAAACTGTCGCCTAAAGGAGGGTGAACACGAGTGAGTAAGATAAGAGGTATGCATTTGATCCTTGCTATATATATATATATATATATATATATATATATATATATATATATATATATATATATATATATAAACTAATTATTACACCCATGTGGATTTTGGAAGAGATAGGGGGATTATGTTAGGATATGAAATATTAGGTCCAATACATAGGCCCCAAATGTTTTATATTTACAAGGCCCAAGGGAAATCCTCCCCACCAATTATACTAGATGAGTAGTGGAAAAGTGAAAAGGGGAAAAAATTGGGTCTTTTTTGTATTAGGGGTTTAGATTGTTTTGGTGTTGCAAAGAATATATATCCTCTCTTTCTCGTCTCTAAGAAAAGATACACTCTCTTCGTTCTTTAATATAGGTTATTTTAGAGTTGTGCACAAGTATTAAGGAAATGATTGTAAAACATTAAATATACTATCAATTGTCTATATTGCCCTTGTATTGAAAAAAGAGATTGTTATTTATTGAGCAAAAAATAATGAGAGAATCAAAGTTATATTTATTACTTGGAGTAATATTGGAAACTAAGCAATTAATACTTACTTAAAATTCTCAAACGACTTATATTTAGGAACAAAAATATTTTTCTAAACCGACTTATATTAAGGAACGGAGGGAGTACTTGAGAACACCTTGCTTTTATATGGGATGGGAGGGGAGGGGAGGGGAGGGGAGGGGAAAATTAGAGAGAGAAAAAACTAAAATTTGGTTAATTTCATTGATACCTAATTAATTACAATAATAGACTTATATAGCAAAGATGAAAATTAATCTTACCCATTGATATATGAAAATTAATATCCACCCTTGGATCACTCTAATATATAGCTCATTTTTTAATTGGCTACTAGACAATACTCCGTCCTTCAAAAACCACCTTGTCCTCAAGGTGGTATTGCAGCTTGAGTGTAAGAATGAAAATATCCTCCTTAAAACTGGTCATTACAATTTGCAGAATAATAACGCAATTACGCCCCCTGGCATTGTGCATTGTTTCCTTTAAAGGATTCAGAGTGTTCTCTCCAAACCCAAGAGCTTTGATTGCACAGACCTTGACTCCTGTACGAAGCTTATTGAGAATGACTTGGGCACGTGCTTTACTTTCCACATCTTCAGCAATAGTCAGAAAGGGCATTGGTCTCTTCAATGCTAATTTTAATACTCTCACCACAACAATATAGCATATGCAAAAATTAATAACTGCGGTTAACACATTTTGAAGGTATCTGACTTGGTTAGTGCAATCAACAACATGAGCAGCCTTCCCGAGTCTGTATGGATTTGATCACCACAGGAACCCACAATTTCTAGAGCATATTTGTACTTGTTTATTCTGAATTGGGAAGACCATTCCTTGAACAAATCAATGGCCAAACCCATACTTGAGGCCAACTATATTCATGGCCAGCTTAAACACAGTTTAAAAGTACCTTACTATAGTTTTCCTTTGAAGAGGAGAAGAGGCATCAAGATGGTTACAAAAATAAACAACAGCTTCAAGAGATTTAACATCATAAAGACCCAACGCCTTAGAGATATCCAAAATTCTTGGGTCTAAGAAATTGATTAGTAGTACCAACTAACATACAGAGAGGGCTACCATTTATCCACATGTTCACTCTAATGGGGATGATACTGCACCAATCTAAGATTCTCATGAAAAATTGAAGAACCATATCACCCGAGTAAGTATAATATGAGAGATGATTAATAACTTGCTTGCTAACAACTGTCATCTGATTAATATCTTCTTGAAATGAATTTTCGTTGTCAACAGCATAAGTAGGAGGACCTTTACCCCCAAATTGAAAACAAAGAAGTAAAACAATCCTACTAAAAACTAGCTCAACATCCTTGATGAAATCAGTCTTTGAATTTATTTTTGAACTACCCACAATGTCATCTAAATCCCTTGCACTTAAAGTTGCAATAGCCTGACCTTGTTTACCCTCTTCAAATTCCACCTTGTCCTCAAAGTGGACTTGTTTAACTTGCACCACATAACTTTCCATTTCAGCAGCTAGATCGACAATACCACCTTGCATCTTTGTTTCTCTTTGGGATACCCATAACTTGCAATTCTCGTCCAACATCAAAGGGCTCTAGACAATAAATTTTTGTGAAGAATGTTGGAAAACTAGCATATCCATCATAATTTTCAATCAACAACTGCTCATTCCCAATTGAATTAGGAAATGGCTTTAACAACAATCTGACTACACCAGGAACATGTAAATCAAGACTAAGATCATTATCACCTTTCAGTATTTTCACATATATCTCACCATTGGTTGCGATTTTCAGGTAAAAAATCATAAAAGTAACATTTGGGAGGAAGCTGTGGAAAACCATGAGCCAACAATTTTATTGGGAAAATGCCATTTTCAGGAGTACTTATTTCAGATCCAAGTGATCCTCATGAAGACAAATTTTGGTCTTGGTCTCACCAACTCACCAACTCACCAAGTGTGTAGTATTCTACTACCTTTATAAAGTTATCATGGTATGTAAAGTATAACGTTCTTGCGGGTCATATTAACAAGTAATCATCCCTTCGTTTCTTTTTATCTTTTTTTTTGCAGAGGATGTTGCTGGAAAAGAACAAACAGAAGCACAGCCTGCAAATAAAGGACGAGGAAGGAAACAATGACAGTACTATTCAACACCACGTACATATATATTTGCTGGAGAGTACTCTCATGACATAGACATGGATTCTAGCCCGATAAACTAGAAAAACCCGATCCATATCTAATGTTAATACTCCTTGACTCCTTTCGTTCCTAAATCAATGACGTTTTAAAAAAAAAATTATATTAATTTATTTATCGTTTATAACTTTTTAAGAGAATAAATTATTTACTTTCCTATATCACCCCTACCTTGTGACGCCCCCAAAATTAGGTATACATCACCCATCTTGGGTCATCAGATACATGGTACAAAATACAAATACAAATTTAATTATACAAATGTCGTGTAACATACGACAATACATAAACTGAGAGTTCTAATAGGAATATTGTCATCTAGACAATATCCATACTCAAGGAGTCCTCATTATATTTATTGTCACACTATTTAACAGAATGGTGAGGATTACTAATGCTATCTTCTGGACCATCACTCCTTTCCCTGACTCGTCCCAGCTATATTCTCATTTCCTGAAGAGAACATTGAAAGAAAGGGTGAGCTCAACTAGCCCAGTAAGAAATATTATGACTAAGATAATGAAGAATAAATTATCAATAGTCTTCAACAATGTTAAACTGATAAAATACAATAGACATCAAGTTTAACTGCAGCGGAATAAGCAATCCATTAGAAGAGTCAAGTAGATAATAAAACCTACTATCTTCTATGATTTAAAAATATTTTCATCAACTTTTATCATTGAGACTCAGCTTAATAAATAAACCACATCTTCTAATCATCTGTAAGACCCCAACTTTTATAAATAAAGATGAATTTTCTATAAATATCATTTTTAAATATTATGGAGTTAATTTGATATAATGTTATAGTTGTGGATAATATTTATAAATTTTGCAAAGTACGTAAGTTGTTATATAATATTCGATTGGTCGGAGAATATTCGTTTTAACAGGAAATATTCGTACAACGACACAATCATTGGTGGACCCCACAACGGAATTATTGTCGGATTGAGAAAACGACAAAAATATTTTATTAAAAATAACGGCGAAAGTTTTACCATTGTTACTGTTGAACTACTCGGTAGTAAAAGTACAGTAATACGTGTGGTTGCATAGTAGCACACGGTATTGATTATTAATGCTTATGTGAGAAGTCACCCAGTTTGATTCCATTATTGTCAGTTAATAATATGAATTATTTAGCGATAATGACGTTTTGTTTTATTCGTATTATTAACGTAATAAAACAGAAACATCTTTTTATATAAAACAAAATACTTTATTAAAGTTATTCTATAAATAGAATATATTATATTTTATTTAAAAGATTTTTCTTTAAATATGGACCGTCAGATTAAAGTAATCAATCTGGACCGTTCATGGATTAGTTACTATGCATTCTATTTTTCTATAAATAGCAGCTCATTCCTTCATTATTTCTTACGAATTCACTGAACTCTAGAGAGAGAAACTATAGAGAGAAACTATAGAGAGAGAGAAGAAGAGTATTCTGCTACTTAACTACTTCTGTAAGACCCCGAATTTTATGAAATAAAAGTATTCAATTTTTCTTATAATTACAATTCAGTAAATGGTTAAATTGATAAAAAGTTAAAGTTATGGGTGAAATGTGAAAATTTTTCAAAATACACAAGTGGTTATAAAATAATCATTGTTGTCGGGGAATATTCGTTTGGTCGTAGAATATTCTTTCTGTCGGGGAATATTCGTACGACGGCGCAGCCATTTGTGGGCCCCATAACAGAATAACTGTCGGGTGAAGAAAATGACAAATTTGAGTTTTTACAAATAACGGTGTAGTTGTTACCGTTAACACTGTTGGAATACCGGTGATTAAAATACAGTAATTACTGTTCAATATTTTATTTTATTGATTCAATAATTGCTACGTTGAAATTTTGTATTATTGTTGTTCAATAATTGTTGCTGCACAGTATTTCCTATTATCAGATCAATAATTCATATTATTTGAATAATATTATTAGATAACATTATTGGCAATGTCTAGAAAGTTCTGTCTAAGGAGAGGTTTGGTCATCTAATTGCGCGCCAGTAAGGAGAAATTCTTATTGGAAAGCCCCCTCTTTCCTGGGAACGGCCTGGTTGTCATAAATGTGATTCTGTAATATTATTTGTGAATAATTAATTATTGATTTATATGATAAGAAAATATTTATTTTATGTGGATATAAATGAGGGATATATTTTTGTGGTTAAAAATGAAGGAGTTAATGTTGAGGTTTTTATCAGTATTTTTGTCGGAATGGAGGTATTAAAAATCAGGGTTTTTGAGATATTTTGCGGGGGTTATAATTTTTAATCCGACTGTTGGATCGTGGTAATTTTTGGATATGTTATACATATATAAGTTGAGTATAGGTCCACAAATTTTGAACCGTTAAAAATGAACGTATGATTTGTTATGAATTTTACGAGATGACTGGTTCAGAAATTGTTGAATTTTCGGAGTTTATCATTTTGGTGGAAAATTCTAGAATTGGTGGGCCCCACTTGTGGTTGGTGAAGAAATGTGCTGAATTATATTTCAAATGTGGTGGGTGGGAATAGTAGCAGGTAAAGCCATCAGGTTGCAGGTCAAACCTACCAAAATTTTCCTATAAATAGAGGGCTAAGATAGAATTGAAAATCACACCAGAAACATAAGTTTTCTCTCTTTCTCTCTCTATATTATGAAGCATATTTTGTGAGTTTTTAGATACTTGGTGAGTTGCTATTCATTAGTGCAAATTTTCTTCAGCATCATATCCGATATCCAGTCAGAAGTACTGCTCTTTTGAGGTAAGGGATAGTAATGGATTTTAAGGGTTGTTATGATTTTGAGTTTCGTAATTTTTCTGATCTTCAAAAATTCTGGAAAAATTTGAAATGATATTTTGATGAGTTTTCTTGATTGTGTCCAAAAATGGTGATTTTTGGATGTATAGATTGAGAGTTATGAATTTTATGAGAAAAGACTATTTTAGAAGTAACAGCTTATAATTCCTTGTGGTTAACTCCAAAATTGATGAAATTTTTATTGGGAGTACATGTGTATGATAGAAGTATACTCTGTAAATTTTAGAATTTTTGGACAAAAGTACAATTTTTGATAAATGTCTAAATATTCGGTGGTTTTGGCCATATGAAAAATAGTAAATGAGTTTTAAAAATTTTGAGAAAAATATATGTTCAATATGGGACTATATTATGCTAAATCTCAGAAAAGAAATATTTTTGGAACTGATTTGGTATTTTTCATGAAAATGGACTAGTTATGAGTAAATGAATTAAATATGTTATGTGAAGCAAGAAAATTGGAAAATAGGATTTTATGGCTTGAGAATCCTATATGAGGTATATGCAGATTTTTGATGAGGGTTTTGATTATTGGTGATAAAATCTTATGAGTTTGGTATTTTAGAATGATTAAATGCATTATTTAGTAAAGTGTAAACAATTTAAATAAATTGTTTATAAGTTTAAGAAATATTATTCTTTCAATATCATTATACCGAAATACTGGTATAGATTTTATTGTGGAATTTCTACCTTTTTGTGTCGAGTTACTATTCATGAGTTACTATTCACGATTTACTATTCATGAGTTACGAATATTACTCTTGAGATTAAAACTATATGTTGATCATATTATTTTTATCATCATATATAACATTTTTATAACCCTGATGTTGAAATTCTCTTTCACTGGAGTGTAAAGATGGGTAGATTATTGGTATGATCATGACTAGGGTTCTCTTTGGCCTGTAGTGCAAAGTTGAATTGTGACTGGTATGATCATGACCATTGAATTTATAATTGAATATCTTAAGCTTAAGTGAAAAAGTGAATTGATCAACATGGTTATAATTATTGTTTATATAAATTCTGAAATGATTATATATTTCTTTGATATATGAATATATTTGGCCTGTAGTGCAAATATGAATTGTTGAAGAATATCTTTGGCCTGTAGTGCAAAGATGAATTATTGATGAATATCTTTGGTCTGTAGTGCAAAGATGAACTGTTGTTGAATATCTTTGGCCGTAGTGCAAAGATGGTTTTATTAGTATGATTATGAACAGGAACTGTGATTTGGTATAACCATGATCTTTGATGTTTCAGGTAAAGACAGGTGATGAAAATATTCTTCGTCCTGGGTGCGAAGAAAAATTTATAGTCACAATTATGATTATGAGTTATTCATATGATTGTGGAAAGGAACTGTTGAGTGATGTTACATGGATAAAATATTGTTGGTGGATTTTTAACATGGAGAAGATAATAGACTTTATAGTCTATTTGACTCTTCTAATGGATTGCTCGTTCCGCTACAACTATGGTTGAAATTTTTATCAATTACCATATGTTCTAAATCTCTGATTTATTATTGATGAAGGCTATTGATAATTTAATTATCTTTAGTCATGATATTCTTTACTGAGCTAGTTGTGTAAGACCCCAACTTATTAATGAATAAAATCAAATTTTCTCGAAATATTATTGTGAATAATAAGGGGTTAATTTGATATAATACTTTGGTTATGGGTGAAATGTGCAAATTTTGTAAAATAAGCAAGTGGTTATAAAATATTTATTTTTGGTCGGTGAATATTTGGTTGGTCGTGGAATATTCTTGCTGTCGGGGAATATTCGTACGACGACGCAGCCTTGTGTGGGCCCCATAACGGAAAGCGATTGGATGAAGAAAACGACAAGTATAAGTTGTTTATAAATAACGGCGTAGTTGTTACCGTTAATACTGTTGGAATACCCGGTGGTTAAAATACAGTAGCACACGGTATTGCACCAATTATTGATTCTTACGTAAGAAGGCACTACTCAATAATTGTTACAGTAGTTATTATTCAATATTTTATTTTATTGATTCAATAATTGCTGCGTTGATATTTTATATTATTGTTGTTTCAATAATTGTTGCTGCACAGTATTTTCATTTATCAGATCAATAATTCATATTATTTGAATAATATTATTAGATAACATTATTGGCAATGTCTAGAAAGTTCTGTCTAAGGAGAGGTTTGGTCATCTAATTGCGCGCCAGTAAGGAGAAATCCTTATTGGAAAGCCCCCTCTTTCCTGGGAACGGCCTGGTTGTCATAAATGTGATTCTGTAATATTATTTGTGAATAATTAATTATTGATTCATATGATAAGGAAATATTTATTTTATGTGGATATAAATGAGGGATATATTTTTGTGGTTAAAAATGAAGGAGTTAATGTTGAGGTTTTTATCAGTATTTTTGTCGGAATGGAGGTATTAAAAATCAGGGTTTTTGAGATATTTTGCGGGGGTTATAATTTTTAATCCGACCGTTGGATCGTGGTAATTTTTGGATATGTTATACATATATAAGTTGAGTATATGTCCACAAATTTTGAACCGTTAAAAATGAACGTATGATTTATTATGAATTTTACAAGATGACTGGTTCAGAAATTGTTGAATTTTCGGAGTTTATCATTTTGGTGGAAAATTCTAGAATTGGTGGGCCCCACTTGTGGTTGGTGAAGAAATGTGCTGAATTATATTTCAAATGTGGTGGGTGGGAATAGTAGCAGGTAAAGCCATCAGGTTGCAGGTCAAACCTACCAAAATTTTCCTATAAATAGAGGGCTAAGTTAGAATTGAAAATCACACCAGAAACAAGTTTTCTCTCTTTCTCTCTCTAGATTATTGAGTGTATTTTGTGAGTATTTAGATACTTTGAGAGTTTCTATTCATCAGAGCAAGTTTCTTTCAGCCTTATACCGGTATTCCGACCAGAAGTACTGATATTTTGAGGTAAGGGATATTATTTTCTTCTTAATGATATTATTTTCTTCAATATCATTATGCTGAAATATTGATATGAGTTTTTATCAAATTTGGAACTTTTTGTGTCGGGGTTACTATTCACGTATACGGCACTATTCACGTATACGGCACTATTCACGAATACGGCACTATTCACCGAAAAATAAAATTTTCCCTTTTTGTCCAAGATGTCTATTATGGTTACTATCTTTGATTGTATCCATGTTTTGATCTTTATTTTTGAATTCTGCTTCACAATTGATTATTATGAAGTATTATTGATCTTGGATAAACTGTTATACGAATCCCTACTATTTGTCCTTCTGTCTCATTGGATTCGTTCTCTTTAAGATATTTTTCATCATCCTCAGTCCTAAATGATGATATTACTGAATATCTTTGGCCTGTAGTGCAAAGATGTATAATTACTTGATGAATATCTTTGGCCTGTAGTGCAAAGATGAACAGGTGTTGAGATGAACATGACCGACTGATGATACAAATGAATATCTTTGGCCTGTAGTGCAAAGATGAATATTTGGTTAAAGATGATTATTAATTGATGTTACAGGGATAAAATATTGATGATGGACTTTTAAATCTTAGAAGATAGTAGAATTCTTTCTCTACTTGACTCTTCTAATGGTTTGCTGTTTCCGCTGCAGTTGTTGATCTAAAACTTGTTGTCGATTATATTTTATCAGATTTTTCCCTGTTGAAGACTAACGATAATTTGTTGTATATTATCTTAGTCATAATATTCTTTACTGGGCTAGTTGAGCTCACCCTTTTCCTTTTTGTTCCATTTTTCTTCTCAGGAGGTGAGAACATAGCAGGATCTAGTCGGGGTATGGAGTGATGGTTCTAGAAAGATGTATTAGCAGTCCTCACTATTTCTGTAAAATAGTGTTTGAATAATTGTAATGAGGATTTATTTGAGTGTGGATATTGTCTAGAAGACAATATTTGTATTTAAACTCACAGTATGTGTTGTCGTATTTTGCACGACAATTGTATTATTGAAGTTGTAGTTTGCTTTCTGTACCATGTATTTGGCGACTCAGAATGGGTGTTGTATACCTATTCTGGGGGCGTCACAGTTGGTATCAGAGCTTAGGGATATGATCCCTGGCTGAGATGTGAGACAAGAACTAGGAGGGGAGAGACGGGGAATTCCTTCGCTAGTATGACCTGACTAAGTTTATTTGGTGTTTATTTGGTCGGTCAGAGTATAGGGATAATATATGACATGACTATTAACCCTTGTTTTATGGCAGTATTTAAGAATGGCAGCTGAGAACGTTAATAATGGAGTAAATCAGACCGTGGAGACACCTTTGATCACTACCCAGGGGAACGTGCAACAGGAAGGCAATATTCCTCCTGTAAACAACGTTACCGAGCAAACGATGAATGATGGAATGTTTAGGAGCTTTTTGCAGTTCATGCAAAATCAGACGAGGGAGACTCGTGTGCAGAATACGGGTGGAAATGATAACAACGCGCGGTTTGTCACAGCTAAGCAGTTCAAAGAATTGGGACCACCAGAATTTAAGGGAAAGCCGGATCCGATCATGGCGGAAACGTGGGTCAAGCAAATTACCAAGATATTTGATGTCTTGGGATGCACGGAGGAACAGAAGGTTCCATTCGCCACATTTATGTTCCGCGGTGAGGCAGACTACTGGTGGGAGTCTGTGAAGCGTACCCAGCCTGACGCACTCAACATGTCCTGGGAAACATTTCAAAAACTGTTCAATGACAAGTACTTTCCTGAAAGTATTCGTCATATGAAGGAGGTTGAGTTTATTAGACTGGAACAAAACAACATGACGGTGTCCCAGTACGAGGCGAAGTTTGCAGAGTTATCCAGGTTTGCACCTCATTTGGTCGAAAATGAGGAACGAATGACAAGGATGTTTCTGAGAGGTCTAAAACCCGAGATTCGGCAATATCTTATCTCTCATAAATTTTCTTTATATTCAGATGTTGTAAACAGGGCTCAATTATTAGAGCGAGATAATGAGTATGTGCAACCGAGGGACCACAACCAGGGTCATACCGGTGGCGGCAGTCATCGAAGCAATGAAAACCAGCAGGGAGGAAAACATTCGGACAAAAGCGGTAACCACTCTGGTGGTAATCGTGGTCGTGATAATAGAAGGAGCGAGTCGGGAGGAGATTTCAAGAAGAGAAGGTACAACAATGATAACGTGAAGACGTCAGCACAAACATCAACTGTTTCTAGGGGAGGAGAACGACCACCGGTCGTATGTTACAAATGTGGGAAAGAGGGACATATCAGCCCAAACTGCCCACAACAATCCAAGGTATGTTATAACTGTGGAAAGGAAGGTCATATAGCTCGAGAGTGTTCTGTAGCAAAACCAAGTTCAGCGGGGATGGTGACTCCAAAAGCTGTCCCGGATAAGTCGAAATCAGCGGTTCCTGGAAGGGCGTTTGTCGTTACTGGCCAAAACGCGAGAAACCCGAACGAGGTGATCACGGGTAAGCTAATCTTGAATTCTTGCGAAGTTTATACTTTACTAGATACCGGTTCTACCCATTCTTTTATCTCTCCTGCTTGTGCTCAACGTTTAAACTTGACTCCGGAGAAATTGGACTTTAACTTATCTGTTGAAACTCCGTTGGGTGAAACCTTCGTTACATCTACAGTTTATAAATCTTGCATGATCCAAGTTGGCACTATCACATTACCTGTTGATCTTATCTCTTTAAAGATACTTGCTTTTGATGTGATTTTAGGAATTGATTGGTTAACCACTCATCATGCTAAAATTGATTGTTTTCGTAAGGTTGTTAGTTTTCATATTCCTAACCAACCTGTCATACGAATTCAAACTACTAAACCACTAAAATCAGTCACTGTCATATCAAGCCACAAAGCTATTCGTTTATTGAAAAACGGATGTCAAGCTTTCTTAGCCCATGTTATGGATTTGAACAAAGACAAGTCAGATTTGAATAATATTTCTATTGTTAGAGAATTTTCCGATGTATTTCCTGAAGAACTTCCCGGTCTACCCCCGGAACGAGAAATTGAATTCTTTATTGACCTTGAACCCGGTACAAAGCCCATTTCTAAAACCCCATATCGAATGGCTCCTATTGAACTTCAGGAGTTAAAAGTCCAACTACAGGAGTTGTTGGACATCGGTTTTATTCGTCCTAGTACGTCTCCTTGGGGTGCTCCTGTTTTATTCGTAAAGAAGAAAGACGGGAGTATGCGACTTTGTATTGACTATCGAGAATTGAACCATGTCACCATCAAGAATAGGTATCCGCTACCTCGCATTGATGACCTGTTTGACCAGTTGCAAGGAGCACAATTCTTTTCAAAGATCGATCTTCGTTCTGGATATCATCAGCTGAAGATTAAAACTGAGGATATTCCAAAGACTGCCTTCAGAACTCGGTACGGGCATTATGAATTCTTAGTAATGTCTTTTGGATTGACTAATGCTCCTGCTGCCTTCATGGATATGATGAACCGTGTATTCAAAGAATATTTGGATCAGTTCGTTGTTGTCTTTATTGATGACATCCTCATCTATTCCAAAAGCCGTGAAGATCATGAGCGCCATTTGAAGCTGGTACTGCAAAGGCTTCGTGAAAACAAGCTATATGCCAAACTGAAGAAATGCGAGTTCTGGCTTGAGGAAGTAGCATTCCTTGGGCACGTGGTGTCAAAACATGGAGTATCTGTCGACCCGGCGAAGATTGAAGCCATACAAAGTTGGGAGCAACCGAAGTCGGTAACCGAAGTACGTAGCTTTCTGGGCTTAGCTGGTTATTATCGGAGATTTGTGGAAGGATTTTCTCGAATCGCTACTCCGTTAACTCAGCTGACTCGGAAAGATACAAAATTCGTATGGAGTGAGGAATGCGAGAAGAGTTTCCAAGAACTCAAGAGGAGACTCATTTCGGCACCTGTTTGACAATACCATCTGGTTCGGATGGATTTGTTATCTACAGCGATGCTTCAGGCAAAGGGTTAGGATGTGTTCTCATGCAACATGGGAAAGTCATAGCCTATGCCTCACGACAACTCAAAGAATATGAGAGGAATTATCCTACTCATGATTTGGAGTTGGCAGCAGTCGTTTTTGCGTTGAAGATCTGGAGACACTACCTGTATGGGGAGAAAGTGGAGATCTATACAGATCATAAAAGCCTCAAATATTTCTTCACCCAAAAGGAACTCAACATGCGGCAACGACGTTGGCTTGAGCTGTTGAAAGATTACGATCATACCATCCAATACCATCCTGGAAAAGCAAACGTAGTAGCTGACGCATTGAGTAGAAGATCATATGCGGGTACGAGTGCAATGTTTTTAACACAAAGGCCCATTTTGTATGACTTGCAAAGGATGGAGATAGAGATGAAGGCTCCAAGTACCCACATGATGATATCAAATATACGAGTAGAACCGACTTTAATCGATAAAGTTAAAGCTGCTCAAGCTACGGACATAGAGCTGATGCGTATGAAGAAGAAAGTGCAAGAAGGTGCTATTCCAGAAGCAAGAATCGATGAAGAAGGAATACTTCGAGTCAACTCCAGACTTTGTGTTCCTAACGATTTTGACTTGAAGCATAGAATAATGATGGAGGCACACAACACACCGTTTGCAATCCATCCTGGGAGTACCAAAATGTATCACGATCTTCGACATACATTTTGGTGGAGCAATATGAAAAGAGAGATCGCGGAGTTTATCTCGAGGTGTTTAACTTGTCAACGTGTAAAAGCGGAGCATCAAGTACCAAAGGGTCCATTGCAACCACTTGAGATTCCGAAATGGAAGTGGGAACACATTACTATGGATTTTGTTACAGGTCTTCCCAAGGTTTCTCAAGGCATAGATGCGATTTGGGTTATTGTTGATAGATTAACCAAGTCCGCTCATTTCTTGCCGATACGTGAGACTTATTCCCTTGAACGTCTTGCTAGTATGTACGTGAACGAGATTGTGAGATTGCATGGCATGCCAGTATCCATAGTTTCGGATCGTGACCCAAGATTCACTTCACGATTTTGGGTTAGCTTGCAGAAAGCTATGGGCACGGATTTACGATTCAGTTCAGCATACCATCCTCAAACGGACGGACAATCAGAGAGGACTATTCAAACTCTTGAAGATCTATTAAGACTTTGTGTCCTAGATCTCAAAGGGAGTTGGGATAAGTACCTACCATTGGTGGAATTCTCCTACAACAACAGTTATCAGGCGAGCATAGGTATGGCTCCATTTGAGGCGTTGTATGGAAGAAAATGTCGTTCTCCAGTATGCTGGGACGAGGTGGGTGAAGCAACATTGTTGGGACCAGAATTGGTACGCATTACTACAGAGAAGATCCAAACGATTCGACAACGTATACAAACGGCACAGGATCGACAAAAGAGTTATGCGGATCTTCATCGGAAGGACGTGGAATTTAATATTGGGGATCATGTATTGTTACGTGTTGCACCATGGAAGGGAGTTACAAGATTTGGGAAGAGAGGAAAGCTCAATCCAAGATTTGTTGGTCCATTTGAGATTCTTGAGCGAATAGGAAATGTGGCATATAGACTCGCATTACCTCCAAGCATGTCTCGTGTTCATAATGTTTTTCACATATCTATGCTTCGTAAATATGTTAAAGACCCGAACCACATTATTGAGTTAGAACCAGACGAGATAGCTGAAGATTTAACGTACGAGGAGGTACCTGTTAAGATCTTGGATAGGAAAGAGCATGTCCTACGCACGAAGGTTATACCACAAGTTAAGGTTTTGTGGAGAAACCATGCTATTGAAGAAATGACCTGGGAGTTGGAATCAGAAATGAAAGCGAGGTATCCTCACCTTTTTGAAACATCAGGTACGTACGTCAATTTCGAGGACGAAATTTCATAAGGAGGGGAGGTTGTAAGACCCCAACTTATTAATGAATAAAATCAAATTTTCTCTAAATATTATTGTGAATAATAAGGGGTTAATTTGATATAATACTTTGGTTATGGGTGAAATGTGCAAATTTTGCAAAATAAGCAAGTGGTTATAAAATATTTATTTTTGGTCGGTGAATATTCGGTTGGTCGTGGAATATTCTTGCTGTCGGGGAATATTCGTACGACGACGCAGCCTTGTGTGGGCCCCATAACGGAAAGCGATTGGATGAAGAAAACGACAAGTATAAGTTGTTTATAAATAACGGCGTAGTTGTTACCGTTAATACTGTTGGAATACCCGGTGGTTAAAATACAGTAGCACACGGTATTGCACCAATTATTGATTCTTACGTAAGAAGGCACTACTCAATAATTGTTACAGTAGTTATTATTCAATATTTTATTTTATTGATTCAATAATTGCTGCGTTGATATTTTATATTATTGTTGTTTCAATAATTGTTGCTGCACAGTATTTTCATTTATCAGATCAATAATTCATATTATTTGAATAATATTATTAGATAACATTATTGGCAATGTCTAGAAAGTTCTGTCTAAGGAGAGGTTTGGTCATCTAATTGCGCGCCAGTAAGGAGAAATCCTTATTGGAAAGCCCCCTCTTTCCTGGGAACGGCCTGGTTGTCATAAATGTGATTCTGTAATATTATTTGTGAATAATTAATTATTGATTCATATGATAAGGAAATATTTATTTTATGTGGATATAAATGAGGGATATATTTTTGTGGTTAAAAATGAAGGAGTTAATGTTGAGGTTTTTATCAGTATTTTTGTCGGAATGGAGGTATTAAAAATCAGGGTTTTTGAGATATTTTGCGGGGGTTATAATTTTTAATCCGACCGTTGGATCGTGGTAATTTTTGGATATGTTATACATATATAAGTTGAGTATATGTCCACAAATTTTGAACCGTTAAAAATGAACGTATGATTTATTATGAATTTTACAAGATGACTGGTTCAGAAATTGTTGAATTTTCGGAGTTTATCATTTTGGTGGAAAATTCTAGAATTGGTGGGCCCCACTTGTGGTTGGTGAAGAAATGTGCTGAATTATATTTCAAATGTGGTGGGTGGGAATAGTAGCAGGTAAAGCCATCAGGTTGCAGGTCAAACCTACCAAAATTTTCCTATAAATAGAGGGCTAAGTTAGAATTGAAAATCACACCAGAAACAAGTTTTCTCTCTTTCTCTCTCTAGATTATTGAGTGTATTTTGTGAGTATTTAGATACTTTGAGAGTTTCTATTCATCAGAGCAAGTTTCTTTCAGCCTTATACCGGTATTCCGACCAGAAGTACTGATATTTTGAGGTAAGGGATATTATTTTCTTCTTAATGATATTATTTTCTTCAATATCATTATGCTGAAATATTGATATGAGTTTTTATCAAATTTGGAACTTTTTGTGTCGGGGTTACTATTCACGTATACGGCACTATTCACGTATACGGCACTATTCACGAATACGGCACTATTCACCGAAAAATAAAATTTTCCCTTTTTGTCCAAGATGTCTATTATGGTTACTATCTTTGATTGTATCCATGTTTTGATCTTTATTTTTGAATTCTGCTTCACAATTGATTATTATGAAGTATTATTGATCTTGGATAAACTGTTATACGAATCCCTACTATTTGTCCTTCTGTCTCATTGGATTCGTTCTCTTTAAGATATTTTTCATCATCCTCAGTCCTAAATGATGATATTACTGAATATCTTTGGCCTGTAGTGCAAAGATGTATAATTACTTGATGAATATCTTTGGCCTGTAGTGCAAAGATGAACAGGTGTTGAGATGAACATGACCGACTGATGATACAAATGAATATCTTTGGCCTGTAGTGCAAAGATGAATATTTGGTTAAAGATGATTATTAATTGATGTTACAGGGATAAAATATTGATGATGGACTTTTAAATCTTAGAAGATAGTAGAATTCTTTCTCTACTTGACTCTTCTAATGGTTTGCTGTTTCCGCTGCAGTTGTTGATCTAAAACTTGTTGTCGATTATATTTTATCAGATTTTTCCCTGTTGAAGACTAACGATAATTTGTTGTATATTATCTTAGTCATAATATTCTTTACTGGGCTAGTTGAGCTCACCCTTTTCCTTTTTGTTCCATTTTTCTTCTCAGGAGGTGAGAACATAGCAGGATCTAGTCGGGGTATGGAGTGATGGTTCTAGAAAGATGTATTAGCAGTCCTCACTATTTCTGTAAAATAGTGTTTGAATAATTGTAATGAGGATTTATTTGAGTGTGGATATTGTCTAGAAGACAATATTTGTATTTAAACTCACAGTATGTGTTGTCGTATTTTGCACGACAATTATATTATTGAAGTTGTAGTTTGCTTTCTGTACCATGTATTTGGCGACTCAGAATGGGTGTTGTATACCTATTCTGGGGGCGTCACAAGTTGTGCTCACCCTTTTGCTTCACAATTCCTTTCAGGTAATAAGAGTGTAGCAGGGTCGAGCGAGGGTAACAAGGGAATAGAACGGTGGTCATCATTTAGTAGTAATATTTGGTGAAGAAAATAGGGTGAGGCGAACCCAATGTTGGAAGGGTGTTTTGCCACTATCATACAAGATGTCTAACGACATACAACCTCGTGTCATCATAAGACATGATTGTGCACATCCGCTTGCTGAGTATATCTACGAGCACTACCTATATAATCTTGGTGTTTGTTTGAAGTATAATTCTCAATTAGAGACAGTGGAGATAATGATAAGTCAAGAGAAGACTCACCATTGGGAAGAATATGATAGTAATCTTCTCGTTTTTCTTTGGGGTCTATTGGGTCAACCAAGGATAATTCTGTGGCCATATGATATCTATCATAACCTAGACGCGTGGCCTCCCATGTACGAAGGTTTCCTTGAGCACTTCCCAAAGATTCTAATTTCTAAAACAGTTTTTGACTATACCTTTTTGTAAGGTGTCATTGTGAGGTGATGTTCACAGTTGGAACGTGAGTCACATTTGGTATATATTTGTATCCAAACTCACAGCATATGTGTTGTTGTATTTTGCACGACAATTGTTGTAATAAAGTTGTAGTTGTTTTATGTACCATGTATTTGGCGACTCAGAATAGGTTGGATGGAATGGACCTATTTTGGGGTCGTTACATTTGGTATCAGAGCTTGGGGATATGATCTCTGGCGGAGATCGGGGAATAAAACTAGGAGGGGAGAGATGAGTAAATCCTTCGCTAGTGTGTCCTACCTAAGCTTATTTGTTGGTCAGTCATAATATCGAGATATTATGTGATATGTTAATTTGTTCAATTAACCCTTGTTTTGAAGCTGTATTCTAGAATGATATTTGAAATACAGGAGATGAGCAATGGAGAAATTATGATGACAGGGAAGATGGAATTTGAAATGAAAGGAAGGTATTCTCAACTCTTTGAAATACCAGGTACGTAAATTTCGAGGACGAAATTTCATAAGGAGGGGAGATTGTAAGACCCCGAATTTTATGAAATAAAAGTATTCAATTTTTCTTATAATTACAATTCAGTAAATGGTTAAATTGATAAAAAGTTAAAGTTATGGGTGAAATGTGAAAATTTTTCAAAATACACAAGTGGTTATAAAATAATCATTGTTGTCGGGGAATATTCGTTTGGTCGTAGAATATTCTTTCTGTCGGGGAATATTCGTACGACAGCGCAGCCATTTGTGGGCCCCATAACAGAATAACTGTCGGATGAAGAAAATGACAAATTTGAGTTTTTACAAATAACGGTGTAGTTGTTACCGTTAACACTGTTGGAATACCCGGTGATTAAAATACAGTAATTACTGTTCAATATTTTATTTTATTGATTCAATAATTGCTACGTTGAAATTTTGTATTATTGTTGTTCAATAATTGTTGCTGCACAGTATTTCCTATTATCAGATCAATAATTCATATTATTTGAATAATATTATTAGATAACATTATTGGCAATGTCTAGAAAGTTCTGTCTAAGGAGAGGTTTGGTCATCTAATTGCGCGCCAGTAAGGAGAAATTCTTATTGGAAAGCCCCCTCTTTCCTGGGAACGGCCTGGTTGTCATAAATGTGATTCTGTAATATTATTTGTGAATAATTAATTATTAATTTATATGATAAGAAAATATTTATTTTATGTGGATATAAATGAGGGATATATTTTTGTGGTTAAAAATGAAGGAGTTAATGTTGAGGTTTTTATCAGTATTTTTGTCGGAATGGAGGTATTAAAAATCAGGGTTTTTGAGATATTTTGCGGGGGTTATAATTTTTAATCCGACTGTTGGATCGTGGTAATTTTTGGATATGTTATACATATATAAGTTGAGTATAGGTCCACAAATTTTGAACCGTTAAAAATGAACGTATGATTTGTTATGAATTTTACGAGATGACTGGTTCAGAAATTGTTGAATTTTCGGAGTTTATCATTTTGGTGGAAAATTCTAGAATTGGTGGGCCCCACTTGTGGTTGGTGAAGAAATGTGCTGAATTATATTTCAAATGTGGTGGGTGGGAATAGTAGCAGGTAAAGCCATCAGGTTGCAGGTCAAACCTACCAAAATTTTCCTATAAATAGAGGGCTAAGTTAGAATTGAAAATCACACCAGAAATATAAGTTTTCTCTCTTTCTCTCTCTATATTATGAAGCATATTTTGTGAGTTTTTAGATACTTGGTGAGTTGCTATTCATTAGTGCAAGTTTCCTTCAGCATCATATCCGATATCCAGTCAGAAGTACTGCTCTTTTGAGGTAAGGGATAGTAATGGATTTTAAGAGTTGTTATGATTTTCAGTTTCGTAATTTTTCTGATCTTCAAAAATTCTGGAAAAATTTGAAATGATATTTTGATGAGTTTTCTTGATTGTGTCCAAAAATGGTGATTTTTGGATGTATAGATTGAGAGTTATGAATTTTATGAGAAAAGACTATTTTAGAAGTAACAGCTTATAATTCCTTGTGGTTAACTCCAAAATTGATGAAATTTTTATTGGGAGTACATGTGTATGATAGAAGTATACTCTGTAAATTTTAGAATTTTTGGACAAAAGTATAATTTTTGATAAATGTCTAAATATTCGGTGGTTTTGGCCATATGAAAAATAGTAAATGAGTTTTTATTATTATTCTGTTGGAACATCCTGTCTGTGTGTTTTACACCGGACCTGGTTCCGTTTTTACTATTATTCTGTTGGAACATCCTGTCTGTGTGTTTTACACCGGACCTGGTTCCGTTTTTATTATTATTCTGTCGGAATATCCTGTCTGTATGTTTTACACCGGACCTGGTTCCATTATTATTATTCTGTCGGAATATCCTGTCTGTGCGTTTACGCCGGACCTGGTTCCATTATTATTATTCTGTTAAGAATAACCTATCTGTGCGGTCTATCGCATGCATGGTGATTTCTTTTGTTATTCCATTCTTTATTATACTCAGTTGGTTAAGTTTTGACTTCTATACTCTATGAAATTTGTGGAATATCCTTGACATTTGCGCTTCATCTAGTATCTATTCATGAAAATATTCTCCTGATCATTCTTGAATTTTACTCCACAAAGTAGTATCATGTTGATAATTTGGACGTTGTTAATTCTTGGATAAATTAATTCTTGAACTTATTTTATTGAATTCTTATATCATTGTCATCATTCTCATGTTTATATTCTATTGAAAGTCATCTCTGGCCTGTAGTGCATAGATGGACTTGGTATGATTATGACCAGGGATTATTCGGTGTAATCATGACCGTAATGTTACGAATGATGTGGTAAAAGTCCTCATTGGCCCGTAGTGCATTGATGGACAGTTGTTGGCATGATCATGACCATTAATGAATATACGAATATCCTTGGCCGTAGTGCAGGGGTGATTCGATGATGTAGATTATTTTATTAAGCTGAGTCTCAGCGATCACAGTGTTGAAAAATCTTTTAAATCATAAAAGATTGTAGAGTTTATTTTCTACTTGACTCTCTTAATGGATTGCTTGTTCCGCTACAGTTAAACTTGATGTCTATTATATTTTATCAGTTTAACATTGTTGAAGGCTAATGATAATTTATTCTGCATTATCTTAGTCGTAATATTTCTTACTGGGCTAGTTGAGCTCACCCTTTCTTTCACTGTTCTCTTCAGGAAATGAGAACGTAGCTGGGGCAAGTCGGGGAACGGAGTGATGGTCCGAATGATAGTATTAGTTAGTAGTCCTCACTATTCTATGTAATGGTGTGTTAATAAATGTAACGAGGACTCCTTTTGAGTATGAATACTCTCTATAAGATAATATTTGTATTCAAACTCACAGTTTATGTTTTGTCGTATTGTACACGACAGTTGTATTAGTAAGTTGTATTTGTATTCTGTACTATGTATCTGACGACCCAAGATGGGTGATGTATACCTAATTTTGGGGGTGTCACATCATCCTTGTATTACGGGCCAAGGATATTCATTAAATCATCAATGATCATGACTATACCGAAAAATCCCTGGTCATAATCATACCACAAACTGTCTATCAATGCATTACAAGCCACTGAGGACTTTTACCACACCACTTATAACATCACAGTTCATGATTATACCGAATGATCCCTGGTCATAATCATACTAAGTCCATCTATGCACGTAAGCCAAAGATGACTTTTAACATAAAATAAACATGAGGATGATGACAATGTTATAGGAATTCAATTAAACAAGTTCAAGAATTAGTTTATCCAGGAACTAATAATATCCAAATTGTCAACATGATACTTCTTTGTAAAGTAACAGTCAAGAATGCTCAGAAGAATATTTTCATGAAAAGATACTGGATGAAGCGCGAATATCAAGGATATTCCACTAATTTCATGGAGTATAGAAATCAAAACTTTAACCAAATGAGTATAATAAAGAATATATGAAACTGCAAATGGATTTTCACCAGCCATGCGGTAATCTACGTATACAGATCATTTTCACAATTTAATAAGGAATGAATATAAAGGATCATTCACCATGCATGTGGCAATCCACATAGACAGGTTATTCCAACAGAATAATAAAGAATGGAATAACAGAAGGATTCACCATGCATGCGATAGAGACCGCACAGACAGGTTATTCCCAACAGAATAATAAATGCGGAATAATAAATATGGAACCAGGTCATGTGAAATTCACACCGACAGGATATTCCGACAGAATCGTAAAGAACGGAATAATAAAATAATTTCACCAAGTATGCGGTACTTCGCATAAACAGGTTATTCCAACATAATAATAAAGAATGGAATAACAGAAGAAGATCACCAAGTATTGGGTAAACCGCATATACAGGTCATTCCACCAAGTATAGGGTAAACCACGTATACAAGTTATTCCAACAGAATAATAAAGAATGAAATAACATAAGTTCTCTTCATGAATAAGAAAGAATAACACCCCTTACCATTTTAAAGAAGAACTGAAATAAAGAAGTAGTTAAGTGGCAGAATACTCTTTTTCTTTCTCTCTATAGTTTCTCTCTCTAGAGTTCAGTGAATTCCTAAGAAATAATGAAGGAATGAGCTTCTATTTATAAGCTTGGTAGAGTAAGGGTAAAATAGTCTTTTCGCCATAATTTATGACATCATCGCTTACATCATCGATCAGATGACATCATTGCATACATCATCGATCAAATGACATAATTGCTTACATCATCCTTCTGATGACATCATTGCTTACCTCATCCTTCCGATGACATCATCACTTACATCATCAGAATTTAAATTCAAATTGTTCTCTTTCACCTCATTTTACTTGTATACCATGAATTTACTATAATAATGTTACCATTCAAATTATAAAAAAAATATACTATCATATAATCACATTATACTACTATAATATAATATTATAATAATATATTTAAATGAATTATTGATTTACTAATATAATTTCAACCAACGGTCTGAAAAATTAGTACATTTCCTCATGGAATAATATTGTACCCAAAAATGATTTGGACCGAAAATAAATATATTATCCGGGTGAATAGTAACTTGTGAATAGTAACTCCTGAATATTAACTCGTGAATAATAACTCGTGAATAGTAACTCCGACACAAAAAGTGTCTCAAATACTCGAGTGAATAATACTAGAGTGAATAGTAATTTAGATGAATAGTAACTCGTGAATAGTAACTCATGAATAGTAACTCCGACACAAAAAGTATCCTAAATACTCGAGTGAACAATACTAGAGTGAATAATAATTTGGGTGAATAGTAACCTGTGAATAGTAATTCGTAAATAGTAACTTATGAATAGTACTCCGACACAAAAAGTGTCCCAAATACTCGAGTGAACGATACTAGAGTGAATAATAATTTGGGTGAATAGTAATCCGTGAATAGTAACTCGTGAATAATAACTCCGACACAAAAAGTGTCTCAAATACTCGAGTGAATAATACTAGAGTGAATAGTAATTTAGATGAATAGTAACCCGTGAATAGTAACTCGTGAATAGTAACTCATGAATAGTAACTCCGACACAAAAAGTGTCCTAAATACTTGAGTGAACAATACTAGAGTGAATAGTAATTTGGGTGAATAGTAACCCGTGAATAGTAACTCGTGAATAGTGACCATGTATTTTATGACAACTTGTTTAATTTAAAAAAAAATTTACATATCACCCTTAACTTTAACCTTTTATCAATTTAACCATTTACCAAAATAGAAAAAATGAATACTTTTATTTCATAAAATTCGGGGTCTCACATACCTTCTCTCGTTGTCTTAAGAAATTCTCACATTTAGTATTAATTATTTTAAACTTCTCATAAAGGGGTAGTGATGAAATTTCACACATATTTTAATTATTAAATGATAATATTAAATGATTTTCTTAATTTATGTACAAAAACCTTAAACGACACTTATTTAAGAATGGAAGAAATAATATTTAACTCAAATATATAGATATATATGCCCCATTTCCTTGTCTCTAGAACCCATAGGGCCAATAGACGGAATTCGTCCTAGTGCGGTATTAGTTTTAGTCTTAGGTCATGTTTTAAGGATTATAATATTCCTAAATTATTAATCTTAGAATTAAAGATTAAATAGACATAGCCACATGTTTATTTTTTATGGGATAACTTAAAATAATTCTATGTTATGTTTGTTTTTTATAGAATTAATTAAAAAATTGGATGAAAAATATCATTTGGATTATTATACCCTTACTTATAATAACATATTTTAAACTATAATTTAAACTTAGGAACAATTACATATTATAGTACATTCTTAAAAGTAAATACAAAAATCATACATCCAGAAAATAATTATAAAAATACTACACTTCATTAATTTTATTTTCAATACTAATACAATTAAAAGTCCTTAAATTAAGGGATTAATATTAATGGGCTGGCATAGCAAATTAGTTTCCATCTTCCTTCGGTCTCTCTCTCTCCCCTTACTATTTCTCTCTCTTCTCCCTTACTACTTCTCTTTCTCCTCTCGAAGCCACTCGTCGTCGTCCTCTTCCGCCGCAGCCGCAACACCATAGTCTATCAACTCTGACAGAAAATTGAATACGTGACTTTCAGGCTATGTTTTCAGGCTAATACATGACTTTCTATCTCCAACTCTGGTAGTCGAATACGTGACTTTCTCTCTCCAACTCTCTCACAACTGAAAGGATTCTGGTTTCTATCTCTAAGGTCTGATTCTAATTTCTGTTAATTCTCATTCTACTAATTAATTGTCAATATGATCATATATATACGCTATGTTTCTAATAGAATGGGGTATTGATTGTTTGGGTTTGTGTTGTTTTTATATTTTGTATAGAATGGTTGATACAAGGAAGAAGGATGGAAAGAGAAAAAGAATCACAGAGGGTGATTCTATTAAGGACTTGAAGAAATTTATTTGTGTTTGTGCAGTTGGATTCTGATTTTGATGTTCATGTAGTTAAAACAGAAGCTCAAGTTCATATCTAGAAGATATTTTCAACCCAAAAAATTTTAAAGGTGTGTTAATTTAAATTTTGTTATTGTTACTATCATATAACTATTTGGTTACTTCTGCATTATGTTTTGGTTACTGTTAGCTTGTGATTCGGATACCATTTTTGTTACATTGATTTGATATTTTGGTTACTTTTTTTATGTTGTTATGGTTACCATGTAGTTGATTAGTATACATGGTTGACTAAACTGGTTTTGGTGTACATGTTGTTTATGTATTGGTTACCATTAAAACATATTTTGGTTACTATCATATAAATATTTGGTTACTTCTTTAATATGTTTTTGGTTATTGTTAGTTTTTTATTTGAATTCTATTTTTGTTTCCTTGAGTTGGGATTTTGGTTACTATTTTTTGTTGTTCTGGTTACCATGTATTCGCTTAGTATATATGAGTTGACTAGACTGTGTTTGGTCTATATGTTGTTTATGTATTGGTTACCATTAATATATATTTTGGTTACTAACATATAACTGTTTGGTTACTTCATTAGTATATTTTTTGTTGTTGTTGGCTTATGATTTGGATACCATTCTTTTTCTCTCAATTGGGATATTGGTTACTTTTATATGTTATTTTGGTTCTAATATATTTGCTTAGTATACATTAGTTGACTAAACTGGAGTTGGTCTACATGTTGTTTATGGTTTGGTTACCATTAAAACATGATTTGGTTACCATCATATAACTGTTTGGTTACTTCTTTAGTATATTTTTTAGTATACATATTTTTGTTTTGGTGACCTTTAAATTAAATTATGTTATATTTCTATTTCCACAAACACACCTTACATGGGTTCTCTATTCACTAATCCTAAGGTATTTCTCTTCCTCCCACAGGTTCATAATGCAGAAGTCTTTTCTAGAGAATGAGAGCAGCCATGAAGAAGAAAGTAACAGCAGTCAAAAAGTTAAAATTTTAGGAAGATTTGTACCAAATTTTGATTAGTTCGGTTGTTGTTGTCTTGTCCTTCTGAATTGTGTTTCGTACTTTAATTTTTGTTGGATATCCATAACCATTTGTTATGGTTAGTAAATATGTAATGTTTATTGGAACTTATGTAAATAGGATTACATATTTGATTATATTATCAATTATTTGACATTGTTTGTTGTTTCGTATTTGTTACTTCTAAGTTGTGTCTAATACATTGTTTGAAAGGTGCAGTTGATAACCAAACATGCATAGAAGGGTAACCATTTTATTTTTTGGTAGTAACCAGATAGTTACAAGCTTGCATCATGACATATATCAAATGTTAAATGTAAATGTGAGAGTATACATGGGTTGCCTAAACTGGGTTGCATATACAGGTTGTTTTTATTTTGGTTACCATTAAAACATGCCCTGGTTTCTTTCATATAACTATTTGGTTACTTCTTTATTATATTTTGGTTACTGTTACCTTATGATTTGGCTACTATCATTGTGTCCTCAATGTGGGATTTTGGTTTATTTTATTTTTTAATCTGGTTAATATGTAATTGTTTAGTATACATGGATTGCCTAAACTGGATTTCATTACATGATGTTTCTGTTTTTGTTACCATTAAAATATGTTCTGGTTACTATCATATAATTATGTGGTTACTGTTTTATTATGTTACATTATGATTAATGTTATTAGTAACCAGATAGTTACAAGCTTGTATGAGGACAAATTTCAAGTGTTAAATATACATGTGAGATTGTTCTATTTACATACTCATAAAAATTATCTGTAAATTATATAATTGGTATTTAAATCTGCATATATAGGTAACCATTTTATTTTTTGCGAGTAACCAGATTTACATAAAATTGGTTCAGAACAGTATCCAAACCTGCATATAAGTGTAACCATTTTAGTTTTTGTTAGTAACCAAATAATTAAAAACTTATATTAGAACATTTATCAAGTGCTTAATGTACATGTGAGGGTTCACATTTATCTAGTTGATGGATAATTTTAAATTACGTAGTTATAAAAGTTATTTCGAAATGGTCCATGCCAGTTGGTAACTAAATATGAATATAGAAGTAACCATTTTATTTTAGATGGGTAACCAAATTTACATTAAACTGTTTGAGAACAGTTACCAATTGTTCAATGTATATATTTATTTTATATTGACAACTCATGATGGAATCAAAAATTAAAATATTAATCAACATCAATTTTTGTTACTGTGCACCATCAAAAATGTTACCAACCATGTGGTTAATGGTTACTAAAAGTAAACAATTATATATTGATGTAAAGAATTAAATTTATTGTATTGGCTACTGTCAGTTTCCATTATCTAACAACTAAATAAACATTGTAAAGTAACCAAATTAATATTAGACAGTAACCAAATTACATAATCTTAGTAACCAGAATATAAACCAAAATTTTAAATGCAATTTTGAAGGCCTAAATGATAGAATTTGACCAAAAAATCCTACAGTTCTACAGCAAAGCTGGTGATTTTTGATCGTTGACCCGTTTCTAATGAAATTAGGCTCCGAAAACGCCAAAATTCGACACTCCAAACTTGACAAAAACTGTCAAATTGTCACTGCAACCAAATAAACAATATACAATAACCAATTAAATAGTATATAGCAACCAATATATATAATCAGATTAACAGCTGTATGAAGGTAACCAATGTAGTCAATAAGTAACCACCAATAAAAAAGAAAGAATTATAAAACACAATAACATTATGCAGTAACCAAATAAACACCTTATATTATCTAAATACATATTAGACAGTAACCAATATATATGTAATTAGTAACTAAAATTATAAAAAATATTTTTACATTCATTTTACAACCAAAATAATCAGTAATGACTTTGTTACAAATTAAAGACTAATAGATGTATGAAGGTAACCAATGTAGTTAATCAGTAACCATCAATATAAAAAAATAAGTATAAAACACAAAACATGAACTCAATGTAGTCTGTAAAGTAACCAACTTAATGTTAGACAGTAACCAAACTACATAATGTTAGTAACCAGAACATAAACTGGGGGTAATATTATGCAGTAACCATTGTAATTTTACACAGTAACCAAATCAGTATTATATACTAACCAATTCCAGATTAGACAGTAACCAACAGTTGCAGGAAGGTAACCAATATATTTAATAAGTGATCATTAATATAAAAAACATCAGTAGAATAAACTTTAAATTATAAAGCAAGCAAATAAACAATATACAGCAACTAAATCAATAATAAACAGTAACCAATTTATATGTATTTAGTAACCAGAGTATAAAACATATTTTCAAATGCATTTTACATTCAAAACAGTAACCAAATAAATAATAAACAGTAACCAATTTATATATACTTAGTAACCAGAATATAAAATATATTTTTACATGCATTTTACAATCAAAACAGTCAGTATACTGACTTTGTGACCAATTAAAGAGCGAAAAACTTAAGAAAGGTAACCAATATACGAGTATATAGTAACCACGGGGTAACTATATGTATATAAACTTTAAACTCAAATACCTTAGTATACAAATCTGTAATGAATCAATCAACAATCAGAGTTGTTAAAGAGGCTGATTACTGATCTTGAAGTTGTTGTTGGTCTTGAAGTTGCTGTTGATCTTCTTTTCTATTATATGATCTCAGAGTTGCATCTCGTCTTCTCCGATATGTCGTTGTTGTTGATCTTCTCTTCTATGTCGTTGCTGTTGATCTTCTCCGATATGTCGTTGTTGTTTTTGTCTTCTCCGATAGATTTGTAGTTGATCTGTTGTTCCGATTTCAAAGTTACATAATTTTAGGGGCGGTTAATTGCAAATATGAAATTCGGTAACTGACGTGTAGGAGTTAATGACACGTGATTTTAGCACGTAATATGTTGTATGTTTTATTTTTATAATTATGTTGTGTATGTTTTATTTTTGTAATTACTTTCTAATTGTTGTATATTAGTGTAAAGGACCCTTAAACTTATTTATACATAAAAAAGGTGCCTATAAATAAAAAAATTATAATGAAGCTCGTCATGGAAAAAATATTTTATGAAAAATAAATGTTAAACTTTTTAATAGTAAATGTATATATATTTTCAAAATAAATTTTTATTCTTTTTTAGTCAAAATATATACTATTATTAACCATAAACTTTAAATATTATTTTGAAGCTTATAAATTATTTAGAGCTTGGTACAAATTGAATCATTTACCTCAAAAATCCTGAAAACCATATAAAATTAATAAAATTAATAAAATTTGGTTGCATAAAAATTAAATAATAAATAAAATAAAATTCATAATTAAATCAATTGGGACCCTCTCAAATTTATTTGAAAGTCGAAAAAATTCTAGAGCATAATAATACATTGATTAATAATTATCTATTCACATTATTTTATCTCATAATTAGTTTGTTATTTAATGTCATGAACTATATTTTGTTATTTTTAGCACTTTAAAATGGAAATTATATAATACTACAATTTTAGTCGTAATTATTTTTATTTTTTAATCGATAAAATTTTTTTTTTTTACTATAAACTTTGAACAATTTACATAGTCAGTATCCAAAAGGTTTGGATATTATTATTATCCTATAACAGTACAAAAGACTGAACCGAATATCAAATAAGCAAAGCCAAGATTATCAAATGATGTTAATTAAAAATGACAAAATATCAAACTGTCAAATTATAGTTTAAATTATAATTTGTAACCGTATGTTGGAATTGAATAAAAAAAATAGATTAAACAACCTTCAATAAATTAATTACAGGATAAGTTAGTTATATTAAAAAATAAAAGTTAGCTTTATTTATAAATTTTTAATCACATGTGATGGATTATAATATCTAATTGTACATAATATTAAATAATTATTCATCTGATATTATTTTATAATATTTAGACTAATAATACGAAATTTAAATTTAAAAACAAAGGAGTTTGATTAATAGTTATTTTTAAATGTAATGTTCGGAAACAAACGCAAGCTTAATGCGTTAGGATACTTCAGATAGCTATTCCAATTCAAAGCAGAGGAAACAACGAAACCTCTGCCCTAAAGCGCGGCTACTGTCTTTCGAAATTTTTAACATATAAATCGATACAGGATGGTTTACATCACATCGTGGGACGATTTCGTTGAAAGATCGGTTCAGTTATTTCGTGTCCATCCCGATAAAGTATTATTTTCTTTCTTCATTCATACTTAATTTATTTTTATTTGTTATTCCCTTACGAATCTTTGAATTAATCTTTTTTTCTGTAATTTGTGGGGGAAATAGACGCGTTATGTGATGAAATACAGAAACTGCGATGGTAAATTGGTTCTTAAGGTCACCGATGACAAAGAGGTACCAATTACATGTTCAAAATCTGTTGCTTGCTTGCTTGCTTGTTATTTATAATTAAGCTTAAACCTGTTTGCTTGCAGTTGTTAATTTATTTGCTAGTTGATACTTTCCATCATCTGGATTTTGTGTTAGCTTAACAATTGCCGTATTATAATTTACCTAAACAATTCAAAATCCCATTATATTTTATAATGGTTTCTGACACACATCAAGGTTTTCATATTAGTAGCTGAACATCAATTGGTATACTAATAACAACTACTAGCCTTTTAAATATTACCTACTGCCCTGCTGAAGTTTTGGACTAAACCAATTGTTAACACCATAAAATTCACATTGTTGTCGCCGGATAAATGTGGCTTGCACATGATAACAAACCGGTGAGCCGATGGCCACGGTCGCCGGGAGAACTCTCTCGCGTAGGAATTAGTTTAGGCATTTAGAAGCATTAACAATCTGTGAGGGACACATTGTATTTTAGATTGAGAGAGCTCAATAGCACTTACCTCTGCCATATGTTTATTCCATACGTATATATATATATATATATATATATATATATATATATAGAGAGAGAGAGAGAGAGAGAGAGAGAGAGAGAGAGAACACCACTAGGATTTGGTGGGGAGGATCAGTGTTAGTTGAAATGTGGTACGTTTTAGTTGGCGGTACGAATACGAGTATGTGGTACGCTACATAATTAAAATGTGATACGTTAGGGTATATTTATATAAGTTCAGGAATTCTGTTAGAATATAAATGTTATAAACCTATGTTTTATAGAAGAGTTTTAGCTGAATCAATAAGTTGATTATTTTATATATATTTTAGCACAAATGTAATCTTTGAGCAACCAATATTAAGTTATAATATTGATACTTGTGCAATTAGAGTTAAAACAATAAATACATTTTTTGGTATGCTAAGCCTAAATTTAGAGTATTGGTATGTCTGTATGTAATAGTACACTATTTGAGTACGCAAGTACCAATACGCGGTTTACTAGGTCCATGAGAGTATCTGGTAACTCTGGGTAGGATTTTCCTTGGGCCTTTAGGCCTTGTAAATATAAGATCCAGTTGGTAATATTCTATATCCTAAAATAGCCCCCTTTCCCAAATGTTGCTGAAGGTATTTTAGTATTACTACTGAACAACCGTTGCCCAAATTCAAGAGAAGGCCACTTTTCTTCCAAAATTTACGTAGGTGGGTGTCCTTTTTGTTCTTTTACTTTACATATTCACGTGAATGTGTGGTGATTGTCTTTTCTTTTACATAAACATTTGGTTAATGGCAGTATTGAAGAGTAATTAACAAAACATATTTTTTCTTTCAAAACCTTTGGTCATGACCAAATAATTAATCGGCCACTAGCATTTGTGAAGTCTCCTTCTCCTTTGTTGTTATCTTTTGGATCTTGTACTAGTGTTTAAACCATTTAGGATCAAAGATGGTAAAAAAGAACTTGGAGATAGAAAAACATAGTTGAAGTTTGGCCGGATAAATTGGTAGAATGGTCATAAAATTTAATGGATTTGAGTCGCATTGCTCCTTTTGTCCCTCTCCTCTCATCTATAAAAGACGATAGAAGATACGTTAAGGCTATGGAGCTCAAATATTATGCCGGAAAATGGTGATGTCAACAATATTCTGACCAAAGTTCCGACAACAAATAACTCTCTAGAAGCCCTCCTAGCGCTAATGTTAACGCCATAATACTTCACGATGTCGTCGCCTAATAAATGTGGCATGCAAATGCTAACAAAACGGTGATCCGACGACCGTGACTGTCGTGAGAACCCTCCTACGTAGGAATTAGTAGAATAATTACAGGCATTTAAATGCATTAACAGTATATGAGGGACTTTGTATTCTAGAGAATGAGAGAGCTCAAGAGAGCTTCACAATTGCTAGTGGCCGAAGAATTATTTAGTCATGGCCAAAGGTTTTGGGGGAGAAAATACGTATTGTTCATTACTCTACAAAACTAGTCAAATCAAAGGGTAATTAGTCATAATGTCTATGTTAAACTCTCCAAAGGAAAATAAAGGACAATCACCGATGTGCTTTTCAACCAACGCATTCACGTGAATATGCCAAGTAAAAGAATAAAAACGACATCCATCCACGTGGATTTTGGAAGAAAATTAGATTTCATTTGAATTTGGGCAACGAGTCTTCGATAGTAACACTGGAATACGTTCAACAACATTCGGAAAAGTGATTCTGTTAGGATATGAAATATTACCAATTGGGTCCAATACATAAGCCCCAAATGTTATATATTTACAAGGCCCAAGGGAAATCCTCCCCACCAAGCTCAAGTGGATCTCTCTCTCTATATATGTAATAAACAAAAGGCAAAAGTAAGCTCTTTTCAGCTCTCTCACTATGTAGAATACAATCACCTTCACATATTGTTAATACCTGCACTAATTCCTACACCGGGTTATTCCGGCAACTACGGGCTTCGGCTTACCGATTTGTTACCATGTGGAGGCCACATTTATCTGGCAACAACATCGTGAAATATTATGACATTAACACCAATTATACTAGATGAGTACTGAGTAGTGGAAAAGTGGAAAGGGGAAAAAAAATTGGGTCTTCTTTATATTAGGGGTTTAGAAATTCTCATCTCTAAGAAGAGATATACTTCAGAACACCTTACTTTTCTCTTCTATGTTATGCTATACTTTCTCCAACTTATCTTTAGTTGTAGTATAAAGTAGGAACAGACACACTACTTATAGTTCTCTATTTGAACAACATAAAATCTCCTTAGCTGTTTGAAGGTTGAAAACTCATGGGGTTGAACGTGTTCATTATTAGAAACTGTTATAATATGAGCTTTACTGGATAAAATTATCATCATACGACGTGTCATCTTAATTAGATGTCTTTTGATAATTTTCTGATTGAAGCTGAGGTGATTACAGTTTTCCGTTGCCATTTTAGGCTTGCTTCAGAGTGGTCGTAGTTTTCTGTTGTGCTCCAAACTTTTTCCCTCGTCATTTTTATGAATGCATGAAACTACATTTGTAAATTTTGTATGCTTGTTGAGAAAGGATGTGGATTTTATGTTGGATAGGCGCATATATTTCATTCTTGAGCATCAACTACCTGCTTGAAGGACTTATCCCCCTCCCCCCTAAGGAAAAAGGTACCTGCTTGGATGGTGGTTTTCAAATGTATGCCAGGTCTTTCTTGTGGAATGCTTATGTATACAAGATGTAGGTTTTTAGCTCTTCAGAGAAACTCATTGCATACAATTAATTACTCTCGGTTGTGTCAAGATTATATATCTGAAATTAGAGCAATATCAAAGCTGTCCACGTGATGATTCTTATTATTTGTTTATTTCTTGTCAATTTTTTTAGTGTCTCAAGTTTAAGACAGACCAGGCCCAAGATGCCAAGAAGATGGAGAAGCTCAATAACATATTTTTCTTTTTGATGGCTCGTGGTCCTGAAGGTATGGTTTGAACTGCAGAAGTTATTTTATCCACATTAGATCAGTGAGACGGAGACAATTATAACTTGTTGTTTATAGTATTCTGGTTCATTAATTCTGCCTTCTAGGATAGAGTCATTAAGTAGAAGAAAAAACTGTTAACCATCCATGTAGTGGTAGAAAGTGAAACGCTTTGATATTTGTGAAATTGAAAAGCACTACAAAAAGCATGTTGACTTATTTCAAATCCAAGTGATCCTCGTGAAGATAAATTTTGGTCTCACCAAGTGTAGTATTCTACTACCTTTATAAAGTTATCATGATCTGAATTTTTATAAAAACTATGTAGATTCATAATATTTACCTTCCAGCTGAACTTGCAAATTGGGTGTTTCTTAAGCATCTTGATAACTTTGTCTAATTTCTAAGTTGCGGTATGTAAAGTATAACGTTCTTGCGGGTCATAATAACAAGTAATCATCCTTTCGTTTCTTTTTTTCTTTTTTCTTTTTTTTTTGCAGCGGATGTTACTGAAGTTACTGGAAAAGAACAAACAGAAGCACAACCTGCAAAGAAAGGACGAGGAAGGAAACAATGACACTATTGAACACCACAGTTTCTGGTTTTGCACAAATGTTATATGGGACTTCTGGGGGATGGTTCAAAAGATTTTCGTTTTCGAAGCCAATTTATTCTGGTTGCATGAGACTTTTTCTTTTTTTGTGTCGACTTCATTATTGCGTTGGTGAACATTTGCAGTTAGTAGCGAATTGTTGGATAGTAGTATTTCATCAATGCTCTTTTTTTATCCCCTTTTTCAGTTGCAATCCTACTCATGGTAATACAGGTGATATTTGACAATCTCTTTGGTCTCTTTTTGTAGTTTGCTACAATCTCAGTTTATTCTTTGTTCTTGATTTTGTTTCATATTTCCTTATTGTGGCAAAACTAAACTTAGGTTGCAATAGTTTTCAAACATGGCACAATCGATGGGTGGGTTTGCTCTGAGTTTAGACTTTTGTGGATATGAAACAATCTACCAAGTTGGCAAATTATTGGCATGGTGCATTCAGCAGATTCCTCTCAAGTGCTGACCACAAGGGTCGAACACAGGAAGTTAAAGGAGGTGGCTAGCTATTATCCTCCTCCTTAAAGCCAATTTTGTAGAATTTAATTACAGGGAGCGACTTTTGTCTTGTTAAGTGTCGGGTATTACTGCTACCCTTGTCGAGGCTGCCTGAAAATTGCTCCCTTTTTTTCCTCTCTTTTATATGTTTTTATTTTTATACTTCCTCCATTCTACATTAGAAGCCCCATTTTACAAAAAAAAACAAAAACTATACGACTATCAGGTTCTTTTCTTAATAATAATTTCTCAAAAATAATTATTATCTATAGTTTTCATTCTTTTGATTATATGAAATATATAGCAAGATAGTGTTGCAGACTTTTTGGGAGCTCAAGGAAGAGACATGCGATAATTGGTAAGAGAATTCCTTCACTTCTGAAATGGTGACTGGTGAGATGTCAGTTCCTGTCACGCAAGTACGATTGTTGTTTTAGCAGTCATGATGAATAGTTATTTATTAACCCATTTATTATGGCACGATTTATATTCAAAGTAAACTGATATTCTCTCCAATACTCACTTACCCAAAAAACCTGTCTACTCCACCTTTTGGGGAACAACATCCAGACCTCAACACCACGCACTACGCAAAACTTGCCCTTCTTCAGTGTGTCCCTCTCTTTCCTCTAATTGTCTTTATTTCTCCCTTGCCCTCATACTCCAAGGGGATCCTTTTCCATTCTGTGTCACTCCTTCCAGCTCTACATTTTTTGACACCCACACGGCCACACCCCACCCCCACCCCCACCCCCACCCCTCACCCCCATGGTACAATACGTTCTACATATGTTATGCTTCTAAACTGGTGACACTCTTTCTTTAAATCAGTTTTTTTGGTTTTCCAGACTATTGCACCATGATCCTCCCAAAAAATAAGTTTCATACTTAACATTAATTTGTGCTACGTACATTCACCAAACTTCCAATTCCATCTCTTCACTTGCATAGAGTTTATTCATCGGTCGGTTCTTTGTTCAGTTCATATATGCACAATGCAACCATGAATACTGGTTTTGCAGGCATGCTCATGCATCTATTGATATACAGAGATCACAGTTTGCAAGATGTAAGAGAGAAGATCTTTCCTTCCAAAAGAAGAAAGATAAATCCACCTGAAGTTGTCTCTTCTGTTGCATTACCTGCAAGAATAAAGGAAAGGTCACTCTCTTCATTGGTGGTCAGCACTCCCAGAGTTTCAGCACAGAGTGCGCTGACTGGGAGAAGAGCAAAAGTTTCTGCAAGAAAAACATTACGAGGTTCTAGTTTTTTCATTGAGAAACAAATAAAGAAAGGGGGAGATTCTGAGGAAGATCCAAAGAGCTCTAGCTCATGTGAAACTCTGACCAAGTGCACACAGACTATAAGGCAGGTATGGAAGACAGGCATGTTTTCTTAGTGCTTACTCAGGCTTCAACATGATTTTGTTCACTCCTAACTTGAATTACGGATCTGCATCCAAATCCCAAAGTTGAAGGGATGAAAAGGATAGCACTGATCTGGGCCCTCCTCAATCCGTGAAACCGAAGAAATTGTGAATATTGCGTCAGAAAAAGGCAGCTGCGTTCAGAGAATTAAATCAAATTTGGTGCTCGTTAGTGGCTTCTAAAGACCAGTGAGAACCTTGTTTACTTCAATATCAAAACTTGAATTGTCCATCAAAACAAATTTCCTTATCCTTCTGACGACCTTCATTTTCTGATTTCCTGCAATTGTCATGGTTTCAGGGAAGGATATGGGCCCTTGCCACAGATATCTGCAAGTTTCTTGAGAATAAAGTTTGTTCTTATTTACCCCATTCTTCCGTGTAGTTACTTTGGAAGTATATGCATTGTAAGTTTGGTGTCTTGTGCGTTTATACTTGGAAGCTGTTTGTATCATAAACTGCATAAGACTCTGCATGGATATATTAATTGTTTTCTGTGTCTATTATCTATTATGAGGTGTGCTAAGTGGATAATTTCTTTGCTTAAATAGAACATTTGATATGTGTCCTTAACTACCGAAAAAACGAGTGACTCCATTATTATTCTCTATGAGATATTAAAGGAAATACTGGTTAGTTAGGGTCCGCAATATAAATAAGTGTTTAGTGCCAATACTGAAATTCCAAGCATACAATAAAATAAATTTGAAATACAAGTATGTAAAGTAGTTTAAAAGTCTTATGCTTTTCTTGGTATCTCTTTATTACAGTTGCTGCTCTTTTGGGCTTGTTTTCAAAGTAGGACCCAACTCTTGTAGTTTAGGTTAAAATTGTATAATATCTAATCTGGGACAATTTGTGTGGGTATTCATTTCATTCCTCAACAAACTTTCATTTAGTTAGTTTTCCAATACTTATCTAGTGCTCAAGGCATGGATATTTTCTATATGCAGTTGGTGTTATAAAGTAAAATGAATCTTGAAGATGGTTAAAGCAGTCTAAATACTGGTGTAGTCAACGTCGTCTCGCACGAAGCCTTCAATTGACGGAAGAACTGTAGTCGGTACTCGGTACTTACCTGGTGAGGTCTGATATTATACTTAGGTTTTTTTTAAAGTCAAATCAAGGCCCACGCCTCGCGACGCCTCAAGGCGCAACGCCCTGAGGCGTAAGCCTCGGCCAAATAAGGCGTAAGACTCGTTAGTTCCCAGTGAAGCAACCGCCTCGCAACAGAAATCTTCCGCCTCGCTATGAGGCGCGCCTCGAGGCGCATGCCTCGAACGTTGTTTCTAGATGTACATGATTTTCTAATTTTTACTGTTGTATCTATGTGACCATCACGAGACTACTTTTTTAGTAGGTTGCGAACATATTTATTTAAATCCAGTGCTTTTCTCTCTCGACATACAATTTCTTTTACCATTTCATCTATCTTCTGGTATTATTATGGCTTGGGTTTAGCTAGTACATAATTTCCGTAACAACCCGTGTCAAATTCCGATTCCAAATCAAATCATAGCATAATAAGGCTTAATCCGCTTGTCTCAATAATATCTTCTTGAGTCCATCTTAGCCCACCACAGGCTCACCCAAAAGGTCATTACTAAAAGTATTAATAATCGCAACTTGAGTCCTTATATACACATCCAAGTATCTCACGTGTTATGATGTGGGACTAAGATGTTACAATTTCATACGGCGGAATTCTATTGGGCGACTCCTTTTCATCATGTTTTATGGTACTAGGTTCCTTGATCAGATTCGCGGTTCGTTCTGGGGTCTATTTACTTTCTTAATGCGCATCATAACACCCACTTACATGGAAAGTTCATTCAAGATCCACAAGCACCATTTTTAAGTCATGTCTGAAATTGTAAAAGGCTTAAAAATAATTTCTTAATTCGTAATAACAGAGTTAGTAAAGTAGCATGAATTTAACACTTCATTTATATCCGAAAGCAAACTCAAATAACACGTTGATTCAGTTTAACATATTAACTCAATTTAGCACAAGCTAGTTCCAGTTCTCTCTTTCATTATTTTCCTCACTCCAACAGTTCCCACCTTAAACACTTACCATATCTTCCAGACATGTATGCATCAATAGCTCCCTGCCTCCACTCTAAGCTGGAGGTTCTTTTATTCGAAGGTTGCATATCTCTCTGAGTCGGTCGGTATACGGTTATCTAATTATAGATTCCTGTATGGTACCATGACTTTCTTCAAGAAGTTATATCCCAAGTAGAAGTAACCATGCATTACCATGATATCTCCCATAGACCACACATGTTCTGTTCTTTCGAGAGGCACCAAATTTTGGGACCAGAACTATATCTTTATGTCTTCTCGCCGTAGTTTGGGCATCGCTTCTCAGGTAAATTGGGAGTCAACTGTAGTCTGAAACACTAGGGGAGGCCTTGATTCAGATGTTTAATACTAAATTACTAATCTGACCCAAAAGTTTAAATTGTGAGACCTTGGGTCCACTCATCTAAGTTGGTATATAGGATGCAATCTCACATGTTTATTCAGCAGAAAATAGTTAGAGAACCAAAGTTATATTTTAGCTCCCTATGTATATCATTGTCAATCAAAGGCTGCTCTACTTTCACACCTTGACTGTGATTGTTGAATTTGACTACAAACCACAAATTAGCTTGAACAAGTTTGGACTAAGGAGTAATGTACGACCTTGATTTTTTACTTATCAAATAAGTAAAAAGGAAAAAGGGAAAAAACAGTAATGATTAACTGTGCTTTCTCCAAGTTGCAAAATATCAATGATGCACTTTTTCTCTTCTTGCTGGTGTGAAATTATAAACCAGCATTGGAGTATCTGATATGAGATCAGCAGTGGCCTGTGGGTGCACCTTTGTGGATGTCAACTTGATGCAGTAAGCTGTTGAGGCTTTTGCTTATACATCTTAAATATTTGCCTTATTTAAGAGTTTGGAAGATTATTGTTGATTTCAGGAGCTGACATATCCTTTGGCTCCCAGGTTGCTATATTTAAATTTTATCTGATTTTTCGTTGTTATATTAAATTTGTCTGTTTTTTTGCAGGGATGGGAGTGCATCCTTTTCTTCTGTCTGTCCAGAAGTATCTGATGAAGAAACTAGACCTTCCAAGTGAAGACGAGGTAGCCAACTATTATAAATTTAGCAGTATTACCATAAATCCATGTAATGAAAAAACAAAACGTTTGCTGGTTCCGTTTATTTTTACTGTAGGTTGAGATCAGATGCATGGTGATGCCCACATTGCAACTGCATAGTCTGGTTGAATTGTGGCTACAAACAGTATCTATCTATCTGCAACATCAGAAAGAGTATCTGCAACAATTGGCTCCTCAGCTACGGAATTTGTGATGGTATTGGTATATGCTCGCAAGGTTCCATCTCCGTGACCATATATATATATTTCATGGAATCTTTCATAACTGCAGGCCACAGCCAAGCCCGATTCAACATGTATCGCATCGAGTCACATGCTGCCTGCTGCATTGTCCAGTTTCACAACCATTGCAATTTCTCATGTTTTCCTCAGTGACATGGCTAAAATGTATATAAGCAGATGGATGATTGGCGTCTTGACATTCAACTACACCTTTAGTTTATACATGTAGTGTAATAGGCGGTAGGGATTATTGAAATGCCGACTCCTATCCTATACATATGGTTTTTTTTTTTAATTTTAATTACATCACTGTAAACTACCATATTCAGGTATTTTTAATTTATCCTTTCTTATAAACCACAACAAATTTCCTTCGAATACTGTCTGATAAGACTTTGTTTTAAGTATTGTAGTGTTTTGAGCCTCGAGTGAATCAATCAATAAAACATAAACAGATTTATTATTTTTATATAATATAATATATTTTCAAATAAAATAAAATTTACAATAGAATAACACAAACACTCCTAAGTGTAATTCTGTGTAAATAAGTGCACACTTGGAGGGGGTGGATAGGTGTTTAAGTTACAACTTTAAAGTAAATTTTATTGTTGTTATAACGTTGACACAATATAGTGTCTGTGTTAGTATATTTTACTCTATTAACAGATTACTTTTATATGGATGTATTTAGATGCAAAGTGAGACTCAAACGATCAAAGAATTAACAAACCAAAGACAAGGATTTTTACGTGGTTCTGCCCTTAACCTCTAATGGCTTAATCCCGTCCAATATTTAATAATAAAAAGAACTCATTGTTCAAATAAAGAACTCCTTATACAATATTTATATAACGTATTTAACTAAAATTTAAGTATTATATTCTCTTTAAAGTTATTAATTTATTTAAATACTTTTTAATTTTAACTAATCTTATGTAAAAAATTTGGAGATGAATTATTACCATGATTATTTGTATGTTTGAAGTTTATTTTTTTTAATTTTAGTGATATTTTAATCTTATAAATTGTAAATTTTTTAGGAACAATTACATATTATAGTACATTTTTAAAAGTAATTACAAAAATCATACATCCATAAAATATTTACAAAAAAATGACACTTTATCATATATATTTACAATATTAGTGTAATTAGAATTCCTTAATTTAAGGGATTAATATGCAATTAGGATTCCTTCATTTAGGGAATTAGTATTGAAGATCTCCCATATCTCTTCCCGTTAATTATTATTTTCTTTTTCAAACACAACAGATCCATTTTTGATATTTGTTCCTGTTTCTCTCTCTTTTTTCTTCATCCTCTTTTTTTCTACTATAAACCAAAGTGGCGACGGTTTGCCCGACAGAGGAGGGTTTGCCCGGCAGTTTGTGGAGTCAAGCATATAAATTGACTTAGGGTTCTGAAACATAAATAATGTTGTTCCGACCTTCGTCAACAGGTTTATTGTTCTTGTGTGTTGGACAAAGTTGGAACATATCGGTTGTATACGCCTCTTTTCTTTGATATGTTTGTTTTTCATTTTACTTCTGCAGTTGAAAAGTCAAGTTCAACATATGATATATTATTTTTACTCAAAAGTTTGGAAAGCATGAATAGATTTAGATTTCATCTGATGTCTCGTGAAAGAACATGTTCTTTTGATGAAGGCAGAGTTGATAACTTGGATAATTTGAAAGTTGTTGTCTCTTAGGCAGAATTTGGAAAGCATGTTTATTATGTAAAGAACCTGTTTTAAAGGGGTTTTGATGTTGAAATACATAATGTAGCTTTACCAAAATTTCCAGTTGAGAATTTTTTAAGTTATATGAATAAATCAAAGTGACAAACATGCTAAGGTAACCAAACCTTCATACTAAGGTTACCAAACCTTCATACCTAGGTTACCAATTCACCTTCACACCTGCAGTTTTTTCATAGTGCAGTTGGTAACCAAACATTTATACCAAGATAACCAAACTGTCATACCAAGGTAACCAATCCACCCCCACACCTTCAAATTTTTCATAGTGCAGTTGGTAACCAAACATTCACACCAAGGTAACCAAACCTTCATACCAAGGTAACCAAAGCTACTGTTGAACCAATCCACCTCCACACCTTTAGATTTTTCATAGTGCAGTTGGTAACCAAACCTTCACACCAAGGTAACCAAACCTTCATACCAAGGTAACCAAAGCTACTGTTGATCCAAAAATTAGCAACTGATAGAAGAGATTAGTAACCAAACATTCATACTAAGGTAACCAAACCTTCATATCAAGGATACCAATCCACCTCCACACCTGCAGTTTTTTCATAGTGCAATTGGTAACCAAACATTCATACCAAGGTAACCAAATTGTCATACCAAGGTAACCAATTCACCTCCACACCTTCAGATTTTTCATGGTGCAGTTAGTAACCAAACCTTCACACCAAGGTAACCAAACCTTCACACCAAGGTAACCAAAGCTACTGTTGAACTGAAGAAGAAGATAATGGAGATAGAGGGCCTTCTGACTGATTCAAGGAAGAAGGTGGAAGAACTTCAGACATTTACAGAATCTAAGTATCGGAGATGGAAAAAGAAATAACTTAGCTACAAAAGCTTCTTAGATTTTCAATCTGGATCACTACAGGTTTGCATCAACTGTCATGTCTATGAATTATGAGTTTTTGTGAGCATATATATATATATATATATATATATATATATATATATGTATGCGTGTTTCACGGTTTATTTATTTTGACATGAAGTGATGAAACTACTCAGGAATTAATGGTGGGTTCTAACTCAATAAAGCAAGAGGTTTTGAAGACACAGAGTATCTCGCGTCTGAAATCATCAAAAGAGAGGGACATGGAAGTGTTGTTGATTGGTGGACATTTGAATTTGAATTATTAATTATGGCAGTTATTTCTCATTGATTTTAGGTTTCCTTATTAATGTGAATTGCGTTATTTTTGTAATTATTTTGTAGATGTTTTATTTTTGTAATTACTTTCTAATTGTTGTATATTAGTGTTAAGGACCCAATTTTTTAATATTTTTATCAATAGGTTATCAATATGAGCTAATGTCCCTTTAATAATGAATTGCATTATTTTTTGTTATTCAATTTTAGCCTTATCAATATGAGCCGAGGCTTGAACTAGCTTAAACCCAATTCAGTTAGCCCAATTGATAGCCTTACCAAAAACAATAAAAATGCATAATTTTCCTGGATTCCTTTTTTTTTTTTTTTGGGATCATGCGAGTAATTAATTAATGTTAAACAACAAATGCAAGCTATAATTAGCAATATTTTTTAAATAAATCTATGAATACACCCAAAATGTACATCAAAATACACATCCAAGTGTAAAATAGTAATAAACAAAGAGATATAAATATTTTATTATCATTTTATGCTTGTGCGTGTCTTTAAATGTATAATTTGGGTGTGTACATAAATATGTTCACCTTTTTTTAATGATGCAATAAGCCTTTTTCACTATGATGTGCATACACCTGGCAAACGGGCGGGCGGGCCCGGGCCGAGCGCGGGCAGGCCAAAAACGGGTCGGGCTTTGGCGGGCTAAAAAAGTGAGGCCCGTGGCCCGGGTTGGACGGGCCGGGACGGCCCGCGGGCTTTTTCCTATTTTTTTTTTGTAAAATTTTGATACACCAAAAATAATAATAATAATAATTTTAATTACTTAAATTAACTACATATCTCAATCAATTAAAATTTTAATAGTATTATAATTTTAGATATTAAAATAAAGGCATGATTTGGGATAATGATTGATTTACTTTCCAAATAAGTAGGGGGAATGCATAATTAAGGGAAAATGATTGATTTACTTTCCAAATATACTACAATAAGTAAGGGGATTGCATAATTAAGAGATAAAATTATCTATATTATTGTGTATAGATTTTGGACTTGCAAAGTTGCAATCTAAAAAATTAGTGGTTGATTCGGATTATATATTGCTAGTAATTCAAAGTATATAATCAAATTTGATTCTTTAAAATTAATATAATTTATCTAACTTTTAAAAATAATAAATATTGTAATTAATACTAATATATAGATAATTTTAAATTTTTATAATTATATTATCTAACTTAAACTAATAATTGTTAGTTTAATAGTTTTATACTTTGAAATTATTAACTACATATTTCAATCAATTAAAATTTTAATAGTATTATAAATTAATATTATTAATTAATTACCTACATTAACTACATATCTTAATTATAATTTTCAAATATAGTTAAAATTTATTGAAGATTGCATTAAAAATAAATTGTTGTTGTACCTTAGTTGGTTTGAACTTTTATTTATTTACTTACAAGTCTTGTGTTCAAGCCCTACAAGTAGCAAAATTTTATTTAAAAAAAAAACTCACGGGCCGGGCCAAAAACGCCCAAATTTTCATTGGCTAAAAAAGTTAAGCCCAAAGCCCAGTTTTTACGGGCCCGCGGGTCTGGGCCAATTTTGCCAGGTCATGTGCATCTCACTCGCGGGTCTGGGCCAATTTTGCCAGGTCATGTGCATCTCACTTAGTTATGTGAGAGGAATCGTGTGGGAATATTTATATTTATCGATGGAAAATATCACCAGATGTTCTTAACAATGTTACAATTATGCCCTTACAATAAGTATTAAAGCATTAGTTTAACAAGCCAACATTTTTAACCTTTGAGGTCAGTCTTGTAATTCCAATTGGTCGAAAACGCCAAAAAAATGACATTTTAAGGATTTAATTGATGAAAAATAAATATTAGGGACGAATTTAAAAGTAAGGGACAATTTAGAGGGACAAAATTGCCATTCAGCCAAAAATAAAATTATACTCCGTATTTGGCTCCAAAAACTGGAAATAGAAACATGTCGCCGGCGTTATTTTGTTATAGACGGCGTTTGGCTTCTCCGTTCAAACAACTACTTCTTTGCCCTCTCTACTTCTCCACCACCACTGCAACTACTGAGTCGAAAACGAGTCGTTCATCTCCACCACCGATTCAAGTTCTACTCACCCAGTCAGCCGGCCGTGGGGTGTTCGCCACTCGGAGAATCGGAGCCGGCGAACTCATCCACACTGCCCAACCCAACCTCTCTCATCCTTCTCTATCTTCAATCCACCGTGTCTGTTATTTTTGTCTCAAGAAGCTTGCCAATGGAGAAACTTCTCACCTTCGGAATCCAGTCTCATTTTGCAGTGATTCATGTCGAGAACAAGCTAAGGTTTAGTCTAATTTACTTTCTTTTTTCTCTCTTTATCTATGCGTGTATATCGATAACTGACTGTTCAGTATTTTTATTTAATGTTTCTTCAGTGAAAGGTATAGAAAGTGAATGCACACCTTGTGTTTGACTTTGGGTTTCTGAGATAAATTTGTTTTCATGGTGTATGATTGGAAGAGAACTAACTTTTTTGATTAGTCTTCTTCATTCATTAATCCAAGTAGATTAGTATAAACTTGTGAATTACTATGAATAAAAGGTACAGGGCTGGGTCTTGTTTGCATTTTGTTTTTCTCACTAGCTGTATGGTTGCAATTGTGGATATGATATTCTTATTGGTTTAATTAACTATTTTATTTCCTATTGTGATACAGGTTAAATTTAGTTTCAGTCTTCTAGTCTAGAATAAACAGAGTTTCTGTCCAACAAATGACAAATTAAGCTCACTTTTGGTCATTGTAGTGTCGATAGTCAATTAGGCAATGTTATATTGATTTCAGGGTTTCTATGAAGTTGAGAACCAAGCAGATTGGTCAGCTTTTGATGAACACTGTCGGTATGTAATGTGCTTCATAACATTTTCTTTCATTGCGTCTATTGCCAATTTGCTATACTTCCTAACTCCAAGTTTACTAGTGCATGTTGCCCCCTTTCTACCATAATATTTTCTGCTTCTTAGTTCTTATGGAACAATATATATGGAAGAAAATATGCAATCTACTTATCTTGTAGTGTGATACTCGATAAAACATCTGATGTTATAAATTCAGGTTTCTTAATGTAGAGTAAGTACTTATGTTACAAGACTATATGGGAAAAGAATCTTTGTTAGAATTTTACATGCTTTCAAACTCTATAGATTTCACTTAGATTTACAGCGTAAGGGGTGTCTTAAGAGGAGGAATCTATTGTTTGCTTGCATAGAAATTTACCTGTTTTCCCACCCAATTTCACCAATTTGGAGGACTTATATAAGTCTTAACAAAAGCCTAACATTGTCATTAGATTTCAGTCACTTGCACTTGGATTCGGTGCAGTTATATATTTCAAGGGAACCCATCCCACATTTTCTTCTTCTTTTCTTGATTTCCTTGTTAGTGAAAGACCCATCATCCTTTATGAGGTAGGACTTTTCAATTTTCATATAAACATTAGAAGTTGGTAGGTCAATCTAGTTGTCTTGGTCTCTGGTTCTTCCTTCTAAGTAATTTTAACGCTTCTATATCATTTAATTAAGGTATTGTACCATTTGGTGCATGAGCAGCTCCTTTCAGCACTTTTCCTATATTTAGGCCAAAATGTTATTCCTGAGAAATGGCATGTTAAAGACAAAGAGATAACTTTCTTTGGGACACCAAAAAGACTGAATAATCATGTCTCTCATCACCTGGTAATTTAACTCCAAAAAAAACCTGGTGTGGGACAAATGCAAACCACTCAATCTGTAATATTCCAAATCTTTATAAGACTTGTAATGTAATCTTATATGATTAATAAGGGATGTTTTGGTGATTAATGTTATGCGTGTAATTAAATATGTGTGGTTTCGTTATAAGTAAAAGTATTGAAATTTTTTGTAAAACTTAACTAGGAAATCACTATTCATAAAAGCGAAACGTAAAATCAGCTTTGGGAAAGTCAACATTCTTTGACTAACCGGATTAGTTAGGAAAGCTAACTAAACGGTAAACTAAGTGGGATCCAGTTAGGGTGTAGAAAAAGTAGGGATATTTTAGCCATTATGAAAGTATGTAATATTTACAAACTTGTAAGTATTTATACTTGCTTTGAAGAGTTAGTCACCAAATTGAGTTTTGCTAGCTCTTAGTGTGTTGTCAAGCAATGAAAGGAGAGATGTGGTTTATTAGTTATTTACTTTAGTATTGTCAAGCATAGTAAGAAAGGTGAGATGTGGCTTTTGGGTTGCAAGTGTCAAGCTTGGTAGGCCATTGACCTTGTTGGTCACTTGTGAGTGGCTTAGCTTTTGGCCTTGTTGTTCAATTGTTAAGGTTGAGCTAGATAGCCAACGGTGTGATGACCATTATACCATAAGTCTAGGTTGTCTATAAATAAGACCCTCATGCCATGCTAATAACCTTCATTAAATTCCAAAGCAATTCTAAGAGAGCATAGTAAGATCACATATATTTAAGAGGTAGAAAATCAAGTCTTTCTTATTCAAGATAATCGTAAAGTTTGCAACTCCAAGAGGTAATTTACGACTTGTCGTAGTCCTATTAGTTAATCGTTCTTATATTCGAAATCATGTAATAATGCATGCTAAACATAATTTGTATGTTAATAAGTAGCAAGTCATATGTTCATGATAAGCTAGCTTAAGTAAATGTCCTAATAAGGAAAGTAAAACATGATTATGCATATTAGTATGTTTATATTGTAAAACTTGATAAAACTAGCTATCAAATTGCTTCATTAAATAAACTAATTAAATGGGATAAAGCATGATATGTATGTTAACATTAAAATAAAACATAGTAAGTAATAAAGTATTGAAATAAAATTCATACTCAAGATTAATTAAGTAATAAGAGTAAAGTCGTGTTTATGACTAATTGTATGTTGGCCTAATGAATAATATAGGTCATACGAAAGATGAAAAATTAGCGTAAACATAAAAGATGCTATCAGGCAAGTTTTTTCATCGCAAGTGCAACGATGTGTTTTAAATTGTTGAATTTCATTTAATTCTTTCTTTAAATTATGAAGTTCATTATATATTGTGAAATGATTTATTGAAAAGTGTTATTTGCCATTTGATTCGGCTTAACCGAGTATTGAGCTATTCCTTTCGGAATAATTATTGATGAGATGTTGAATTGTTATAATTCTTTATTTGAGTTGAGTTTATTGTTGGTGAATGTTATAGAAGATGATGTTTAGTCAGCACCAGATCCACTGTGGAAAACACCCGGATTTGGGGGGCATGACACAATCCACCTTTCATCTTAATTAATTATACCAAATAGCCTAATTTATTGTAATAAATATTGGCCATTCGTTGTTGATCTAGATGTTAATTTTGACATGAAATCGTAGTATCGTTTCCAAGAATAAGCTTATGTAGTAATACGTACAATTGTAATTTATTACTTATATTACAGTGAAGTAGAGGAAGAGTTACAAATAAAATTTTCTGAGTCATTGGTGGTATTGCACGCAAAATTGCAGTCAGTACAGCACTATAGCTTCATTATTAACATTCATTGACTCAGAGGTGATTCAAAAATTTTGATGGCAATTTAATTCTTTTCAACATGTCAGAAACATAAGCATCACCTGCAATAGTTTTTGAGAGCCATTTGCAGCTACACTCCTCAGTAGGAGCAAGTGATACCAAAAGTAGATCACATAATTTGCCAAGTGAATTGTGAGAGAAAATTTATTCAGATTCAATTAGTTCCCTGCTTTAACAACAAATACTTACTTGGGTGCATAATCATAAATGTATTCAAGTATTTTTACTATTGGTTTACCAACTAGTGTGCATGTACTTTGGAGGCATTGATGTTGGTTCATGTTCATCATAACCTTTAGGTGTCAACACTTTCTATTAATTAATGTGTTTCATTTATATTCAGCTAAGGTACATTTCGCTATCCAATTTTGCTAAAATATTCTGAAGAACTTGAGGTTTAAAATACCCACTTCTCGTAAAGCATGGTTGTATCAGCAGTTACTTCCGCAAACAGTCTACACTCCTCTGTAGGGGCAAGCGATACAAAAGGCAAAAGCAACAAATTTTGAGAGCCATTTCTAGCTACACTCCTCTGTTGGAGCAAGTAATACCAAAAGAAGATCTCATAGTTTGCTAGTTAAATTAAGAGAGAAAATTTATTCAGATTCAATTAGTTCCCTGCTTTAACCCCGAATAGTTGCTTGGGCCCATAATCATTGATATTTTAAAGTACCTTTTCTATTGGTTTACCAACTACTGTGCATGTACTGAGGAGGCATTGATGTTGGTTCATCATACCCTTTAGGTGTCAACACTTTTTATTAATCAACGAGTTTCATTTATATTCAGCTAAGGTACATTTCACTATCTAATTTTTCTAAAATATTCTGAAGAACTCGAGGTTTAAAATATCCACTTCTCGTAAAGCGGTTGGCCTGCATGGTTATATCAGGAGTTACTTCGGCAAACAGTCTTGACATACTTCAACCCGCTCTTTTATCTGCTGAAATGATTTCTCAAGTAAGTATACTGCTTGCATTTTCAGTAGGGTCATTTTTAAGACTTTAGGGTGGGTCATAATTGCAAATCTGCACAATATTAATTTGATGCAATTTTGTTTCATTATTTATTCTTTGAACCTCTGAAATGGTATATTAAATTTCTTAAAATAAATACATGTTCTGTTTCTTCCACGAGTGGAATTTATTTTAATTGATTGAAGCTAATAAACAGGAACATAGCCAGTCAGTTAAGTTATGTTTAATTCATAAGTTAATTATGAAATTTTAGTAGAGTAAATAGAGTCAAGCTATTATTGGGAGGTGCAGTCATTTCAATCTCTAAAGTAATTTATTAAATTTCTCAAGTACATGGTTCTTGTTTCTTCACCATGAGTGTCATACAATTTAACTATTTAAATCTTCTAAACTGGAACAGAATCCAGTCACTTAAAGTTAGTCTTTCATTTTTAAGTCAATTATTAAAGTTTTTGGAGTAAACGGAGACATGCTATTTTTTGGTGCTGCGGTAACTGGCTTCACGTGGTAAATAATCCCTAAATTGTCTTTTTCCTCACAATATTGAAATGTGAACTTCATGATAGCAGAGAGATAAACAATGAATGTAAAGCATAATCAAATATTTTGATGAACTAGGTGCTATTTTTATTATTTTTAGAACTTTTTTTGCACTTCCTTTTATTCTCCTTTTTCATTTTATGCATCATGACATTTCTCAGATGGAAGAAGAGTTTGGCTTGCTAAGAAGTGCTCTCATAGATGCAGATATATCAGGGAAAAAGATGATGTGTATTCTCTCTTTGCTTGTTAAACATAGTTATCTAATTTACTTGCTTGATGCTTTGTATTCTTAGAGTTTAACAGATCTTATCTTCTGACTTACTAGTTCTAACCAAGCAATGGTACACTAGTGTTCTGGCACGGATTCGTATCAATGCCTTTCGCATTGAATTGGTTGGAGGATCCTACGAAGATCTTCTTTCGTCGGCAGCAGCATCAGTAGACGCAGAAGCTGCTGTTGGCAATGCCATCTATATGCTTCCATCATTTTATAATCATGACTGTGGTAAGAGAGCTCTTCCTTCTGCAATGCCATGCTGTTCAAGCATGATCAAAATACATATAATTTGTTTGATTTTCTCAAGTATTGATTGTTGCAGAGAAACTCTTTGAAGGATGGTGAATACATAGTAGGATGTAATTAATTAAAGTTTTTACACCCAAAGACTTTATATGCAAATGTTCTTTGATCATTATCATGACCTATCCTGTGGCTTGAAAAAGGAAAAAAAAGAGGATAAAGGAGTAAGGTCAGTTATTGGAATACTGCCCATATTAAACACAATGATCATTGAATAATTGCATTGCTTTCAGTCAGAGCTGCCTATAGGTTGCTGAGAGTCAGACTCACAAGTAACTGTAGACAACCCCCATCATCAACCACTTGATGGTAATCTTACCATGAACGTTGACTATGATAGTACTCAGAGCTGAAACAATATAAAATGCCACTTTCCTGGGCCAAGATGAATTCTTTATCGGAGTTGTTTTCTATTTATTTAGTAGAGGATGATACTTATTTTTTTTTCTTGTATTGCTCTCTTAAAAGTGTTATTTTGTTTTTATTAGAAAGAATATTATAGTTGACTACAAAAAGATGATTAGGTCCAGATTTTAGTGTTCCTCAGTGAAAGTTGTGCCTTTTGTGGGTGCGCAGACCTTGCATGTATCTGACTTATAGATTTTTTGTTATAGATCCCAATGCACACATTTTATGGATAGAAAATGTGAATGCAAGACTGAAGGCTCTCCAAGACATTGAAGCAGGTTATTGCCTTAACCATTTTTTGACTTTATTTTGAATATCTGGTCTGAATCGGTAATAGAGAATTGTAGCCCAAATTAGGATTTTACTTCCCATTTTCAGAGAAAAACATTGATTTGATTACATGATATAATATTCTGAAGTGCTTCATTAATTTTCCAATAATAAAATAAAATAATAATAATAATGTGAGGATGTGGCATTCTCTGCTAAACCGTAGCTTACCATAAATTTGGTAGACATGGCCAGGTTAAGTCACTTCTGAACAAGCACAAACACCAGTTGTTCTCCTTTCCATTATCAAGAGTTCTGATTTTATTTGATCAACCAGTCTCTCTGTGTTTCAAATATTTAAGTAGTCAAAGTTTTACAAACTTATTGTAGGAGCTATTTTGGTTGCTTTTCTGAAGTAAAGGAAAACCTTTTCCCAGGGAGAGGAAGGGTGAAGCATTACATTACGTCTCTAGACAGTTGCAAGTCACAACTAAAGGTTATAGTGTTTTTCCTCCACCAACCAGAAAAATAGTGGATTGGGAAGCAAATGTCATGGATTATACTTGATGAACTTTATTCTGCACCGATTCCACAAGACGTGTTAAAATAGGAGAAAACTTCTTTAATAAGATCCTTTTTGCCATTATATAATACTCAATCAGCTTTTGTGTTTAAGCAATACAGCAACAGACTTTAAGCTTAACTTCTTCATATGACTTTCAATCAAACATTGATCCATAATGCCAATTGCAAACTTTTAACATGTTTAACCACACCATATGATTTCATATCCACTGGCTCTGCCAACTGATTCATTGGCATATACTATCGTAAACTTGAGCTATGAATCCAGAAAGATATTTGACATGGCTTTTGTTGCTTTTTATTGTAGGTGAGGAGCTGCGGATATGTTATATTGATGCAAGCATGGATTGTGATGCTCGGCAAACTCTCTTGTCCCAAGGGTTTGGTTTTCAGTGTCATTGTGCTCGCTGTTCTTCAAATGATTAAGAAGAATGTTTTCTTCTATTTTTCTTGATGACTCTTTAAATTTTTATAGCATTTAGTCATTTATGTTTGCTTGCCTATGTGCGTTTTAGGAGTCTAGGACTCTCGTTTTTGGACAGGATCTGTAATAATAGTTTATCAATTTGATACTAGATGTATTTATCAGTATGTATGTAATATTGAGTAATTTATTTAAAGCCTTGGACAGTGTCAAATGAGAATACAGATGAGATGATGATGCTTTGGCAGTGACAACTGCATGTGGTTAACCAGTAACATTTACTTTTGGTGTTAAATTAGTTCAAATTTCCAATCAATATTATTAGCATGTTATTTAAATAAAATGCCAACTTTTTTTCTTCTTCTCTATTTATAAAGTTGAGTTGTCATTTATACTCATCTTTCAATATGTTATTATTCCATCCTATATGGGGCCTCTATCCACTTTTTTCTAAAGTTCCAAGCTCTACATATGGCTGCAACGAAATGTTAAAAAGACAAAAATATAAGGGGCAAAGTTGGCATTCCACATACTTCAGCCTCACGCCCTTTCTCCTCATTTATTTTCTTTACAATTAATTTACCCAAGATGAATAATCAAATAAGGGGGACAAAAAAGAGTTCCCGCCATCTTAGGGCGTTGGTAAGAAGTGTGAAGTGATTGGCAAAAAGAGAGCCCGTTTTAGTTAATTCCTCCCAACTCTCATCTCCCTCTTCCCTTAAAACCTCTAACCAACCCCTCTCTCTCTTCTCACTCCTCTCTCTAAAAAAACCAACCAACCCCATTTTATAGATTCTTGTTTGTTTACTTGTTTTTCTTAAATAATTTTTTTTTAAATATTTTTTTTTTTTTTGTGTGTGTTTTAGGAGGTGATTAGCTAGATCTCCCAACTTTTAACCCACCATTGTCACACTTGTAAAGCTTTAGTTTCTCTTCCATTTCTCTTCTAATCCTTTTCCCCATTTGGGCTCCAAAGATGGAGTCTTTAGCTCTGTCTTCCATCTCAATCATCCCGGAAAGGGGTCCAAGATCGTCCCAAATGCAAAGCCTGTGCCTGAAGAAGAGGAAGAATGGGATGGTTTTTTGTCAAAGTGGTGGAAATGTTGTTAAGACTAGTAAGGTTTGTTCTACAGAAAGATCTGCGTTGATAAACGCGGATCATGGTACAGCTCTGTTAGATGCTGCAGGGAGCTTAGTTTTAACTCCAAATGGGAGTAATCAGGCTGAGATTGCGGTCAAGGATTTGGTGCCTTACAGCGGATCTCTGGTCGATATGCATGAGAATGGGATTGGCATTGTCAAGTTTCTTAGAGGAAAAGGATTTCTCATCACTGGTGCAACTGGATTCTTGGCAAAAGGTACAATTTTTCCATTTTCCAAAAGATATACAATCATATATATATGTAGATATTGTTGATTTCTCCATGAAAATTTTCATATTCTTTGAGTGAAAATTATTATTTCCACGAGGGAATTCTTATATTTACACGAGACCTTAATTAATCACATGAATGTTGAGTTTCTGCTCAATCAAGAAATTTGATGATTTTGATCATAGTTTACTCTATGATAACTTTTATATACCTTCTCTTTTCCTAATTTCCTTTTTCCTTTCTTTTGGTTATGGTTGGATATAATAAACCAAGCAGTTCTTATAGAAAAGATAATACGGACGGTGCCTGATGTGGGTAAAATATATCTGTTGATCAAGGCAAAGAACAAGGAGGCTGCAATGGAAAGATTGGAAAATGAAGTAAGCAGTTTTATTATTTACTTGGAAGTGAAAAAATTTCTATTCTTCTGGGGTATAATTTCTCAATGTTTAGTTGAGGATTAACTAAAGATTGTATTACAGATTATTAACACGGAACTTTTCAAGTATCTTCAACAAAGATATGGAAAATCATATCAAGCTTTCATGTCGAGCAAGCTTGTTCCTGTGGTTGGGAATGTCTGTGAATCTAATCTTGGTTTAGATGAAGATATAGCCAATGTGATTGTGAAAGATGTCGATATAGTTGTAAACTCTGCAGCTAATACCACTTTTGATGAAAGGTTATGAAAATATTTTTCAACATTATGCTTTGAAATTTTAACATAACCACAACTGTAAAATGCTTCTAAAATCACTACGCGTAAATTTCACTTGTGATAAAATTGCAGATATGATGTAGCGCTTGATATAAACACCGGTGGACCTAGTCGTGTAATGAGTTTTGCTAAGAAGTGCAAGAAGCTCAAACTCTTCCTGCAAGTTTCTACAGGTAAAAGATTTTAAGGCCTAATGAAATCAATCACTTTGGTTGAATATTAATGTATATCTAAAAATAGCAGAAAAATATATTTGATGACAAGAAAAAAGAAGAGAGTTTCTTGTCTATTTATAAACATTTATACAATGTAAATGGCTTCAATCTGTTGGATGCAGCTTATGTTAATGGACAGAGACAAGGAAGAGTCATGGAAAAGCCATTTTGCTTTGGCGATAGCATAGCAAGGGAAAGTCTCGTCTTTGGGACACCAGAAACATCGACCCTTCCGATGCTGAATGCTGAGGACGAAATAAAGTTGGTTTTGGATTTAAAACAAGGCTTGGAAGGCAGTGCTCTGGCTCAAAAAATGAAGGAACTTGGATCCGAGAGGTAATGATTTTCGCCAAATGAACACCATTTTTAGTTCCAATATTAAAGTATGAGTAAATCAAAAATTATGAATTATTCAGGGCAAAGAAATATGGATGGCAAGATACTTATGTATTCACTAAGGCTATGGGAGAAATGTTGATTGATAACATGAGAGGAGATATTCCGGTAGTTATAATTCGACCAAGTGTTATTGAGAGCACACACAAAGAACCATTTCCTGGTTGGATGGAAGGAAATAGGTAATGTTCAATGTCAATTGTCTAAACTCATTACTCGAAATAGAAAGATGATATTTCCACACGTGTTTCTCTCGCATGGAAGGGGACACACTCACTATTCATATGAGAGAGAAGCATGTTGAAATATCAATTTTTCTCGACTTTGGTACTACCTCTCCTTTTATCTCCAGGATGATGGATCCGATTGTTCTATATTATGGTAAAGGGCAGCTCACTGGATTTCTGGTAGACCCTAATGGAGTTCTTGATGTTGTAAGTATTGTTTTTCTCTATTCACATCTCACTAAATGGAATTTGAGGAACCTTATTCTATACAGATCAAAATGGACGGTCCATTTGGGCTGTTTATAGAATTATGTTGCATTTTATATAGCAGAGAGTTGCAACTGTATAATACTTAACAATGATGGTCATCTAAAATGTAGAGCTCTGCTATATAAATGCAATTTGTTTTTATGGACTGTCCATTTTAAATTGCTTGGAATAAAGATCTGGAATTTCCATGTTTAATACTTTCGATGAAACTAACAAACATGATTATTTTTTTTTTGTAGGTTCCAGCTGACATGGTTGTCAATGCAACCTTGGCAGCAATGGCGAAACATGGGGAAGCTGGGAAATCAGAGAGCAACATATACCAGATAGCTTCATCTGTTGTAAATCCATTAGTTTTCCGAGACTTGGCTGCATTGCTCTATGAACACTTCAACTCTTTGCCTTGTGTTGACACCAAAGGGAGGCCTATTCATGTTCCAACCATGAAACTATTCGACTCCATGGAAGATTTCTCGTATCACCTTTGGAGAGACGCGATTCATCGAACTGGGCTGGCAGATATGGCTAATCCTAATGGGAAATTATCCCGAAAACTCGAGAATATTTGCAGAAAATCAGTGGAACAAGCAAAGTACTTGGCCAATATATATGAGCCATACACATTTTATGGTGGAAGGTAAGATAACCATACTTGAAGAAATCGTTATATTATGAAAGGTAACTAGACAAAATCTATCATGCATTTTTTTTCATTGACCTTATTAAAATGACAGGTTTGATAATAGCAACACGGAGAGATTGTTGGAATGCATGTCAGAAGAAGAAAAAAGGAGTTTTGGGTTTGATGTGGGGAGCATAGATTGGAAAGATTACATCTCAAATGTTCACATTCCAGGGCTAAGGAGGCATGTAATGAAGGGAAGAGGAATGTGCAGCTAAAATACTTATATAATAAATAAATATTAGTCCTATGCATCAGATTTTTTTTTCTTTTAAACATGGGATCTTACCGGTTAATCTGAAAAACTAATTGTAATAAAGTTGTGTTATGTTTTCTTTTCCTTTTTTTTCTTCTTCTTCTTTTGAGATTTGATGTGGAAGCAGAAGAAAACTAGTGTTGTCTTGTTGAAGTTGAAGAACACAAGTGTAATTTGGTTCCATAACTTAAGCTTCCTTAATCCTAATGGTAAAGTAAATGCTATTGCTAATGCTAGCTAGCTCTTGGGGTTTTTCATTTTCTTCTGTAATACTAAACTATACCTGATAGGCAAACAGCACAACAGATGGAAAAATTCAACAAATGGGTTGGTTTAAATCCCAAAACCATATCTTTTGGCTGCTCTGCTGATGATACCAATTCAAACGTAAGTGGAGTATTACTACTAGCTGGCGACTCTGCATGTGCACTGGGCGGGTAATTTAGATGATCTGATCTGGGTATGAAATCATCAACTGTCCTTGACTTTTTCATATTGTTTCATTCAAGAGGAATTAATTATTGTGTTCAAAAGTAAAAAAAGGGTGCTACTTGATTGCCAAGTCTTCAATTCCCACCATGCATGTCCTCCTCAGTTTAGCAAAATGCTAGTACGTACGTAACATATACTAACTAGTAGGAGACTAGTATATTCCGTGCAGGTGCAGCCACAAAATTATGAAAAATATATGATGGCCTAACCTATGTTAGTTAGTTAGATTGACCGGGATGGAGAGTACGATCAGACATGGCTACTTTGAAGAAGAGTCTCGCACACATATTTCTTAATTTTGCCAATATCGATCTTAACTAAAATGAAGTATTCAACACTCGTACATACCCTTGTCCGTACGATGTTATACATTGCAAATATTTTCAGTCTAATTATAATTGTGAAACTTATCGATACATGAGTTTGGTAGGAATTAAGCAACTATATAAAAAGACTTTTACAAAGATTCTCTCTTCATTCAAACCTGAAAAGGGATCCTTTGTTCGAGGATTCATTCATTCTACAATGAGTTATTTGATGTTGGATATTTTCAAATTTTGTTGATGTTGGGCAGTAACCCTACCCCCTGTGCAGAGGGGCGAATATTGTCTTAATGAGAAAGTGAACTTCCACTGTACTATTATTATTATTTATCAAAATTTGTTGATTTTCAAATGCTAGTGTAATGGGTACAAATTGCATAAGTAGATGAACTTTGTTGCTAACCAAAAGTAGATAAAGATTTTTCTGATAATAAAATGCAGATTCTTCTTGTGGAAATCGCATGGCTGCTAGCGGGTATTCTTTGCCGGTTTATTAACTTGTCAGGCGAAAGCGCAGTCAAGAAATGTGTAAGAAAATTTACACCACTTCTTGTTGGGATATGATTTGCCTGCTTTTGGTATATTGTTCTTTCCAATACTTGTGTTCTTATGGTTTGAGTTGGCCAAAATGACTTGCTAAATAATTAAGAATAAGTTTCTAGCTTACATTCGAACTTAAGGGTTGCTATGAGGATGCATTCATTCTTTTCTGTTCTACCTACTTCTGGTTATCAGTTGCACTGAAAATCATGGGTTCATAAATCATCCAACTTAAAATTAAAATAAGTTGGTTTTAGACAAACACGAACAAGATTTTTGCGCCAAAAACACTAAACGCTCCATAAGTTGAAAGACATATGTAAATAATTTTGGTGGTGGTTTGAAAATTGTTGTGATGGATGTTTGACAAAAGTTCATCTCTACTGAGAATTTGAAGCTTCAACTAGCCTCATGGAGATATAAATTAATTGAAATTTAAATTTATTGTGATGGATAATTAATTGTCTTCTGCCTGAAATTCCTTTTACTATGAAAATCTTAACTTTATGTGTTGTTTTTTATTATTATATTATAATAATGAGAAACAGACTTTTCCTTTACTTCTTTTAGAACATCTCCAAATTGATAATTCCAAACTTATTTAAATTAATTGTGGGGTATAATTAATTGTCTTCTAGCTGAAATTTCGTTGGACCGAGTTTTTTTTTTTATTTACTCTTCCTAATATGACTTGTGTCACACTTTTGGTTATATTATAATTACTCTTTTATTTGTCTTAATTAGCTTTTTTAAAGTCAAATTGACCGATTTTAAAATGAATAATTAAACAAATGTACTACAAATTTTGGAATCAAATAAATTGACTTTGATAGAATATTATACGATAATAATTTTTTGATTCTAAATATGGTCAATCTGACCATAAAAAGTCAATTAGGACGGAGAGAGTATATTATATTATATTATAATATAATAATGGGTAGATTCATTGAAAGCTCAGTATGCAGTAGTTATCAATTTCTCAATTACATTTGCTTGTACTAGACTCTTGACCTTCTTATGATACTCACTTTTTTTGGAGTTAAAAGAAGAGGAAAATACATACAAAAAAGTTTATTTTTCTTAATTATTTTTCTGGTCCTTCCAAGATGGACCAAGAAATAAAATTCTTAAAGAGCAAGTTGAAGCTTTATTGAGGGTTAAATTAGGTCTGTTTATTGAACTGGATTCTAACATTTGTAAAATTAACAGGGCCATTATTATTTTGGTCTGTAATCTTAATTTTTATGAAGTACCCTAGAGTTAATTTACATGCTTTTGGTACTCTGATATTTTATAGGACAGGGACAAGCATGGATAACAATCCCATGAAACTGCTAGTCAAGTAGGTAGAACTTGTTTCTATACAAAGCATAAACTGGTCCAATGCCCAGTGTACACATTTCAGGACCACAAGTTGTAGAGACAATTTTGCATATATAAATTAGATGTTTGTTAGACATTGCAATGGCTCTACAAAATTGATATAAAAATATCATCCAACTGCAGACCAGAATTAATGAAAACATATATTATACAAAATATGTGCAGCATTACAAGTGTAGGTGAGAGAATAGAGAAGGAACAAGATCTACCACAGACCATGCAAGACCAGCATATTGAAAGAGCCTAATACCAGTATCAACATCAAAAGAGTCTTGATTGGTGAAAAAGAATAGCTTTTGAAGGTAACCCGACTGCTTAGCTTCACCAGACTTTTTACTCGATGTTGAACCAGTAAGTGCTGGGACGTAGCTGGTTGATCGAATTGGAATGCCCAAGGCATTTGCTGATATGGGAAGAATCCATTTTGCTATAGTCTTGCTGCAGAACTTAATGAGTAATATTGTGGAAATCCCCACAAGAATTCTACCCGCATACATGGGAATTGAGAGTTGAGAAGTAAAGATGCGGGGAACTTTCTCATGGTGAAACTGATGGTAGGTTTGTTGGACCCCGGTAACCTGGCCAACATAATCAATTTGTTCTATAAGAATTTATACGTCATATAAGTAGTAAAGTAGATAGAAAGCAAAGCATTCAGAAGAGGGAATAATACAAAACACAATCAATTTCCCTGGGATTGTAAAGGAGTGTATCTATTTGCAGTTAGTTAACAACAGTTGCATATAATTCATAATATTTTATTTTCTGTGATTAGAACAATAACCGGTTGCCACTGAATATCATGATACCATCTAATTCAAGAGTTCCTTATAGATTTAATGATAAATTCAAATTGCAAATTTTCAAAATTGTTTGTGATTTTATATAAACTTTGAGGTTGCTGCACCTGCCAATTATTATGTCAGTGCTATAAATGCTGCATAACTGCAAGGACCAATCAACATGACATCCAACTGCTACAATATTGTGATACTCTACTCATTTTGCTTTTACCTCTACCTAGGAAGTGGGAACAGTTATGGGTCCAAAAATATTAGCCCATCAACAGGTAATTTACTTAATTAAATCTACTAAAAATTTGAATTGAAAGTTGAAGACATGATAAGGTTTGCACAGTTTTATCAGTGTATTGAAGTAATAAGCTACTTTAAAACCATGTTACCATGTCAATCCGTTTTGGATAGACAGATTGTAATAACCGGGAAAAAAAATTTAAATAATAATAATAAATAAATATTAAATAAAAAAAATATTATTTTGTTTTAAAACATATTAATTGGACTTTGTCGTTTATTTGGGTCAAACTAGTTATTTAATTTGTGTGGGCTAATAAATATTAATAAAAGATGGATAAATTAATTTAGTACAATTTGGGCCTTAAAATTAATTGGGTTTAATTTAATTAAATGTGGGTAATAATAAATCCTATTATAATTAGGAGAAATAATAAGACAATAAATAAAACCTAATCCTCCTCATCTTATGCGAACTGGAGAACGAAAAAAAGAAGAAGAGAGGAACGGCACTGTTTCGGAGGAGGAAAAAGGAGATTGGATTGTAATTTGTATGAGATAAAGGAATAAGGAATTGATATCTAATTTCTTATACAAGTTCCATGTATATATGTTTGTTTGTTGCAATTCCTGTTAATGAAATATTAGATTCAATCATCAGATTTCGTAAAACGTGTAAAATTTTATACTAACATTTATATTCATAATTTTATAAGATTAAACTAAGAGGATGTGGTATAAGATTATTATTAATATAATAGCTGTGTATATATTTGTATATATTTATATATGGCTGCTTGTTTCTGTAGTTTTTTTTTAAATCAATTGACGAATGGAAGGGAATGTGATCAGTTGCCCATGTTCAATAATAAGTGACCTACTTTATATTTTAAGAAATAAAGTATAATAATTGGGCAATAAAAATTGGTTAATTGACATATATCATAGTACAAAATTATAAAAGATAATACTTATTAAATTTAATAATGTAATTAATTTTACTGACATAGTTATAAAAGTTTTTAATAATAAATTTAATACTATTATGTTATTAATGATTGGATTGTAATAAAATCTTATTAATTATTTAGATTGAACGGAGATAATCTAAACGAGTCAAATTTGGAGTATAAAGTTCAGGTATTACATTGCTTAATCCAGGTACGGATTTCGTACTCTTTCAGCGAGACTATTTTGTTTTTGATTTGTTCGTTTCGTTATTCATTTCGAAATTTAGTATTGCCTCTCATAATTATTCATTGTCAATTCATTGTGATAGTTTCGTTTGGCGTTCATAGTTGAAACTCATATTTGTACTCTTTAGACTAGTACAACATGTTTAAATTTATTTTGATATTTGTAGTAATGTGCATGTTAGTATTTTTGGGGACTTTGAGTTGATGATTCGTTTCAGTTTAGCCTGTACATATTAGAACCCCTTTGTGTTGATATTGTGTCGCATGTGTTGTGAAATGGTATCCTTGTTAGAATATATCGTAGGGTATACCTGAGCTATAACCACCTGTGAAGGTACCACATGTATGTCCTTTTGACACCAAGGCATGACACCTTCCGTGGCGGTGTGATCAGTCCACGGCGTCTCTGTTTTGTGCTCCGGTGGGAGTTGGCCATTTAGTGTTTTGTTGTGGGAGGCGTACGGATCAACCCTAGTTTTCTGTTCTGTTCTGTTCTGCGGAGTGGTGATGTTTGTGCCAAACACGCCTTCCGATTTTACATGCATTGAATTCGCGGTCCAATGTGTGTGACTTGCCTGTGTGGCATTATTTGATTTGCATGTGTGACATTATTTGACTTGCCTATGTGGCAAGGTATATTTCTATTTTGTTTTGTGCTCGGTATGAAATAACACCTCAACCATTTGATTCAGCCTATTATTTCGTTGTATTAGTTTTATTCGTTTCGTTTCAGTTCAGTTTAGTTCATTTAATTGAGTCAATTATTTCGTTTCATTATTCTTGTATTTTATATCCGTACTGGGCATTTAGCTCATGCTGTGTTTTTCTTCCGGCAGGTAATCAGGGGGATCAAGGACAAGTGTGATAAGAGTTCCCTTCATTCCAATAGTTTAGAGATATTCTGTTTAGGCTTGATATGTTAGTTTGTTCGGAATTATAATAATTATTTTAGATTGTGGTTTGAGGCAGTTTGATATTTATTATGGTTGACTTATGGTATTAATCAGATATTAAGACTATTCTTTTGTGGCTTTGAGCCTTGTTATTGAATTCATTAGTTTTGTTGTGTTTTGAGTAACCTCTCTTTCTATTTCGGAAAGAGGATGTTACAGAGTTGGTATCAGAGCTTAGGTTCTTTCTTGTAGAAAACCTATTTAGGTTTGACCTGTGAGTTATAGGTAGACTTCTGGGTTAGAGTTTTGTTCCGTTTGATTTTCTGTTCAGCTATTATATCAGTTATATTTGAATTTGTCCCTAATCTGCTTTGTTTATATTCGTGATCTCTTTCTTAGATGGCTCGTAGATCCGCCAAAGTTGTTGGGAGGCGAGGTAACAATAGGGGAAGAGGTGAGGGTCAGCCCAATGAGCAACCTAATGATCAGGTTAATGCTCAATTAGCTACCTTGGTGAATCAGGCGGTGAATCAGGCTTTACCTCAGTTGGTGGCACAGGTTGTACAGGCAATGCAGCAGCCGCCACCAGACATTCCTGAGCAAGCGAACCCGGGAAATAATGGTTCGCATGCAAATGTTGAGGAAGGGTATGCGGATGGTTATGATCAGCAGGAGGTTGCAATGTATGTATGGTTGGAAAGGTTTCAGAAGCAGAGACCACAGTCATTTAGTTCAGCTCCGACTCCAATTGATGCAGAGAATTGGATTGCTTATCTAGAGAAGATCTTTGATGTGTTGGGGTGCTCAGATAATCAGAGAGTGTTGCTTGCTGCTTACAAGCTGGAAGGGGATGCGCAGAGGTGGTGGAAGGCGACGAAAGTAACAAAAGGTGAAAACTATGCTGAGACACTTAATTGGGCGGAGTTTTGTGAGGTCTTTTATCAGCGGTACTTTCCAGCTGTTGATAAAGAAGCCTATGCTAGAGACTATCTGTCCATTCGACAGAAAGATGATGAGTCCACGGATTTCATGACGAGGTTCACCAGGCTGGCAGGATTTGCGGGAAGCTCAGCAGGGACCGCAGAAGAACAAGTAGAGAAATTCAAGTGGCAGATTCATTATAGGTTTCGCCAACATCTTATTAACAACAAGTTTGCAGACGTGTCAGCAGTGGTTAATGTAGCCAAGAATATTGAAATGGAGCGACAAGATTTTCGGTCTTCTAAACCGGAAGGGAGTCGAAAGAGGGCCAGAGATGATCAGCAGGGTCAAGCATCGGATCAACATGGGAAGAATCAGGTGGTCAGTGGAATAAGAATCGTGGTGGCCAACCGGGGGTCATAATATTACTAGGGATTGTACCGATCCACGTGGAAATGGTGGAGGTGGTGATAATGGTGGAAATGGAGGTCAACGCCAGGGTGGTCGAGTGTTTGCCTTGACGTATAACCAGGCGGCATGTGCACCAGGTACTGTTTCTGGTACTCTTTTAGTTGGCAATCGCGAGGCTTCTATTTTGTTTGATTCAAGTTCTACTCATTCCGTTGTTGCTCAGTCTTTTGTTCGGCACCTGGGTGTGTCATCTCAGTCTTTAGATTCTGTTATGTCTATTGCTACCCCGATGGGGACTTCTGTTTTTATTTCTGATTTGTATCGAGGGTGTCCGATCAGTTTTGGGGATAAGATTCGTAGGGCTAATCTTCTTCCAATGAGTATGTACGATTTTGATGTCATTCTTGGGATGGACTGGTTGGATAAGCACCAGGCCACTATTGACTGTCAGGCGAAGAAGGTTATATTTGGAGATGTGAAGTCTCCAGAGTTCGTGTTTCAGGGCTCACAGCCGAGTAGAGTGGTGAAGTTAATTTCAGCTTTGAAGGCTGGAAAGTTGGTGACAAATGGTTGTGAGGTATTTGGCGTTTGTGAAAGATACCTCTAAGGGTGAGTCTCGTATTGAGGATGTTCCAATTGTTCGTGACTTTCTCGATGTGTTTCCTGAGGAGTTGTCAGGGTTGCCACCGCAACGGGAAGTGGAGTTTGCTATTGAGCTTATTCCTGGTGCGGAGCCTATCTCTAAGGCGCCGTATCGGATGGCACAATTGGAGTTGCAGGAATTGAAGGAGCAGTTACAGGAACTGTTAGATTGTGGTGTGATTCGGCCGAGTGTTTCGCCGTGGAGTGCTCCGGTCTTGTTTGTGAATAAGAAAGATGGGTCTATAAGGCTGTGTATAAACTACAGAGAGCTGAACAAGATTACTATCAGGAATCGGTATCCATTGCCGAGGATTGATGACTTGTTTGACCAACTTCAAGGGGCAAAGTATTTTTCGAAGATAGACTTGAGGTCGGGTTATCATCAGTTGAGGGTGAGGGAAGAGGATATCCATAAGACGGCTTTTCGTACTCGCTATGAGCATTACGAGTTTCTGGTGATGCCATTCGGGTTAACTAACGCTCCGGCGGTGTTTATGAATTTGATGAATCGGGTGTTCAAGGAGTACTTGGACCAATTTGTTATTGTCTTTATTGATGACATTTTGGTTTATTCCAAATCTAAGGAAGAGCATGGGGAACATCTTCGCACAGTGTTGGTTATTTTGCAGAAAGATAAACTGTATACTAAATTCTCTAAATGCGAGTTTTGGTTGGAGCAGGTCGCATTTTTGGAACATGTTTCTGCTGAAGGCATTAAGGTGGATCCTGCGAAGGTTGAGGCTATCACTAAATGGCCAAGACCTACTACGGTGACAGAGATTAGGAATTTCTTGGGTTTGGCAGGGTACTATAGGAGATTTGTGGAGGGATTTTCTTTGCTTGTCTTACCATTGACCCAGTTGATGAGAAAGGGGACAAAGTTTGTGTAGAATGAAGAGCGTGAGAAGAGTTTCGAGGAGTTGAAGAAACGACTTGTGACAGCTCCAATACTTGCATTGCCGTCGGGGACTGGAGGTTACCAGATTTATAGTGATGCTTCTAAGAAGGGCTTGGGATGTGTTTTGATGTAACACGATAAGGTGATTGTTTATGCTTCTAGACAACTTAAACCTTACGAGGTGAATTACCCCACACATGATTTGGAGTTGGCAGCGTTGATTTTTTGCCCTAAAGATTTGGAGGCATTATTTGTATGGAGAGACTTGTGATATCTTCACCGATCACAAAAGTCTTAAATACATTTTCACTCAGAATGAGCTCAATATGAGGCAGAGACATTGGTTGGAGCTTTTAAAGAATTATGATGCTAGAATTCAGTATCACCCGGGGAAGGCAAATGTGGTTGTAGATGCTCTTAACCGAAAGAGCTCTGGAAGTGTAGTAGCCCTTATTACACAACCTCAGCTTATTTCGGATATGGAGCGGCTAGAGTTGAAGTTGTATGTGCAAGGTTCAGATGGGCATTTGGCAGGTATGAGAGTGGAGCCCTCTCTTATCTCGTGGGTCAAAGAAGCTCAAAAGAAAGATGGGGAATTGTGGAGTATGGTGCAAAATCTGGAGGGCAGACATCCCGAGTTTCGTATTGATGATCACGGGGTAATTTGGTTGGGTGAGCGGTTGTGTGTACCGTCGGATCCAATCATTCGGGAGGCTGTGTTGGCTGAGGCTCATAGTTCGCCATTTTCTATTCATCCAGGTTCTACAAAGATGTATAGGGATTTGAAGAAGAATTTTTGGTGGAATGGGATGAAACGAGACGTGGCTGAATATGTTGGGAAGTGCCTCATTTGTTAACTAATGAAGATAGAACATCAACGAGCTAGTGGTTTGCTGCAACAGTTAGACATTCCAATGTGGAAGTGGGAAGATATCACGATGAATTTTGTAACTGGTTTGCCGAAGATTTTCAAGAAAAATGACGTCATTTTGGTAGTAGTGGACCGAATGACCAAATCGGCACACTTTTTGGCTATCCATGAGGGTTACTCGGTGGATAGGTTGGCACATATCTTTCAGCAGGAGATTGTTAGACTTCATGGTACCCCGGTGTCTATTGTTTCAGATCGAGACCCACGGTTCACTTCACGGTTCTGGAAAGGGTTTCAACGAGCTTGGGGTACTCGGCTCAACTTTAGTACTTTCCATCCGCAAACTGATAGGCAATCCGAACGGACTATTCAGACGTTGGAGGACATGTTGAAGTTTTGTGCACTTGAATGGTCAGGTAATTGGGATGATTATTTGAGCCTAGTTGAGTTTGCTTATAACAACAGCTGCCATGCAAGTATTGGGATGACTCCTTTTGAGGCATTGTATGGTAGGAAATGTCCAGCACCAGCTTGTTGGGATGAGATTGGCGAAAGAGCCATAGAAGGGCCTAAATTAGTCCAAATCACTACGGAGAAGGTAGCGGTGGCTAAGGAGAAGTTGAAGTCGGCTCGATCACGGCAGAAGAGTTATGCTGATAAGCATAGGAGGACTTTAAATGTTAAACCTGGTAAGCATGTATTTCTAAAAGTTTCTCCTTGGAAGGGAATTCGACGATTTGGGTTGAGAGGAAAACTTAGTCCGCGTTATATTGGTCCATTTGAGATTCTAGAGAGGGTTGGTGAGGTTGCATATCGGTTAGCTTTGCCTCCACAGCTAGCTCATGTGCACAATGTGTTCCATGTGTCGGTGTTGAGGAGTTATCATTATCATCCGTTGCATGTGGTGCAATATCCGTTCGATAAGATTCGAGAGGATCTTACTTGTGAGGAACAAGACGAAGTGATTTTGAATCGTCAAGAGAGAATTATGAGGAAGAAGACTATTCCGTTTGTTAAGATTTTGTGGAGAAATCATTCGGAGCGGGAGGCTACATGGGAGATGGAGGAGTCTGTTCGAGCGGAGTATCCGCATCTCTTTGAAAATTAGTTGCGTTCCATTCTTTTAATTGCGGGGACGGAATCCTTTTTAAGGGGTAGGTGATGTAATACCCGAAAAAAATTAAATAATAATAATAAATAAATATTAAATAAAAAAATTTATTATTTTGTTTTAAAACATATTAATTGGACTTTGTCGTTTATTTGGGTCAAACTAGATGTGGGCTAATAAATATTAATAAAAGATGGGTAAATTAATTTAGTACAATTTGGGCCATAAAATTAATTGGGTTTAATTTAATTAAATGTAGGTAATAATAAATCCTATTATAATTAGGAGGAATAATAAGACAATAAATAAAACCTAATCCTCCTCATCTTATGCGAACTGGAAAACGAAAACAAGAAGAGGGGAACGGCACTGTGTCGAAGGAGGAAAAAGGAGATTGGATTGTACTTTGTATGAGATAAAGGAATAAGGAATAGATATCTAATTTCTTATACAAGTAAGTTCCATGTATATATGTTTGTTTGTTGCAATTCCTGTGAATGAAATATTAGATTCAATCATCAGATTTCGTAAAACATGTAAAATTTTATACTAACATTTATATTCATAATTTTATAAGATTAAACTAAGAGGATGTGGTATAAGATTATTATTAATATAGTAGTTGTGTACATATTTGTATATATTTATATATGGCTGCTTGCTTCTGTAGTTTTTTTTTAAATCAATTGACGAATGGAAGGGAATGTGAACAGTTGCCCATGTTCAATAATAAGTGACCTACTTTATATTTTAAGAAATAAAGTATAATAATTGGGCAACAAAAATTGGTTAATTGACATATATCATAGTACAAAATTATAAAAGATAATGTTTATTAAATTTAATAATGTAATTAATTTTACTGACATAGTTATAAAAGTTTTTATTAATAAATTTAATAGTATTATGTTATTAATGATTAGATTGTAATAAAATCTTATTAATTATTTAGATTGAACGGAGAGAGTCTAAACGAGTCAAATTTGGAATATAAAATTCAGGTATTACATTGCTTAATCCAGGTACGGATTTCGTACTCTTTCAGCGAGACTGTTTTGTTTTTGATTTGTTCGTTTCGTTATTCATTTCGAAATTTAGTATTGTCTCTCATAATTATTCATTTTCAATTCATTGTGATAGTTTCGTTTGGCGTTCATAGTTGGAACTCATATTTGTACTCTTTAGACTAGTACAACATGTTTAAATTTATTTTGATATTTGTAGTAATGTGCATGTTAGTATTTTTGGGGACTTTGAGTTGATGATTCATTTCAGTTTAGCCTGTACATATTAGAACCCCTTTGTGTTGATATTGTGTCGCATGTGTTGTGAATGGTATCCTTGTTAGAATATACCGTAGGGTATACCTGAGCTACTGAGCTATAACCACCTGTGAGGGTACCACATGTATGTCCTTTTGGCACCGATGCATGACACCATCCGTGGCGCTGTGATCAGTCCACAGCGTCCCTGTTTTGTGCTCCGGTGGGAGTTGGCCATTTTGTGTTTTGTTGTGGGAGGCGTATGAGTCGACCCTAGTTTTCTGTTCTGTTCTGTTCTGCGGAGTGGTGATGTTTGTACCAAACACGCCTTCCGATTTTACATGCATTGGATTCGCGATCCAATGTGTGTGACTTGCCTGTGTGGCATTATTTGATTTGTCTGCGTGACATTATTTGACTTGCCTGTGTGGCAAGGTATATTTCTATTTTGTTTTGAGCTCGGTATAAAATAACACCCCAGCCATTTGATTCAGCCTATTATTTCGTTGTATTAGTTTTATTCGCTTCGTTTCGTTTCAGTTCATTTAATTGAGTCAATTATTTCGTTTCATTATTCTTGTATTATATATCCGTACTGGACATTTGGCTCATGCTGTGTTTTTCTTCCGGCAGGTAATCAGGGGGATCAAGGGCAAGTGTTATGAGAACTCTCTTCATTCTAATGGTTTAGAGATATTCTGTTTAGGCTTGATATGTTAGTTTGTTCGGAATTGTAATAATTATTTTAGATTGTGGTTTGAGGCAGTTTGATATTTATTATGGTTGACTTATGGTATTAATCAGATATTAAGACTATTCTTTTGTGGCTTTGAGCTTTGCTATTGAATTCATTAGTTTTGTTATGTTTTAAGTAACCTCTCTTTCTATTTCGGAAAGGGGGTATTACACAGATAGTTGATGGGAACTTCTGATATGAAACAAACATCCGACAATGTAGCATTAGTCAAATTTATAATAACGCCTATCATGTCAAGCACACCTTAGAACCTGCTCAACTAATCAAACAAGGGTGGCAGAAAATACATAACTTGAAATCCCACCAACGTGCAAATTGTTTGTTCTGGTTGCAACACTAGGAACGAGTAAATGGTTTAGGTTATTTCAAATCAGATAAAATTAATACCTAGCTAGATTGTTCCTCCAGTTATTATTATTATTTTTTTATTTATATTACTGAAATTTGCTTTTTATCATTTTGATAGTTTTGCAGCAGATTGGGTCCATAAATGTAGTTTTTGCTCAACCATAGAGAAAGAAATATATAGGCAATGGAGTTGATAGATAATAATCTTGCAGCAACAATATAAGATAAGAAAGGAATTGACGCAATAATATTAAACAGAATAGGCAAGGGAAAATTTTATGCTTACAATTCCCAATGCCACGCCAGTGAAGGCGGTGTGATACTCAAAACTTGGAGTTGGAAGCTCTGGTTTCGGGTATGCAAAGAGCAACAAGAAACTAAGTGCAGACCAAAAGGATGTCACTGCAAGAAAAGTAAAATCTCAAGTATTAAGAACCAAAAGACATATCCAGCCTTACAAAGTAATAATCGACATCTCTACATCTAGTGCCATTTCAGTTTTTAGATTTTTCATTTAAATTTCACCAATCGAAAAAAAAAAACAGATTTTGGCCAATTGGCTCTACTGTAACGGCCTCATGGATAATGTCCAACAATTCAACTTATAAACGTTATACGATTAACTCGAGTTGCAAATTTTAAACAACTTATATTAAGTTTTACTAACAAGTTTGGGCTAGTCTTCCGCCTAACTGAGATAGGTCAACTATCTACTCCACAGAACTTCAAAATTAAATTATAAACCAAAAAACTGATACACTGAAAAATTGGTAGAAAACATAACTGATAGGGCTACTTTTGAATTTCTACACCTTAGAAAAAGATGTGTGTGCCCTTAGACATACTTCTAGATATCATATGCAAAAGATAACAAGACATTTACACACCCTACAATATATTTTCTCTGTATATAGGCCAGAAAGGACTTCTTTCTCTTTGTAATTATACTTACATTCAGAGAGCTAGTCAACTCTTATCTGATGCCCATTTATTATAAGAGAAGATATATAATGCAGCAGAGTGCTTGAAGATATCCTATTTTCATGTGAAAGCTTATATTAACACTCCATTGAATTCTTGGATCTACTCATCTACTTAAAACTTTTTCATTTAAGCAGGATGCTATTTTTCAATAGAAGGCACAACCTTGCTATCTCTATTAAACCTACGACTTCCAGGTAAGGACTAAGGAGGGAAGTTATCCTTCCTTCAATTCAGCCCCTAATTTACTTTGTTATAGGAATATATGTTCCTTATTACACCTAGAAGGCTTAACCATTCAATCCCCTCAATGACTAGAGATTTTCTCGAATCTTCTCAGAGCTAAAATTGACGTAGATCTGCCAGCAATTTGTCACTTTCATGTATCTATGTATCTACTTTTCAATGATGCTTAATTAACCATAGTGCTGGGACACCTTCTCAGTTAACAAAAGCCTATTTACGGATCTTGGTACTTTTAAAATGAGCTATAAGCTTCTTTAGCAACTGCTTGCATACTTTTCACCACAATCTAGATTATCAATACCATAATCTCTATTAGGATAGCAGCAATAGCCATGAGTTTGTAAAATTGGGATGACATTCCAGTAATTTAGTGAGGACTTGTGTTATACAGATTAAACATTTTGACATTCTAAATAAAGTGTACGTACCATTTTGTCCTGAAACTACAAAATTGTCGATGTATTGATGAACAGAAAGCCAAAATGCGAGGATTATCAATCCAAAACCAAGACCACATACGACATCGATCAAGCTGTGCATCCCAAGGTAAATTCTTCCTAACAAGTGAGCCACGTGTCAGTTCAGAGTTGGTGGATAATTTATTTATTTATTTTTTATTCTATTATTTTTTTTTGGTGGGGGGGGGGAGGGGAGAGAATAACCAGATAGTAGAGAAGAAGAAAAGTTTAACTTGCCAAAACCAATGAGGCCCACAAGCAAGAAAACAGCGGCAAATCCCGCCAATTGCATGGAAGCATCTCCACTTTGAGTGTAGGACAGAATATAATGCAAGAGGAATCTGGATTGCCCCAAAGTCCAGTAGAGATTCAAAAAGTGAGTTAAATAATACTATATTACAGTGCTAAGGTATGAGCCAAGTAATTTGCTAGCAGATAAAAAAATTGCAGAAAATTTTAATATATTGATACGTACTAAGAAACCATGATTATTATAATTATCTGACACCATAGTTCAAGACTAAATATGAAATAACGAAAATAAATAATTATGCACAATTTGTTATGTTTAACCTTCAAAAATCATTGTTTTGCAATTTCATTACTCTAAAATAAATAGATTTCCTTAACAAGTTTATGTATGTTTGACAACTGGGAGCCAGCCAGCCAGGTTAATTGTTTCAACACTGAAAGTACATATACACTTTTCTTACATACAAATAATGATACAATGGATAACCTCCGAATATTTTCTTGTGATGGTTCACCTGCCTTGATATTTGCTTCAAAATCAGGACGCAACAAACCTAGCTAGCTAACTTCATCTAGACCTACCACAAAATTATAAAGCTAGAATACGAATAGTGAAAGAAATTGCCATACCCAGATAAGCAGACTGTGTTAAGAGTGTGAGAAGAAGGCAGTCCATATTCCAATGCATTTTCCTTCTCATCTTTGGTGGCTGTTACTCTCCTAACAGGAGGTGAATTGGGCCTAGGAACTGAGACCACATCCTATGAAACATAAAAACATTGCATATAGATTCATAATAAAAATAAACTGTATGCAAAAATTGACCAAAGTATGAATGGATGATGAACAGGATAATAATACCTTTATACAGTTCCCCAAATAATCGCAAAAAGCCATCAAAAGGGTCATCTGTCTAGCCAATTTTCCATGCCCACTCTACAGTATAAAACCACAAACCATACAATTAATGTCAAAAAATGCAGGTATTTCAATCATTAATAAACCCATAACCGAAACAAAAATTATCAGAAAGAGAGCATACCCAGAATAGCAAGGGAAGAAAAGCAGTGTAGAAAGGCACAGAAACAACACAAGATAACCCAGAGAACAAATCATCTAAAAGTCCATGTTGGTATTTCTGCAAATCCAACATACATTCAAATAAAATGAAGAATTAACAACAAACAACAAAATAACAATTCATATTTAGAATAATTACATGGGTATTTCTAAATATACATAAACCAAAAAACAAAGAAATGAATAAATATTGCAAGAACCTGGATCTGAAGGATTATAGGAACTTCTGACCGGACACGGTTAATTACCCATGGCTGGATTAAGGATCTAAGCTTTTGGGTCAGATTGAAAAATGAAGATAAAGCCATCCACGAAATAATTCCACACAAAAACGTGAATTGCCATCCGGGAATACTCTCCATTGCCATCTTCGTTTCGAAAATTGAAGAACAAGAACAATTTCAAAACAAAGAGAAATGGGTCTTACCAAAAATTGAATTAACCATCGGTTGGGTTTTTACTTGGGAAGAATCGAGGGAGGGAGGGAGGGAGGGAGGGAGGGAGGGAGAGATGTACTAAACTATGCATCTCTCTGATTTGTTTAATGGTGATTTTCGTTTTTATGCCTCCAATTTTTAAATTGGGTGAAATTTTGGTGTTTATGTATGAATATCAGAATATGGCTCTGACCGAGTTTGGACTTTTCTGGCGGAGAATGGTCAACAGTTCGGAAACCCATTAGGAACATTCCAATTAATTACTACTAAAATAAAATATAAACAGAAGATTTAGTGCCCAGCAGCTGCTCAGTCGTCGGTCACGTGAGTTTCAGCTCTTGCAAGTTGCTTATTCATTCCACAAGTTTTGGACCGCATCATTCACAAAAGGTGTGCGCGAGTAGTGGAGTACTGTTATACTCTTGTCAACTTACATGCGGTTGACACTCAAATTGTAGCGCAGCGTGCGGTAATAAAGTGTAGCGTGCAGCAGTTGGGTGCAGCGTACGGCTGATTTGAGCCTTGGCCGAAGAATAAGGTTGAACCTTGACATACACATGGGCGATATTGTGCGGTATCATTCATAAGTGTGCGACAACCAAGGGTGTTAGACGCACTTAACAGGCAGTTGGGCACTATGTCAGAAAAATGTAAGTTCTAGGGAACTTACATTATGCTTCCTCAGACAGGTCTGATATCCAGTGCTGGCACTTTTGAAATTTTCATAAGTGTTATTATAAGAGGGGTGCTCCGTGAAGGTCACTCGGGGCCATGGGCGAGGCGCGCTGGGCGTTGGGACATGGTTGGGCTCCCTTACAACAATGTCTAACATCAGATTGTGGCTTTGGATCGAATCAAAGACTCGTTCATGAACGGGGCATGTTCGAGCAAGAACATTGCTGGATGAACTTTGGGCATGGCAAGGTGATGGATTTGGCATGTCAAAGCAATGTCAAGGACGAACTTGGCATACGGTTGGCTTAAGACCAAGGACTAACGGACGAGTGGCTTGGTGACACATAAGGTGGGCTAAACGTGGGCATAGCGTAAGCGGAGCCTAGCGTGCCAAAACAGTGCATGAGTTCAGACGAGGCAGGACTAGACTAGACTAGATTGGGGGCAAAGACAGCATCACAAGTTGGGCTACGAGGGGTGCCAAACAAAGCAGGGCGTTGGGCTGCGTGACAACAAAAAGTGTTGGGCGATGCACAAGACAGTGCTAGTCATGCTGAGCGGAGCAGCATGCAAGGTTGATGCATGTGTAGGCTAACAGATCAGGCTGGCGTGCACAATTGGCTTAGGTTGCGACTTGGACTCGGTCAAGGAGCAGTTGAGTTGCAGTTTGAGGCATCAAATATGGGGGCATCATGTCAGGAAGCGTGGGCAGCAGTTGGACACAGCTGGCAAGGCGGTTATGGGTAATTACCAGTAGTGGGCAATGTGGCCAGTTAGCATATTGTGGCTGGGACCCAAGGTGTGCGTGACTTGCAAGCTTAGAGGCATGTTGCTGACAGTTATTTAGTCATGGGGCAGTTTTGGGGAACTGCCACCCCTTTGTTGGCAACACCTTATTGGTGCAAACCTCTTGGCAGTTAGGGGTATCAACTGACCACTAGGCTATAAATAGTCAGTGCTGGGAGCACTAAAAGGTAGCATATAGCAGAGCATATACGTGAGAGAGGGAAGTCTGGTGTAGAGACATCAAACTTATAGGCTAGAGAGCTGAGTTTTGTAAGTCTTTGGGCGAATTTCCTAGTTTATTGAGAGTGCAATAAAAGGTTGGACGTTTGCCTATAAATTCGTGTGTTGTCCCTTGTGTGCTTGCAAATCACTTGTTCCAAACAGTAAAACATACAAATAGGGTGTGTGTGTGTTCTGTTGGTGCAAACAGTGTGACGGATTGCATTGTGTGGGTTGGCTGACTGATTGTAGGAGGCAATCAGGCCATCATAGGGCTTAAGGCTGGCAAAAAATTTGGGACCAGACCTGACCCGTGTGACAATTGGTATCAAAGCGTGGTTTCAATCGGTGGAATCACTTCAAAATTTTGACGGGACAAAAATTTCGTGGGCTTGTTACTGCAGAAAATCTGAGGGCAGATGGCGAATGCGAACTGAAAGAATGAGTTGCAGGAGAGCATGTAGCGACTTGAGACATATGTGGGCGAAGCACTTTTGGGGGAAAGTAGCTCGCTGTCAAATCAGATCAGGGCGTTTGGTGCTGATCTGCAGAACTTGCAAGGTCACATGGCGGAACGTGACACTGCAACGGATGGGAAACTCAATGGGCTGTCAGAGCAAATTGGGCAACTGACAACCATTGGTGAGAAGTTGGAAGCGACTTTCAACAGGATTGATGGGGAGATCACCCTCATCAAACTGGCTATGTTGTAGACTGGTGGGACGGAATCCACAGTGGTGCAACAAAAAACGAGAATTCCCGAACCAAAGGCCTATGGTGGGGATTGTAGTGCCAAGGAGTTGGAGAACTTTTTATGGGACATAGAGCAGTATTTCAAAACTGCCCATATTCGGAAGGTTGAGATAGTGGATATTACCAGCATGTACTTGACTGGTGACGCCAAGTTATGGTGGCGAACAAGGGTTGGAGATGAAACCCGTGCTGCTGTAACAACATGGGCTAACTTGAAGAAGGAATTAAAGAGGTAGTTCCTTCCGACAAATTCGAGTTGGCAAGCAAGGGAGGCATTGAGACACCTAAAGCACGACGGGACTGTGCGGGAATATGTGAAAAATTTCACATCGCTGCTATTGGACATCAAGGGAATGTCTGAGGAGGACAAGGTGTTCAATTTTGTGGCTGGTTTACAGGCTTGGGCGCAGGCAGAATTGCAACGCCAAGGTGTAAAAGATTTTTTGTCAGCAGTGACTGCAGCGGACAGCCATGTTGACATGCGGCTTGACAAGACTGACCAAGGGGGAACCAAAACCAAGAAGGCAAACAAGGGTCGTGTCGCTAGAAATCTTGGCGATGGGCAGGAAAAGGGTAACAAGGTTGCTGATTATGGGCAGAAAAAAAAGGGATCGTCCAAGGTGGGCGGTTGTTTTATCTGTGGCGGACCACATTTTGCAAGAGATTGCCCGAAAAAAGTTAAGGTGACAGCGTTGAGGGCTGATGAAGATCAAGAGGGGTCTGATTCGGGCGCGGAGGCAAGCCTCAACGTTGTTAGAGTTCGCAGCGTGCAGGTGCTGGGACCTACATGCAACAAAAAGTGATTTGGTTTGGGATGTTGTTCTTGGAAGAGGAGATGCCAAGTTTAGTACAAACAGAGGCATCAAATGGAATTGATGGCTGGAAAAAGATCTCCACGATTTGACAAGTGAAGGGACTGCTCAGAAGTTCTTAGACGAGGGCGTTGAATTCTTCAAGTGGGGGTGGTTTGTTAGACACTTGTCAACTTGACATGCGGTTGACACTCAAATTGTGCAGCAGCGTGCAGCAGCTTGGCGCATCGTGCGGCAACAAAGCGCAGCGTGCGGCAGATTTGGGCCTTGGCCGAAGGACAAGGTTGGATCTTGACATACACATGGGTGACATTGTGCGACAACCAAGGGCGTTGGACGCACTTAACAGGCAGTTGGGCACTATGTCAGAAAAATGTAAGTTCTAGGCAACTTACATTATGCTTACTCAGACTGGTCTGATATCCAGTGCTGACACTTTGGAAATTTTTATAAGTGCTATTATAAGGGGGGTGCTCTGTGAAGGTCACCGGGGGCCATGGGCAGGTGCCATGGGCGAGGCGTGCTGGGCGTTGGGACATTATTGGGCTCCCTTACAACAATATCTAACATCAGATTATGGCTTTGGATCGAATTAAAGACTCGTTCATGAGGGGGGCATGTTCGAGCAAGAACGTTGTTGGACGAACGTTGGGCATGGCAAGGTGATGGACTTGGCATGTTAAAGTAATGTTAAGGACGAGCTTGGCATACAGTTGGCTTAAGACCAAGGACTACCGGATGAGTGGCTTGGTGACACATAAGGTGGGCTAAACGTGGGCATGGCGTAGGTGGAGCCTAGCGTGCCAAAACAGTGCATGGGTTCAGACGAGGCAGGACTAGACTAGATTGAGGGCAAAGACAGCATCACAAGTTGGGCTACGAGGGGTGCCAAACAACGCAGGGCGTTGGGCTGCGTGACAACAGAAGGTGTTGGGCAATGCACAAGACAGTGCTAGTCATGCTGAGCGGAGCAGCATACAAAGTTGATGCATGTGTAGGCTAACAGGTCAGGCTGGCGTGCACAGTTGGCTTAGGCTGCGACTTGGACTGGGCCAAGGAGCAGTTGAGGTGCAGTTTGAGGCGACCCCAACTTATTATAAATAAAAGTGAATTTTCCTCTATTCATTATTCTAAATTAATAAGGTATTAATTTGATACAATGCTTTGGATATGGGTGAAATGTGAAAATTTTGCAAAATAAGCAAGTGGTTATAAAATATTCATTTTGTCGGGGAATATTCGTTTGGTCGTGGAATATTCTTTCTGTCGGGGAATATTCGTACGACGGCGTAGCAATTTGTGGGCCCCACAACGGATAACGGTCGGATGAAGAAAATGACAAATTTGAGTTTTTACAAATAACGGCGTAGTTGTTACCGTTAACACTGTTAAAATACCCGGTGGTTAAAATACAGTAATACGCGTAGTTGCACAGTAGCACACGGTATTACACAGTATAGTTGAATTATTGATTCATACGTAAGAAGGCACTACTCAATAATTGTTACAGTAATTGTGACACCCCCAAATCCGGTACTTCCATTTCCACAGGATTCGGTGTTCACGATATAAATATCATCTATCTATCTACCCATAAAAAAAATGCAAACCATGCAATAGATAGAATTAAAATCTTCCCTTAAGGGTTACAACATCTGAATAATAATAATACAATCCCAGGTTAAACTAACCTTAAACATCTGTGCGGAATCATAAACAAATAAGTCTTAAACAATAACATTAACTGTAGTCTTAAACAAAATACATCGTCAAATAAAACAACAGGTCTTCGTCACTTGCTAACTTTGCCCTTGCCTTTACTAGTGGAAGGTTTATCAGTTCTTTCGTTCTTAACTGCAATGTTATTATTAAGCAAGAATGAACACAAATGCCCACAAGTATAAAAATGAAATAACAGTATAATAACATGCGAATAAATCAAAGACATCTGAATAAAAACTCAACTTTTGAATCAAGAGTGAATAACAAGAATCAAAAGAATTCTGAGGGTCATAAGACCTTGAATTATGTCCTAGGTTAACAAGGGTTATACTTGAAACCTTTAACAGTCATAAGACTATGGACCTTCTTCTCGTACTTAGGGGGATCAGCCCTTAGTACCATACTGTGCACAATATCTTAACGCTAAAGCGTAAATAATCCCCTATACAGGGTTGTTCATCTCAGTTTGACATTCGAGTCCGCACCAGAGGAAGTTTGGTTTGGATAATTCATCAAGGGTTCTGAATTTTAGAACACTTATCAACTATGGACTAGTTGAATCATTAAGGTTTCACTAGTCTAATAAGGTTTAACAATAATGATATTCAATTTGAATAGTAATCTCAAGAAGTATACAATAGAACAATTATTGTATAACTAAATCATACTTTAAAAAGATAATCAATCTTTAATAAATCATTTGAACTTGAATAATAGTAACGATAGTTTATTCAAGGTAAATAAAAAGCTTGAACAATAATAACAAGTAGGGTTAGGGAACTTGCCTCGTGCTTAGATTACACTTTAATTAAACTCGTTCTTTGAATTTAATCCTACATACCATTCACATTCACAATGCCAGTTAATTATACTTAACTAGTCATCATAAACTCTTTATTTTTGTCTACTTTAATTATTGACTATACTTAATCAATTTATCACATTAACTATCACATAATATCACTTCATAAATAATAATCTAATCATGTATTTATTAATTCAATCCACATGTAATTATGTTATTTACATGTTAAACATCTATTTTATCATCACATTATACTTCTAACATGTTTACATGTTCATTACATAAATTTACTAACACTTTGTTAGACTTAGACATTTTAAAAATTTACATTTTTGAAATTTCTGGAGAGTGGCGCTGCGGCGCCATTGTTGTACATGATATTCGCGCTGCGGCGCGATGGCGCTGCGGCCGGACACCTGGCGCTGTGGCGCCGTGGTGCTGCGACTCGAGACTTGGCGCTGCGGCGCGGGACTTCAAGCGCTGGACTGGCGCCGCGGCGCGACGAGCCAAAAACTGTTCTGCAATTCGTGAAAATTGCAGAACACAGCCCAAAAAATTCCAATTAAATTACTACTACAAGAATTTAATCATATACACATGTTATAATTCATGCATAAACATAACCCAACATTTATAACTTGATTTTAACCATTTAGAACACATAATCACATAATTAAATTATGCAAATTGTATTGTTCTTGATGTTCTTGAAGATTTTGAACAAAAACTTATAATTTAACGCTACGGATTCATTATAACACCAAATCTGTTTGTTTAAAGCTTAGTCTCGTCGTATCAATATGCATAATCAAATAAGAGTGTAAATTTTACGAAAATATTTATGTTTGACACCTAAAAGTTACGTATAAGGCCATATGGCCAAAACCCAAACTCTGTAATTTTTTTGAAATAGTAAGTCATCAGATTACGAAACTTAGGATATGGAATCATGCAATATATATATATATAAAACATGTTATGCTATTCTTATTATTACATATATCCATATAATAGCACAATTTCTCAATTACAGAAACATAACAGAGGTTTTGAAAGCCAAAAACTATGAAACCCATTTTATGAAAACTAAGTACGTAAAGTAGAATTTGGGAAGGAGGAGGTTACCCTGTAGAATATAATTAGTAGGCTTAGTTTCCTCACTCTCAATTCTCTTCCACAGTATCTTAATTCTCCTTGGAAATTCTCAGACTCTCTCTGAATATTTCTTAGACTTAGGCAAAAATGAAAAAGAAAAAAAAGACGTCGTCTATAATGATCAGATAATTGAGCGCAGAGTGGTCAGTTGGCCCAATCATGGGTTAACTGCACCAACTCCTCTTAGGGTCTTGTTTGGCTAGCTTCAAAAGACTTAATCTCATTTAATTAAATAAAATCTTTATCATATAGTTTGAAAATGTCACATTCTTTATAAAATAAATCCCATTTTTTATTTAATTTACTTTAAATAAAATATAATAGTTTCTCATAGTCACATAATTAAATTTCTTATTAATAAATAATGTCAACTTATTAAATCTCTAATTAATAATTAAATTAATTAAAATACCAATATGCTTATTAAATATTTCTTTTAATACAATAAGCTCACATAATCACATACTTTGACAATAAAAATTCTTTACATTAATTTAATAAATGTAACATATATAATTAAATTAATCTACCACAATTGCATCAAATAATTATTTAATCCAATAATTAAATCATCGAAAAATATTTATTTAATTCAATAAATATTAGAAATTAATTATAAAATCTCGTTCGTCACATTAATTACTGTTCAATATTTTATTTTATTGCTTCAATAATTGCTACGTTGATATTTTATATTATTGTTGTTTCAATAATTATCACAGCACAGTATTTTCCATTATCAGATCAATAATTCATATTATTTGAATAATATTATTAGATAGCATTATTGGCAATGTCTAGAAAGTTCTGTCTAAGGAGAGGTTTGGTCACCTAATTGCGCGCCAGTAAGGAGAAATTCTTATTGAAAAGCCCCCTCTTTTATGGGAACGACCTGGTTGTCATAATTGTGATTCTGTAATATTATTTGTGAATAATTAATTATTGATTTATATGATAAGAAAATATTTATTTTATGTGGATATAAATGATGGATATATTTATTTTCATGTGGATAAAATGAAAGAATTAATGCTGAGGTGTTTTATCAGTATTTTGTCGGTACAGAGGTATTAAAAATCATCCGTTTGTGAATTTCGGATATTTTATATTTGGAATTTAGAAAAACTCAAAGCTACAAAGTTGTAGAGAATTTGATTTCAGGCAGAATGGACATAAAATTTATATTTTTCTGATAATCGGGCTATTTTTTATGAATTGTTGAAGTTTCAAAAAATAAATTAATTTTTATTAAATTTATGGGGGGACCCACTTTTGGTTTTTCAAACACATGGGCTGCTGGAAATTTTTTCAAGGTGGTGGCTGGTCATGGTCTATATAGCATGCGTAAGAAATTTTGATTAATAATAATATTATTTTATTATTTAGTCTCTTATGGCGTTCTAGCATTTTTCTATAAATAGAGGGCTAAGTTAGAATTGAAAATCACACCAGAAACAAGTTTTCTCTCTTTTTCTCTCTATATTATCGAGCGTATTCTTGTGAGTATACTTTGAGTGTTGCTATACAGTGCAAGTTTTCGTCAGCACTATATCCGAAATTTAGTCAGAAGTACGGTTATTTTGAGGTAAGGGATATTATTTTCTTCTTAAATGATATTATTTTCTTCAATATCATTATGCTGAAATATTGATATGAATTTTTTTATAAAATTTGGAACTTTTTGTGTCGGGGTTACTATTCACGTATACGGCAGTATTCACGTATACGACACTATTCACGAATACAACACTATTCATCGAAAAATAAAATTTTCTTCTTTTTATCCAAGATGTCTATTATGGTTACTATCTTTGATTGTATCCATATTTTGGTCTTTATTTTTGAATTCTGCTTCAAAATTAGTTAGTATGGAATATTATTGATCTTGGATAAACTTTTATACGAATCCTTAATATTTGTCCTTCTGTCTCACTGGATTCGTTTTCTTTAAGATATTTTTCATCATCATCAGTCCTAAATGATGATATTACTGAATATTTTTGGCCTGTAGTGCAAAGATGAATGATTAACTGATGAATATCTTTGGCCGTAGTGCAAAGATGAACATGTGTTGAGATGAACATGACCGACTGGTGATACAAATGAATATCTTTGGCCTGTAGTGCAAAGATGAATATTTGATTAAAGATGGCTATTGATTGTTGTTACAGGGATAAAATATTGATGATGAACTTTTAAATCTTAGAAAATAGTAGAACTCATTCTCTACTTGACTCTTCTAATGGTTTACTGTTTCTGCTGCAGTTGTTGATCTAAAATTTGTTGTCTATTATATTTTATCAAATTTTTCTCTGTTGAAGACTAATGATAATTTGTTGTATATTATCTTAGTCATAATATTCTTTACTGGGCTAGTTGAGCTCACCCTTTTCCTTTTTGTTTCATTTTTCTCAGGAGGCGAGAATATAGCGGGAACTAGTCGGAATGTGGAGTGATGGGTCTAGAAAGATATTTTAGCAATCCTCACTATTTCTGTAAAATAGTGTTTTAATAATTGTAACGAGGACTTATTTGAGTGTGGATATTGTCTAGAAGACAATAATTGTATTTAAACTCACAGTATGTGTTGTCGTATTTTGCACGATAATTGTATTATTGAAGTTGTAGTTTGCTTTCTGTACCATGTATTTGGCGACTCAGAATGGGTGTTGTATACCTATTTTGGGGGCGTCACAGTTGGTATCAGAGCTTAGGGATATGGTCTCTGGCGGAGATTGGGGAATAGAATTAGGAGGGGAGAGATGAGTAAATCTTTCGCTAGTATGTCCTACCTAAGCTTATTTGTTGGTCGGTCATAATATAGGGATATTATGTGATATGTTAATTTGTTTAATTAACCCTTGTTTTATGGTAGTATTTAAGAATAGCTGCTGAGAACGTTAACAATGGAGTGTATGAGACTGTGGAACAACCTTTAGTTACAAACTAGGAGAACGTGCAACAGAAAGGCAATATTCCTCTTGTAAATAACACTACCAAGCAAACGATGAATGATGGAATGTTTAGGAGCTTTTTGCAGTTCATGCAAAATCAGACGAGGGAGACTCGTGTACAAAATACGGGTGGAAGTGATAGCAACGCACGGTCTGTCACAGCCAAGCAGTTCAAAGAGTTGGGACCACCAGAATTTAAGGAAAAGACGGATCCGATCTTGGCGGAAACGTGGGTTAAGCAAATTACCAAGATATTCGATGTCTTGGAATGCACGGAGGAACAGAAGGTTCCATTCGCAACCTTTATGTTCCGCGGTGAGGCAGACTACTGGTGGGAGTCTGTGAAGCGTACCCAGCCTGACGCACTCAACATGTCTTGGGAAACGTTTCAGAAACTGTTTAATGACAAGTACTTTCCTGAAAGTATTCGTCATATGAAGGAGGTAGAGTTTATCAGACTGGAACAAAATAATATGACGGTGTCCCAATACGAGGCGAAGTTCGCTGAGTTATCCAGGTTTACACCTCATTTGGTAGAGAATGAGGAACGAATGACTAAGATGTTTCTGAGAGGTCTAAAACCCGAGATTCGTCAATACCTTATCTCTCATAAATTTTCTCTGTATTCAAATGTTGTCAACATGGCTCAATTATTAGAGCGAGATAGTGAGTATGTTCAACCGAGGGACCACAACCAGGGTCATACCAGTGACAGCAGTCATCAGAGCGATGATAACCAACGAGGAGGGAAAAATACAAACAAATGTGGTAACCACTCGGGTGGTCATCGTGGCTATGATAATAGGAGAGGTGAGTCAAGTGGAAATTTCAGAAAGAGGAGATTCAACAATGACGAGAAGATATCAGCAGCAGCAGCAGCACCAACAACAAATTCTAGGGGAGGAGAACGATCGCCAGTTAGATGTTACAAATGCGGGAAAGAGGGACATATCAGCCCAAACTGTCCACAATAATCTAATGTATGTTACAACTGTGGAAAGGAAGGCCACATAGCTCGGGATTGTTCTGTAGCAAAACCAAGTTCAACGGGGATGGTGACTCCAAGAGCTGTCCCGAATAAGTCGAAATCAGCGGTTCCTGGAAGAGCGTTTGTCATGACTGGCCAAAAAGTGAGGAACTCGAACGAGGTGATCACGGGTAAGCTAATCTTGAACTCTTGCGAAGTTTATACCTTACTAGATACCGGTTCTACCCATTCTTTTATCTCTCTTGCTTGTGATCAACGTTTAAACTTGACTCCGAAGAAATTGGACTTTGACTTATCTGTTGAAACTCCGTTGGGTGAAACCTTCGTTACATCTACAGTTTATAAATCTTGCATGATCCAAGTTGGCACTATCACATTACTTATTGATCTTATCTCTTTAAAGATACTTGCTTTTGATGTGATTTTAGGAATTGATTGGTTAACCACTCATCATGCTAAAATTGATTGTTTTCATAAGGTTGTTAGTTTTCATATTCCTAACCAACCTGTCATACGAATTCAAACTACTAAACCACTAAAATCAGTCACTGTCATGTCAAGCCAAAAAGCTATTCGTTTATTGAAAAACAGATGTCAAGCTTTCTTAGCCCATGTTATGAATTTGAATAAAGACAAGTCAGATTTGAATAATATTTCTGTTGTTAGAGAATTTCCTGATGTATTTCTTGAAGAACTTCCCGGTCTACCCCTATAACGTGATGTTGAATTCTTTATTGACCTTGAACCGAGTACAAAACCCATTTCTAAAATTCCATATCGAATGGCTCCTATTGAACTTCAGGAGTTAAAAGTCCAACTACAGGAGTTATTAGACATCGGTTTCATTCGTCCTAGTACATCCCCTTGGGGTGCTCCTGTTTTATTCGTAAAGAAGAAAGACAGGAGTATGCGACTTTGTATTGACTACCGAGAATTGAACCATGTCACCATCAAGAATAGGTATCCGTTACCTCGCATTGATGACTTGTTCGACCAGTTGCAAGGAGCACAATTCTTTTCAAAGATCGACCTTCGTTCTGGATATCATCAGCTCAAGATTAAAACTGAGAATATTCTAAAGACTGTCTTCAGAACTCGGTACGAGCATTATGAATTCTTAGTCATATCTTTTGGATTGACTAATGCTCCAGCTGTTTTCATGGATATGATGAACCGTGTATTCAAGGAATATTTGGATCAATTAGTTGTTGTTTTTATTGATGACATCCTCATCTATTCCAAAAGTCGTGAAGATCATGAGCACTATTTGAAGCTGATACTTGAAAGGCTTCGTGAAAACAAGCTTTATGCCAAGCTGAAGAAATGCGAGTTCTGGCTTGAGGAAGTAGCATTCCTTGGGCACGTGGTGTCAAAACATGGAGTATCTGTTGACCCGGCAAAGATTGAAGCAATACAAAGTTGGGAGCAACCGAAGTCGGTGACCGAAGTACGCAGCTTTCTGGGCTTAGCTGGTTATTATCGGAGATTCGTGGAAGGATTTTCTCAATTCGCTACTCCGTTAACTCAGCTGACTCAGAAAGATACAAAATTCGTATGGAGCGAGGAATGCGAGAAGAGTTTCTAAGAGCGGCACCTGTTCTGGCAATACCATCTGGTACGGATGAATTTGTTATCTACAGCGATGCTTCAGGCAAAGGGTTAGGACGTGTTCTCATGCAACATGGGAAATTCATAGCCTATGCCTCACGACAACTCAAAGAATATGAGAGAAATTATCCTACTCATGATCTGGAGTTGGCAGCAGTCGTATTCGCGTTAAAAATTTAGAGACACTACTTGTATGGGGAGAAAGTGGAGATTTATACGGACCATAAAAGCCTCAAATATTTCTTCACCCAAAAAGAACTCAACATGCGGCAACGACGTTGGCTTGAACTATTGAAAGATTACGATCACACTATTTAATATCATCCTGAAAAAGCGAACGTAGTAGCTGACGCATTGAGTAGAAGATCATATGCGAGTACGAGTGCGATATTGTCAATGCAAAGGCCCATTCTGTATAACTTGCAAAGGATGGAGGTAGAATTAAAGACTCCAGGGACCCACATGATAATGGTGAATATACGAGTAGAACCGACTTTAATCGATAAAGTTAAAGCTGCTCAAGCTACGGACCTGGGGCTGATACGTATGAAGAAGAAAGTGCAAGAAGGAGCTATTCCAGAAGCGAGAATCGATGAAGAAGGAATACTTAGATTCAACTCCAGACTTTGTGTTCCTAACGATTCTGACTTGAAGCATAGAATCATGATGGAGGCACACAACACCCCGTTTGCAATCCATCCTGGGAGTACCAAAATGTATCATGATATTCGACATACATTTTGGTGGAACAATATGAAGAGAGAAATCGCAGAGTTTATCTCGAGGTGCTTAACTTATCAACGTGTAAAGGCGGAGCATCAAGTGCCAAAAGGACCATTGCAACCACTTGAGATTCTGGAATGGAAGTGGGAACACATTACTATGGATTTCGTTACAGGTCTTCCCAAAGTTTCTCAAGGCATAGATGCGATTTGGGTTATTGTTGATAGATTAACCAAGTCTGCCCATTTCTTGCCGATACGTGAGATTATTCCCTTTAACGTCTTGCTCGTATGTACGTGAATGAGATTGTGAGATTGCATGGCATGCCAGTATCCTTAGTTTCGGATCGTGACCCAAGATTCACTTCACGATTTTGGGTTAGCTTGCAGAAAGCTATGGGCACGAATTTACGATTTAGTTCAGCATACCATCCTCAAACGGACGGACAATCAGAGAGGACTATTCAAACTCTTGAAGATCTATTAAGACTCTGTGTCCAAGATTTCAAAGGAAGTTGGGATAAGTACCTACCATTGGTGGAATTCTCCTACAACAATAGTTATCAAGCAAGTATAGACATGGCTCCATTCGAGGCGTTGTATGGAAGAAAATGTCGCTCTCTAGTATGCTGGGACGAGGTGGGAGAAGCAACGTTGTTGGGACCAGAATTAGTACGCATGACTACAGAAAAGATCCAAATGATTCGACAACGTATTCAAACCTCATAAGATCGACAAAAGAGTTATGCTGATCTTCATAGAAAGGACGTGGAGTTTAATATTGGAAATCATGTACTGTTACGTGTTGCTCCATGGAAGGGAGTTACAAGATTTAGAAAGAGAAGAAAGCTCAATCCAAGATTTGTTGGTCCATTTGAGATTCTTGACCGAATAGGAAATGTGGCCTATAGACTCGCATTACCTCTAAGTATGTCTCGTGTTCATAATATTTTTCACATATCCATGTTTCGTAAATATGTAAAAGACTTGAACCATATTATTGCGTTAGAACTAGACGAGATAGCCGAAGATTTAACGTACGAAGAGGTACCTGTTAAGATCTTGGATAGGAAAGAGTATGTCCTACGCACCAAGGTTATACCACAAGTTAAGGTTTTATGGAGGAACCATGCTATTGAAGAAATGACCTGGGAGTTAAAATCGGAAATGAAAGAAAGGTACCCTCGCCTGATCGAAACACCAGGTACGTACGTCAATTTCGAGGACGAAATTTTATAAGGAGGGGAAGTTGTAAGACCCCAACTTATTATAAATAAAAGTGAATTTTCCTCTATTCATTATTCTAAATTAATAAGGTATTAATTTGATATAATACTTTGGATATGGGTGAAATGTAAAAATTTTACAAAATAAGCAAGTGGTTATAAAATATTCATTTTGTCAGGAAATATTAATTTGGTCGGGAATATTCTTTCTGTCGGAAAATATTCGTACGACGGCGCAGCAATTTGTGGGCGTCATAACGGATAACGGTCGGATGAAGAAAATGATAAATTTGAGTTTTTACAAATAACGGCGTAGTTGTTACCGTTAACACTGTTAGAATACTTGGTGGTTAAAATACAGTAATACGCGTAGTTGCACAGTAGCACACGGTATTACACAGTATAGTTGAATTATTGATTCTTACGTAAGAAGTCACTACTCAATAATTGTTACAGTAATTACTGTTCAATATTTTATTCTATTACTTCAATAATTGCTGCGTTGATATTTTATATTATTGTTGTTACAATAATTATCACTGCACAGTATTTTCCATTATCAGATCAATAATTCATATTATTTGAATAATATTATTAGATAGCATTATTGGCAATGTCTAGAAAGTTCTATCTAAGGAGAGGTTTGGTCACCTAATTGCGCGCCAGTAAGGATAAATCCTTATTGGAAAGCCCCCCTTTTCTAGGAACGGTCTGGTTGTCATAATTGTGATTCTGTAATATTATTTGTGAATAATTAATTATTGATTTATATGATAAGAAAATATTTATTTTATGTGGATATAAATGATGGATATATTTATTTTTATGTGGATAAAAATGAAAGAATTAATGCTGAGGTGTTTTATCAGTATTTTGTCGGTGCAGAGGTATTAAAAATTATCCGTTTATGAATTTCGGATATTTTATATTTAGAATTTTAAAAAACTCAAAGCTATAAAGTTGTAGAGAAATCGATTTCAGGAAGAATGAACATAAAATTCGTATTTTTTTGATAATCGGTCTATTTTCTATGAATTGTTGAAGTTTCGAAAAATAAAATGATTTTTAATAAGTTCATGGGGGGACCCACTTTTGGTTTTTCAATCACATGGGCCGCTGAAAATTTTTCGAAGGTGGTGGCTGGTCATGGTCTATATAGCATGAGTAGGAAATTTTGATTAATAATAATATTATTTTATTATTTAGTCTCCTATGACATTCTAGCATTTTCTTATAAATAGAGGGCTAAGTTAGAATTGAAAATCACACCAGAAATAAGTTTTCTCTCTTTTTCTCTCTATATTATCAAGCGTATTCTTGTGAGTATACTTTGAGTGTTGCTATACGGTGCAAGTTTCTGTCAGCACTATATCCGAAATTTAGTCAGAAGTACGGTTATTTTGAGGTAAGGGATATTATTTTCTTCTTAAATGATATTATTTTCTTCAATATCATTATGCTGAAATATTGATATGAGTTTTTTTTTATCAAATTTGAAATTTTTTGTGTGAGACCCCGAATTTTATGAAATAAAAGTATTCAATTTTTCTATTTTGGTAAATGGTTAAATTGATAAAAGGTTAAAGTTAAGGGTGATATGTAAATTTTTTTTAAAGTAAACAAGTTGTCATAAAATACATGGTCACTATTCACGAGTTACTATTCACGAGTTACTATTCACGAGTTACTATTCACCCAAATTACTATTCACTCTAGTATCGTTCACTCGAGTATTTGGGACACTTTTTGTGTCGGAGTACTATTCATAAGTTACTATTCATGAATTACTATTCACAAGTTACTATTCACCCAAATTACTATTCACTCTAGTATTGTTCACTCGAGTATTTAGGATACTTTTTGTGTCGGAGTTACTATTCATGAGTTACTATTCACGAGTTACTATTCACGGGTTACTATTCATCTAAATTACTATTCACTCTAGTATTATTCACTCGAGTATTTGAGACACTTTTTGTGTCGGAGTTACTATTCACGAGTTAATATTCAGAAGTTACTATTCACGAGTTACTATTCACCCGGATAATATATTTATTTTCGGTCCAAATCATTCTTGGGTACAATATTATTCCATGAGGAAATGTGCTAATTTTTCAGACCGTTGGTTGAAATTATATTAATAAATCAATAATTCATTTAAATATATTATTATAATATTATATTATAGTAGTATAATGTGATTATATGATAGTATGTTTTTTTTATAATTTGAATGGTAACATTATTATAGTAAATTCATGGTATACAAGTAAAATGAGGTGAAAGAGAACAATTTGAATTTGAATTCTGATGATGTAAGCGATGATGTCATCGGAACGATGAGGTAAGCAATGATGTCATCAGAAGGATGATGTAAGCAATGATGTCATTTGATCGATGATGTATGCAATGATGTCATCTGATCGATGATGTAAGCGATGATGTCATAAATTATGGCGAAAAGACTATTTTACCCTTACTCTACCAAGCTTATAAATAGAAGCTCATTCCTTCATTATTTCTTAGGAATTCACTGAACTCTAGAGAGAGAAACTATAGAGAGAAAGAAGAAGAGTATTCTGCCACTTAACTACTTCTTTATTTCAGTTCTTCTTTAAAATGGTAAGGGGTGTTATTCTTTCTTATTCATGAAGAGAACTATTGGTATTCCATTTCTTATTATTCTGTTGGAATAACCTGTATACGCGGTCTACCCTATACTTGGTGACATTCTTCTGTTATTCTGTTGGAACATCCTGTCTGTGTGTTTTACACCGGACCTGGTTCCGTCTTTATTATTATTATGTTGGAATATCCTGTCTGTGCGTTTTACGCCGGACCTGGTTCCTTTATTTATTATTCTGTCGGAATATCCTGTCGGTGTGAATTTCACCTGACCTGGTTCCATCATTTATTATTCCGCATTTATTATTCTGTCGGAATATCCTGTCGGTGTGAATTTCACCTGACCTGGTTCCATATTTATTATTCCGCATTTATTATTCTGTTGGGAATAACCTGTCTGTGCGGTCTCTATCGCATGCATGGTGAATCCTTCTGTTATTCCATTCTTTATTATTTTGTTGGAATAACCTGTCTATGTGGATTGCCACATGCATGGTGAATGATCCTTTACATTCATTCCTTATTAAATTGTGAAAATGATCTGTATACGTGGATTACCGCATGGCTGGTGAAAATCCATTTGCAGTTTCATATATTCTTTATTATACTCATTTGGTTAAAGTTTTGATTTCTATACTCCATGAAATTAGTGGAATATCCTTGATATTTGCGCTTCATCCAATATCTTTTCATGAAAATATTCTTCTGAGCATTCTTGACTGTTACTTTACAAATAAGTATCATGTTGACAATTTGGATATTATTAGTTCCTGGATAAACTAATTCTTGAACTTGTTTAATTGAATTCCTATAACATTGTCATCATCCTCATGTTTATTTTATGTTAAAAGTCATCTTTGGCTTACGTGCATAGATGGACTTAGTATGATTATGACCAGGGATCATTCGGTATAATCATGAACTGTGATGTGGTAAAAGTCCTCAGTGACCCGTAATGCATTGATGGACAGCTTTTGGTATAATTATGACCAGGGATTATTCGGTATAGTCATGACCGTGGATGATTTAATGAATATCTTTGGTTCGTAGTACAGGGATGATTAGAAGATGTGGATTAATTATTGAGCTGAGTCTCAGCAATGAAATATTAATTCATAGATGTGGTAAAAGTCATTTGTGGCTTACGTGCATAGATGGACTTGGTATGATTATGACCAGGGATTGTTTGGTATAATCATGATCGTAATTGAAAACATGATTATCTTTGGCACGTAGTGCATGGATAATTCGTGGTCGTGATACTATTAAGCTGAGTCTCAGCATTATTGATTTTACAGTTGTATATCCTTGGGCTGTAGTGCGAAGATTAACTGTTGATTATTGGTTATACAGTTATAAATCTTTAGCCGTAGTGCATAGATGAATTTATTAGTATGATTATGAGCAGGAATTATGATTTGGTATAACCATGATTTTTGATGTTTCAGGTGAAGATAGGTTATGTAAATTTTCTTCTTCCTGGGTGCGAAAAGTAATTCAGAATCACAATTATGATTATGAGTTATTCATATGATTGTGGACAGAAATTGTTGATTGATGTTACAGGGATATGGTCACTGACGGAGATATTAGTCTAGAAGACGAGTAATATACTTCGCTAGGGTGTGACTTACCTAAGCTGAAATTGTTTACTTAATAAGTGGATAAATTGTGGTATGTCGATTAACCTTTGTTTTGAAGATATATTATAGAATGATATTCGAAATACAGGAGATGAGAAATGAAAAAATCATGATAGAGCAGAATTATCCGGAAAGGTACAATCCGAAAAGAAAGTAAGGTATTCTCATCTCTTCGAATATCAGGTACGTACGTTAATTTCGAGGGCGAAATTCCATAAGGAGGGGAGATTGTGAGACCCCTAATTTTATGAAATAAAAGTATTCAATTTTTCTATTTTGGTAAATGGTTAAATTGATAAAAGGTTAAAGTTAAGGGTGATATGTAAATTTTTTTTAAAGTAAACAAGTTGTCATAAAATACATGGTCACTATTCACGAGTCACTATTCACGAGTTACTATTCACCCAAATTACTATTCACTCTAGTATCGTTCACTCGAGTATTTGGGACACTTTTTGTGTCGGAGTACTATTCATAAGTTACTATTCACGAATTACTATTCACAGGTTACTATTCACCCAAATTACTATTCACTCTAGTATTGTTCACTCGAGTATTTAGGACACTTTTTGTGTCGGAGTTACTATTCATGAGTTACTATTCACGAGTTACTATTCACAGGTTACTATTCATCTAAATTACTATTCACTCTAGTATTATTCACTCGAGTATTTGAGACACTTTTTGTGTCGGAGTTACTATTCACGAGTTACTATTCACGAGTTAATATTCAGAAGTTACTATTCACGAGTTACTATTCACCCGGATAATATATTTATTTTCGGTCCAAATCATTCTTGGGTACAATATTATTCCATGAGGAAATGTGCTAATTTTTCAGACCGTTGGTTGAAATTATATTAGTAAATCAATAATTCATTTAAATATATTATTATAATATTATATTATAGTAGTATAATGTGATTATATGATAGTATGTTTTTTTTATAATTTGAATGGTAACATTATTATAGTAAATTCATGGTATACAAGTAAAATGAGGTGAAAGAGAACAATTTGAATTTAAATTCTGATGATGTAAGCGATGATGTCATCGGAACGATGAGGTAAGCAATGATGTCATCAGAAGGATGATGTAAGCAATGATGTCATTTGATCGATGATGTATGCAATGATGTCATCTGATCGATGATGTAAGCGATGATGTCATAAATTATGGCGAAAAGACTATTTTACCCTTACTCTACCAAGCTTATAAATAGAAGCTCATTCCTTCATTATTTCTTAGGAATTCACTGAACTCTAGAGAGAGAAACTATAGAGAGAAAGAAGAAGAGTATTCTGCCACTTAACTACTTCTTTATTTCAGTTCTTCTTTAAAATGGTAAGGGGTGTTATTCTTTCTTATTCATGAAGAGAACTGTTGTTATTCCATTTCTTATTATTCTGTTGGAATAACCTGTATACGCGGTCTACCCTATACTTGGTGACATTCTTCTGTTATTCTGTTGGAACATCCTGTCTGTGTGTTTTACACCGGACCTGGTTCCGTCTTTATTATTATTATGTTGGAATATCCTGTCTGTGCGTTTTACGCCGGACCTGGTTCCTTTATTTATTATTCTGTCGGAATATCCTGTCGGTGTGAATTTCACATGACCTGGTTCCATCATTTATTATTCCGCATTTATTATTCTGTCGGAATATCCTGTCGGTGTGAATTTCACCTGACCTGGTTCCATATTTATTATTCCGCATTTATTATTCTGTTGGGAATAACCTGTCTGTGCGGTCTCTATCGCATGCATGGTGAATCCTTCTGTTATTCCATTTTTTATTATTCTGTTGGAATAACCTGTCTATGTGGATTGCCACATGCATGGTGAATGATCCTTTACATTCATTCCTTATTAAATTGTGAAAATGATCTGTATACGTGGATTACCGCATGGCTGGTGAAAATCCATTTGCAGTTTCATATATTCTTTATTATACTCATTTGGTTAAAGTTTTGATTTCTATACTCCATGAAATTAGTGGAATATCCTTGATATTTGCGCTTCATCCAATATCTTTTCATGAAAATATTCTTCTGAGCATTCTTGACTGTTACTTTACAAATAAGTATCATGTTGACAATTCGGATATTATTAGTTCCTGGATAAACTAATTCTTGAACTTGTTTAATTGAATTCCTATAACATTGTCATCATCCTCATGTTTATTTTATGTTAAAAGTCATCTTTGGCTTACGTGCATAGATGGACTTAGTATGATTATGACCAAGAATCATTCGGTATAATCATGAACTGTGATGTGGTAAAAGTCCTCAGTGGCCCGTAATGCATTGATGGACAGTTTTTGGTATAATTATGACCAGGGATTATTCGGTATAGTCATGACCGTTGATGATTTAATGAATATCTTTGGTTCGTAGTACAGGGATGATTAGAAGATGTGGTTTATTTATTAAGCTGAGTCTCAGCGATAAAAATTGATGAAAACATTTTTAAATCATAGAAGATAGTAGATTTTATTCTCTACTTGACTCTTCTAAGGATTGCTTATTCCGCTGCAGTTAAACTTGATATTTATTGTATTTTATCAGTTTAATATTGTTGAAGGCTAATGATAATTTATTTTGCATTATCTTAGTCATAATATTTCTTACTGGGCTAGTTGAGCTCACCCTTTCTTTCACTGTTCTCTTCAGGAAATGAGAACGTAGCTGGGGCAAGTCGGGAAACGGAGTGATGGTCCGAATGATAGTATTAGTTAGTAGTCCTCAGTATTCTATGTAATGGTGTGTTAATAAATGTAATGAAGACTCCTTTTGAGTATGAATACTCTCTAGAAGATAATATTTGTATTCAAACTCACAGTTTATGTTTTGTCGTATTGTACACGACAGTTGTATTAGTAAGTTGTATTTGTATTTTGTACCATGTATCTGATGACCCGAGATGGGTGATAAATACCTAATTTTGGGGGCGTCACATTTTGTGTCGGAGTTACTATTCACGTATACGGCACTATTCACGTATACGGCACTATTCACGAATACGACACTATTCACCGAAAAATAAAATTTTCTTCTTTTTGTCCAAGATGCCTATTATGATTATTATCTTTGATTGTATCCATGTTTTGTTCTTCATTTTTGAATTCTGCTTCAAAATTAGTTAGTATGGAGTATTATTGATCTTGGATAAACTGTTATACGAATCCTTAATATTTGTCCTTCTGTCTCACTGGATTCGTTTTCTTTAAGATATTTTTCATCATCCTCAGTCGTAAATGATGATATTACTGAATATTTTTGGCCTGTAGTGCAAAGATGATGTAAGACCCCAACTTATTAATGAATAAAATCAAATTTTTTCTAAATATTATTGTGAATAATAAGGGGCTAATTTGATATAATACTTTGGTTATGGGTGAAATGTGTAAATTTTACAAAATAAGCAAGTGGTTATAAAATATTCATTTTGTCGGGGAATATTCGTTTGGTCGTGGAATATTCTTGCTGTCGGGGAATATTCGTACGACGGCGCAGCCTTGTGTGGGCCCCATAACGGAAAGCGATTGGATGAAGAAAATGACAAGTATAAGTTATTTATAAATAACGGCGTAGTTGTTACCGTTAATACTGTTGGAATACCCGGTGATTAAAATACAGTAGGACACGGTATTGCACCAATTATTAATTCTTACGTAAGAAGGCACTACTCAATAATTGTTACAGTAGTTATTGTTCAATATTTTATTTTATTGATTCAATAATTGTTGCATTGATATTTTATATTATTGTTGTTTCAATAATTGTTGTTGCACAGTATTTTCCATTATCAGATCAATAATTCATATTATTTGAATAATATTATTATATAACATTATTGGCAATGTCTAGAAAGTTCTGTCTAAGGAGAGGTTTGGTCATCTAATTGCGCGCCAGTAAGGAGAAATCCTTATTGAAATGCCCCCTCTTTCCTGGGAACGGCCTGGTTGTCATAAATGTGATTCTGTAATATTATTTGTGAATAATTAATTATTGATTCATATGATAAGGAAATATGTATTTTATGTGGATATAAATGAGGGATATATTTTTGTGGTTAAAAATGAAGGAGTTAATGTTGAGGTGTTTTATCAGTATTTTTATCGGAATGGAGGTATTAAAAATCAAATCAGGGTTTTTGAGAAATATTGCGGGTGTTATAATTTTTAATCCGACCGTTGGATCGTGGTAATTTTTGGATATGTTATACATATATAAGTTGAGTATATGTCCACAAATTTTGAACCGTTAAAAATGAACGTATGATTTATTATGAATTTTACGAGATGACTGGTTCAGAAATGTTTGAATTTTCGGAGTTTATCATTTTGATGGAAAATTCTAGAATTGGTGGGCCCCACTTGTGGTTGGTGAAGAAATGTGCTGAATTATATTTCAAATGTGGTGGGTGGGAATAGTAGCAGGTAAAGCCATCAGGTTGCAGGTCAAACCTACTAAAATTTTCCTATAAATAGAGGGCTAAGTTAGAATTGAAAATCACACCAGAAACAAGTTTTCTCTCTTTCTCTCTCTAGATTATTGAGTGTATTTTGTGAGTATTTAGATACTTTGAGAGTTTCTATTCATCAGAGCAAGTTTCTTTCAGCCTTATACCGGTATTCCGACCAGAAGTACTGATATCTTGAGGTAAGGGATATTATTTTCTTCTTAAATGATATTATTTTCTTCAATATCATTATGCTGAAATATTGATATGAGTTTTTATCAAATTTAGAACTTTTTGTGTCGGGGTTACTATTCACGTATACGGCACTATTCACGTATACGGCACTATTCACGAATACGGCACTATTCACCGAAAAATAAAATTTTTCCTTTTTGTCCAAGATGTTTATTATGGTTACTATCTTTGATTGTATCCATGTTTTGATCTTTATTTTTGAATTCTGCTTCACAATTGATTATTATGAAGTATTATTGATCTTGAATAAACTGGTATACGAATCCCTACTATTTGTCCTTCTGTCTCATTGGATTCGTTCTCTTTAAGATATTTTTCATCATCCTCAGTCCTAAATGATGATATTAATGAATATCTTTGGCCTGTAGTGCAAAGATGTATGATTACTTGATGAATATCTTTGGCCTGTAGTGCAAAGATGAACAGGTGTTGAGATGAACATGACTGACAGGTGATACAGATGAATATCTTTGGCCTGTAGTGCAAAGATGAATATTTGGATAAAGATGATTATTAATTGATGTTACAGGGATAAAATATTGATGATGGACTTTTAAATCTTAGAAGATAGTAGAATTCTTTCTCTACTTGACTCTTCTAATGGTTTGCTGTTTCCGCTGCAGTTGTTGATCTAAAACTTGTTGTCGATTATATTCTATCAGATTTTTTCCTGTTGAAGACTAACGATAATTTGTTTGTATATTATCTTAGTCATAATATTCTTTACTGGGCTAGTTGAGCTCACCCTTTTCCTTTTTGTTCCATTTTTCTTCTCAGGAGGTGAGAACATAGCAGGATCTAGTCGGGATATGGAGTGATGGTTCTAGAAAGATGTTTTAGCAGTCCTCACTATTTCTGTAAAATAGTGTTTGAATAATTGTAATGAGGATTTATTTGAGTGTGGATATTGTCTAGAAGACAATATTTGTATTTAAACTCACAGTATGTGTTGTCGTATTTTGCGCGACAATTGTATTATTGAAGTTGTAGTTTGCTTTCTGTACCATGTATTTGGCGACTCAGAATGGGTGTTGTATACCTATTTTGGGGGCGTCATAGTTGGTATCAGAGCTTAGGGATATGATCCCTGGCTGAGATGTGAGACAAGAACTAGGAGGGGAGAGACGGGGAATTCCTTCACTAGTATGACTTGACTAAGTTTATTTGGTGTTTATTTGGTCGGTCAGAGTATAGGGATAATATATGACATGACTATTAACCCTTGTTTTATGGCAGTATTTAAGAATGGCAGCTGAGAACGTTAATAATGGAGTAAATCAGACCGTGGAGACACCTTTGATCACCACCCAGGGGAACGTGCAACAGGAAGGCAATATTCCTCCTGTAAACAACGTTACCGAGCAAACGATGAATGATGAAATGTTTAGGAGCTTTTTGCAGTTCATGCAAAATCAGACGAGGGAGACTCGTGTGCATAATACGGGTGGAAATGATAACAACGCGCGGTTTGTCACAGCTAAGCAGTTCAAAGAATTGGGACCACCAGAATTTAAGGGAAAGCCGGATCCGATCATGGCGGAAACGTGGGTCAAGCAAATTACCAAGATATTCGATGTCTTGGGATGCACGGAGGAACAGAAGGTTCCATTCGCCACCTTTATGTTCCGCGGTGAGGCAGACTACTGGTGGGAGTCTGTGAAGCGTACCCAGCCTGACGCACTCAACATGTCCTGGGAAACATTTAAAAACTGTTCAATGACAAGTACTTTCCTGAAAGTATTCGTCATATAAAGGAGGTAGAGTTTATCAGACTGGAACAAAACAACATGACGGTGTCCCAGTACGAGGCGAAGTTTGCAGAGTTATCCAGGTTTGCACCTCATTTGGTCGAAAATGAGGAACGAATGACAAGGATGTTTCTGAGAGGTCTAAAACCCGAGATTCGGCAATATCTTATCTCTCATAAATTTTCTTTATATTCAGATGTTGTAAATAGGGCTCAATTATTAGAGCGAGATAATGAGTATGTGCAACCGAGGGACCACAACCAGGGTCATACCGGTGGCGGCAGTCATCGAAGCAATGAAAACCAGCAGGGAGGAAAATATTCGGACAAAAGTGGTAACCACTCTGGTGGTAATCGTGGTCGTGATAATAGAAGGAGCGAGTCGGGAGGAGATTTCAAGAAGAGAAGGTACAACAATGATAATGTGAAGACGTCAGCACAAACATCAACTGTTTTTAGGGGAGGAGAACGACCACCGGTCGTATGTTACAAATGTGGGAAAGAGGGACATATCAGCCCAAACTGCCCACAACAATCCAAGGTATGTTATAACTGTGGAAAGGAGGGTCATATAGCTCGAGAGTGTTCTGTAGCAAAACCAAGTTCAGCGGGGATGGTGACTCCAAAAGCTGTCCCGGATAAGTCGAAATCAGTGGTTCCTGGAAGGGCGTTTGTCGTTACTGGCCAAAACGCGAGAAACCCGAACGAGGTGATCACGGGTAAGCTAATCTTGAATTCTTGCGAAGTTTATACTTTACTAGATACCGGTTCTACCCATTCTTTTATCTCTCCTGCTTGTGCTCAACGTTTAAACTTGACTCCGGAGAAATTGGACTTTAACTTATCTGTTGAAACTCCGTTGGGTGAAACCTTCGTTACATCTACAGTTTATAAATCTTGCATGATCCAAGTTGGTACTATCACATTACCTGTTGATCTTATCTCTTTAAAGATACTTGCTTTTGATGTGATTTTAGGAATTGATTGGTTAACCACTCATCATGCTAAAATTGATTGTTTTCGTAAGGTTGTTAGTTTTCATATTCCTAACCAACCTGTCATACGAATTCAAACTACTAAACCACTAAAATCAGTCACTGTCATATCGAGCCACAAAGCTATTCGTTTATTGAAAAATGGATGTCAAGCTTTCTTAGCCCATGTAATGGATTTGAACAAAGACAAGTCAGATTTGAATAATATTTTTTATTGTTAGAGAATTTCCCGATGTATTTCCTGAAGAACTTCCTGGTCTACGCCCAGAACGTGAAGTTGAATTCTTTATTGACCTTGAACCCGGTACAAAGCCCATTTCTAAAACTCCATATCGAATGGCTCCTATTGAACTTCAGGAGTTAAAAGTCCAACTACAGGAGTTGTTGGACATCGGTTTTATTCGTCCTAGTACGTCTCCTTGGGGTGCTCCTGTTTTATTTGTAAAGAAGAAAGACGGGAGTATGCGACTTTGTATCGACTATCGAGAATTGAATCATGTCACTATCAAGAATAGGTATCCGCTACCTCGCATTGATGACCTGTTCGACCAGTTACAAGGAACACAATTCTTTTTAAAGATCGACCTTCGTTCTGGATATCATCAGCTGAAGATTAAAACTGAGGATATTCCAAAGACTGCCTTCAGAACTCGGTACGGGCATTATGAATTCTTAGTAATGTCTTTTGGATTGACTAATGCTCCTGCTGCCTTCATGGATATGATGAACCGTGTATTCAAAGAATATTTGGATCAGTTCGTTGTTGTCTTTATTGATGACATCCTCATCTATTCCAAAAGCCGTGAAGATCATGAGCGCCATTTGAAGCTGGTACTGCAAAGGCTTCGTGAAAATAAGCTATATGCCAAATTGAAGAAATGCGAGTTCTGGCTTTAGGAAGTAGCATTCCTTGGGCACGTGGTGTCAAAACATGGAGTATCTGTCGACCCGGCAAAGATTGAAGCCATACAAAGTTGGGAGCAACCGAAGTACGTAGCTTTCTAGGCTTAGCTGGTTATTATCGGAGATTTGTGGAAGGATTTTCTCGAATCGCTACTCCGCTAACTCAGCTGACTCGGAAAGATACAAAATTTGTATGGAGTGAGGAATGCGAGAAGAGTTTCCAAGAACTCAAGAGGAGACTCATTTCGGCACCTGTTCTGACAATACCATCTGGTTCGGATGGATTTGTTATCTACAGCGATGCTTCAGGCAAAGGGTTAGGATGTGTTCTCATGCAACATGGGAAAGTCATAGCCTATGCCTCACGATAACTCAAAGAATATGAGAGGAATTATCCTACTCATGATTTGGAGTTGGCAGCAGTCGTTTTTGCGTTGAAGATCTGGAGACACTACCTGTATGGGGAGAAAGTGGAGATCTATACAGATCATAAAAGCCTCAAATATTTCTTCACCCAAAAGGAACTCAACATGCGGCAGCGACGTTGGCTCGAGCTGTTGAAAGATTACGATCATATCATCCAATATCATCCTGGAAAAGCAAACGTAGTAGCTGACGCATTGAGTAGAAGATCATATGCGGGTACGAGTGCAATATTGTTAACACAAAGGCCCATTTTGTATGACTTACAAAGGATGGAGATAGAGATGAAGGCTCCAAGTACCCACATGATGATATCAAATATACGAGTAGAACCGACTTTAATCGATAAAGTTAAAGCTGCTCAAGCTACGGACATGGAGCTGATGCGTATGAAGAAGAAAGTGCAAGAAGGTGTTATTCCAGAAGCAAGAATCGATGAAGAAGGAATACTTCGAGTCAACTCCAGACTTTGTGTTCCTAACGATTTTGACTTGAAGCATAGAATAATGATGGAGGCACACAACACACCGTTTGCAATCCATCCTGGGAGTACCAAAATGTATCACGATCTTCGACATACATTTTGGTGGAGCAATATGAAAAGAGAGATCGCGGAGTTTATCTCGAGGTGTTTAACTTGTCAACGTGTAAAGGCGGAGCATCAAGTGCCAAAGGGTCCATTGCAACCACTTGAGATCCTGAAATGGAAGTGGGAACACATTACTATGGATTTTGTTACGGGTCTTCCCAAGGTTTCTCAAGGCATAGATGCGATTTGGGTTATTGTTGATAGATTAACCAAATCCGCTCATTTCTTACCGATACGTGAGACTTATTCCCTTGAACGTCTTGCTAGTATGTACGTGAACGAGATTGTGAGATTGCATGGCATGCCAGTATCCATAGTTTCGGATCGTGACCCAAGATTCACTTCACGATTTTGGGTTAGCTTGCAGAAAGCTATGGGCACGGATTTACGATTCAGTTCGGCATACCATCCTCAAACGGACGGACAATCAGAGATGACTATTCAAACTCTTGAAGATCTATTAAGACTTTGTGTCCTAGATCTCAAAGGGAGTTGGGATAAGTACCTACCATTGGTGGAATTCTCCTACAACAACAGTTATCAGGCGAGCATAGGTGTGGCTCCATTCGAGGCGTTGTATGGAAGAAAATGTCGTTCTCCAGTATGCTGGGACGAGGTGGGTGAAGCAACATTGTTGGGACCAGAGTTGGTACGCATTACTACAGAGAAGATCCAAACGATTCGACAACGTATACAAACGGCACAGGATCGACAAAAGAGTTATGCGGATCTTCATCGGAAGGACGTGGAATTTAATATTGGGGATCATGTATTATTACGTGTTGCACCATGGAAGGGAGTTACAAGATTTGGGAAGAGAGGAAAGCTCAATCCAAGATTTGTTGGTCCATTTGAGATTCTTGAGCGAATAGGAAATGTGGCATATAGACTCGCATTACCTCCAAGCATGTCTCGTGTTCATAATGTTTTCACATATCTATGCTTCGTAAATATGTTAAAGACCCGAACCACATTATTGAGTTAGAACCAGACGAGATAGCTGAAGATTTAACGTACGAGGAGGTACCTGTTAAGATCTTGGATAGGAAAGAGCATGTCCTACGCACGAAGGTTATACTACAAGTTAAGATTTTGTGGAGAAACCATGCTATTGAAGAAATGACCTGGGAGTTGGAATCAGAAATGAAAGCGAGGTATCCTCACCTTTTTGAAACATCAGGTACGTACGTCAATTTCGAGGACGAAATTTCATAAGGAGGGGAGGTTGTAAGACCCCAACTTATTAATGAATAAAATCAAATTTTCTCTAAATATTATTGTGAATAATAAGGGGCTAATTTGATATAATACTTTGGTTATGGGTGAAATGTGCAAATTTTGCAAAATAAGCAAGTGGTTATAAAATATTTATTTTGTCGGGGAATATTCGTTTGGTCGCGGAATATTCTTGCTGTCGGGGAATATTCGTACGACGGCGCAGCCTTGTGTGGGCCCCATAACGGAAAGCGATTGGATGAAGAAAATGACAAGTATAAGTTATTTATAAATAACGGCGTAGTTGTTACCGTTAATACTGTTGGAATACCCGGTGATTAAAATACAGTAGCACACGGTATTGCACCAATTATTAATTCTTACGTAAGAAGGCACTACTCAATAATTGTTACAGTAGTTATTGTTCAATATTTTATTTTATTGATTCAATAATTGTTGCATTGATATTTTATATTATTGTTGTTTCAATAATTGTTGCTGCACAGTATTTTCCATTATCAGATCAATAATTCATATTATTTGAATAATATTATTATATAACATTATTGGCAATGTCTAGAAAGTTCTGTCTAAGGAGAGGTTTGGTCATCTAATTGCGCGCCAGTAAGGAGAAATCCTTATTGGAAAGCCCCCTCTTTCCTGGGAACGGCCTGGTTGTCATAAATGTGATTCTGTAATATTATTTGTGAATAATTAATTATTGATTCATATGATAAGGAAATATTTATTTTATGTGGATATAAATGAGGGATATATTTTTGTGGTTAAAAATGAAGGAGTTAATGTTGAGGTGTTTTATCAGTATTTTTATCGGAATGGAGGTATTAAAAATCAAATCAGGGTTTTTGAGAAATATTGCGGGTGTTATAATTTTTAATCCGACCGTTGGATCGTGGTAATTTTTGGATATGTTATACATATATAAGTTGAGTATATGTCCACAAATTTTGAACCGTTAAAAATGAACGTATGATTTATTATGAATTTTACGAGATGACTGGTTCAGAAATTGTTGAATTTTCGGAGTTTATCATTTTGATGGAAAATTCTAGAATTGGTGGGCCCCACTTGTGGTTGGTGAAGAAATGTGCTGAATTATATTTCAAATGTGGTGGGTGGGAATAGTAGCAGGTAAAGCCATCAGGTTGCAGGTCAAACCTACTAAAATTTTCCTATAAATAGAGGGCTAAGTTAGAATTGAAAATCACACCAGAAACAAGTTTTCTCTCTTTCTCTCTCTAGATTATTGAGTGTATTTTGTGAGTATTTAGATACTTTGAGAGTTTCTATTCATCAGAGCAAGTTTCTTTCAGCCTTATACCGGTATTCCGACCAGAAGTACTGATATCTTGAGGTAAGGGATATTATTTTCTTCTTAAATGATATTATTTTCTTCAATATCATTATGCTGAAATATTGATATGAGTTTTTATCAAATTTAGAACTTTTTGTGTCGGGGTTACTATTCACGTATACGGCACTATTCACGTATACGGCACTATTCACGAATACGGCACTATTCACCGAAAAATAAAATTTTTCCTTTTTGTCCAAGATGTCTATTATGGTTACTATCTTTGATTGTATCCATGTTTTGATCTTTATTTTTGAATTCTGCTTCACAATTGATTATTATGAAGTATTATTGATCTTGGATAAACTGTTATACGAATCCCTACTATTTGTCCTTCTGTCTCATTGGATTCGTTCTCTTTAAGATATTTTTCATCATCCTCAGTCCTAAATGATGATATTAATGAATATCTTTGGCCTGTAGTGCAAAGATGTATGATTACTTGATGAATATCTTTGGCCTGTAGTGCAAAGATGAACAGGTGTTGAGATGAACATGACTGACAGGTGATACAAATGAATATCTTTGGCCTGTAGTGCAAAGATGAATATTTGGATAAAGATGATTATTAATTGATGTTACAGGGATAAAATATTGATGATGGACTTTTAAATCTTAGAAGATAGTAGAATTCTTTCTCTACTTGACTCTTCTAATGGTTTGCTGTTTCCGCTGCAGTTGTTGATCTAAAACTTGTTGTCGATTATATTCTATCAGATTTTTCCCTGTTGAAGACTAACGATAATTTGTTTGTATATTATCTTAGTCATAATATTCTTTACTGGGCTAGTTGAGCTCACCCTTTTCCTTTTTGTTCCATTTTTCTTCTCAGGAGGTGAGAACATAGCAGGATCTAGTCGGGGTATGGAGTGATGGTTCTAGAAAGATGTTTTAGCAGTCCTCACTATTTCTGTAAAATAGTGTTTGAATAATTGTAATGAGGATTTATTTGAGTGTGGATATTGTCTAGAAGACAATATTTGTATTTAAACTCACAGTATGTGTTGTCGTATTTTGCACGACAATTGTATTATTGAAGTTGTAGTTTGCTTTCTGTACCATGTATTTGGCGACTCAGAATGGGTGTTGTATACCTATTTTGGGGGCGTCACAGTTGGTATCAGAGCTTAGGGATATGATCCCTGGCTGAGATGTGAGACAAGAACTAGGAGGGGAGAGACGGGGAATTCCTTCACTAGTATGACTTGACTAAGTTTATTTGGTGTTTATTTGGTCGGTCAGAGTATAGGGATAATATATGACATGACTATTAACCCTTGTTTTATGGCAGTATTTAAGAATGGCAGCTGAGAACGTTAATAATGGAGTAAATCAGACCGTGGAGACACCTTTGATCACCACCCAGGGGAACGTGCAACAGGAAGGCAATATTCCTCCTGTAAACAACGTTACCGAGCAAACGATGAATGATGAAATGTTTAGGAGCTTTTTGCAGTTCATGCAAAATCAGACGAGGGAGACTCGTGTGCATAATACGGGTGGAAATGATAACAACGCGCGGTTTGTCACAGCTAAGCAGTTCAAAGAATTGGGACCACCAGAATTTAAGGGAAAGCCGGATCCGATCATGGCGGAAACGTGGGTCAAGCAAATTACCAAGATATTCGATGTCTTGGGATGCACGGAGGAACAGAAGGTTCCATTCGCCACCTTTATGTTCCGCGGTGAGGCAGACTACTGGTGGGAGTCTGTGAAGCGTACCCAGCCTGACGCACTCAACATGTCCTGGGAAACATTTTAAAAACTGTTCAATGACAAGTACTTTCCTGAAAGTATTCGTCATATGAAGGAGGTAGAGTTTATCAGACTGGAACAAAACAACATGACGGTGTCCCAGTACGAGGCGAAGTTTGCAGAGTTATCCAGGTTTGCACCTCATTTGGTCGAAAATGAGGAACGAATGACAAGGATGTTTCTGAGAGGTCTAAAACCCGAGATTCGGCAATATCTTATCTCTCATAAATTTTCTTTATATTCAGATGTTGTAAATAGGGCTCAATTATTAGAGCGAGATAATGAGTATGTGCAACCGAGGGACCACAACCAGGGTCATACCGGTGGCGGCAGTCATCGAAGCAATGAAAACCAGCAGGGAGGAAAATATTCGGACAAAAGCGGTAACCACTCTGGTGGTAATCGTGGTCGTGATAATAGAAGGAGCGAGTCGGGAGGAGATTTCAAGAAGAGAAGGTACAACAATGATAATGTGAAGACGTCAGCACAAACATCAACTGTTTCTAGGGGAGGAGAATGACCACCGGTCGTATGTTACAAATGTGGGAAAGAGGGACATATCAGCCCAAACTGCCCACAACAATCCAAAGTATGTTATAACTGTGGAAAGGAGGGTCATATAGCTCGAGAGTGTTCTGTAGCAAAACCAAGTTCAGCGGGGATGGTGACTCCAAAAGCTGTCCCGGATAAGTCGAAATCAGCGGTTCCTGGAAGGGCGTTTGTCGTTACTGGCCAAAACGCGAGAAACCCGAACGAGGTGATCACGGGTAAGCTAATCTTGAATTCTTGCGAAGTTTATACTTTACTAGATACCGGTTCTACCCATTCTTTTATCTCTCCTGCTTGTGCTCAACGTTTAAACTTGACTCCGGAGAAATTGGACTTTAACTTATCTGTTGAAACTCCGTTAGGTGAAACCTTCGTTACATCTACAGTTTATAAATCTTGCATGATCCAAGTTGGTACTATCACATTACCTGTTGATCTTATCTCTTTAAAGATACTTGCTTTTGATGTGATTTTAGGAATTGATTAGTTAACTACTCATCATGCTAAAATTGATTGTGTTCGTAAGGTTGTTAGTTTTCATATTCCTAACCAACTTGTCATACGAATTCAAACTACTAAACCACTAAAATCAGTCACTGTCCTATCAAGCCACAAAGCTATTCGTTTATTGAAAAACGGATGTCAAGCTTTCTTAGCCATGTCATGGACTTGAATAAAAATACGTTAGATTTGAATGATATTTCTGTTGTTAATGAATTTCCTGACGTATTTCCTGAAAAATTTCTTGGCCTACCTCCAGAGCGTGATATTGAATTTTGTATCATCTTTGAATCCGGTACAAAATCCACTTCTAAAATCTCATATCGAATGGCTCTTATTGAACTTCAGGAGTTAAAAACCTAACTGTAGAAGTTGGTACCCGAGCCTCTATCTGGTGACTTCCTTTATGGAATGTACCAAAGCCAGACTCTCCGTAAGGGACTCTATATTTGTGTGGTGGTAAAACAATAGGTGCCATTGTGACGTGCTATCCAAGATTGGAATATGAATCACAATTAAGAGCAACCTAAGTCAGTAATTGAAGTACGTAGCTTTCTGGGCTTAGCTGGTTATTATCGGAGATTTGTGGAAGGATTTTCTCGAATCGCTACTCCGTTAACTTAGCTGACACGGAAAGATACAAAATTCGTATAGAGTGAGGAATGCGAGAAGAGTTTCCAAGAACTCAAGAGGAGACTCATTTCGGCACCTGTTCTGACAATACCATCTAGTTCGGATGGATTTGTTATCTACAGCGATGCTTCAGGCAAAGGGTTAGGATGTGTTCTCATGCAACATGGGAAAGTCATAGCCTATGCCTCACGACAACTCAAAGAATATGAGAGGAATTATCCTACTCATGATTTGGAGTTGGCAGCAGTCGTTTTTGCGTTGAAGATCTGGAGACACTACCTGTATGGGGAGAAAGTGGAGATCTATACAGATCATAAAAGCCTCAAATATTTCTTCACCCAAAAGGAACTCAACATGCGGCAGCGACGTTGGCTCGAGCTGTTAAAAGATTACGATCATATCATCCAATATCATCCTGGAAAAGCAAACGTAGTAGCTGACGCATTGAGTAGAAGATCATATGCGGGTACGAGTGCAATATTGTTAACACAAAGGCCCATTTTGTATGACTTACAAAGGATGGAGATAGAGATGAAGGCTCCAAGTACCCACATGATGATATCAAATATACGAGTAGAACCGACTTTAATCGATAAAGTTAAAGCTGCTCAAGCTACGGACATGGAGCTGATGCGTATGAAGAAGAAAGTGCAAGAAGGTGCTATTCCAGAAGCAAGAATCGATGAAGAAGGAATACTTCGAGTCAACTCCAGACTTTGTGTTCCTAACGATTTTGACTTGAAGCATAGAATAATGATGGAGGCACACAACACACCGTTTGTAATCCATCCTGGGAGTACCAAAATGTATCACGATCTTCGACATACATTTTGATGGAGCAATATGAAAAGAGAGATCGCGGAGTTTATCTCGAGGTGTTTAACTTGTCAACGTGTAAAGGCGGAGCATCAAGTGCCAAAGGGTCCATTACAACCACTTGAGATCCTGAAATGGAAGTGGAAACACATTACTATGGATTTTGTTACGGGTCTTCCCAAGGTTTCTCAAGGCATAGATGCGATTTGGGTTATTGTTGATAGATTAACCAAATCCGCTCATTTCTTACCGATACGTGAGACTTATTCCCTTGAACGTCTTGCTAGTATGTACGTGAATGAGATTGTGAGATTGCATGGCATGCCAGTATCCATAGTTTCGGATCGTGACCCAAGATTCACTTCACGATTTTGGGTTAGCTTGCAGAAAGCTATGAGCACGGATTTATGATTCAGTTCAGCATACCATCCTCAAACGGACGGACAATCAGAGATGACTATTCAAACTCTTGAAGATCTATTAAGACTTTGTGTCCTAGATCTCAAAGGGAGTTGGGATAAGTACCTACCATTGGTGGAATTCTCCTACAACAACAGTTATCAGGCGAGCATAGGTGTGGCTCCATTCGAGGCGTTGTATGGAAGAAAATGTCATTCTCCAGTATGCTGGGACGAGGTGGGTGAAGCAACATTGTTGGGACCAGAGTTGGTACGCATTACTACAGAGAAGATCCAAACGATTCGACAACGTATACAAACGACACATGATCGACAAAAGAGTTATGCGGATCTTCATCGGAAGGATGTGGAATTTAATATTGGGGATCATGTATTATTACGTGTTGCACCATGGAAGGGAGTTACAAGATTTGGGAAGAGAGGAAAGCTCAATCCAAGATTTGTTGGTCCATTTGAGATTCTTGAGCGAATAGGAAATGTGGCATATAGACTCGCATTACCTCCAAGCATGTCTCGTGTTCATAATGTTTTTCACATATCTATGCTTCGTAAATATGTTAAAGACCCGAACCACATTATTGAGTTAGAACCAGACGAGATAGCTGAAGATTTAACGTACGAGGAGGTACCTGTTAAGATCTTGGATAGGAAAGAGCATGTCCTATGCACGAAGGTTATACCACAAGTTAAGGTTTTGTGGAGAAACCATGCTATTGAAGAAATGACCTGGGAGTTGGAATCAGAAATGAAAGCGAGGTATCCTCACCTTTTTGAAACATCAGGTACGTACGTCAATTTCGAGGACGAAATTTCATAAGGAGGGGAGGTTGTAAGACCCCAACTTATTAATGAATAAAATCAAATTTTCTCTAAATATTATTGTGAATAATAAGGGACTAATTTGATATAAAACTTTGGTTATGGGTGAAATGTGCAAATTTTGCAAAATAAGCAAGTGGTTATAAAATAATCATTTTGTTGGGGAATATTCATTTGGTCGTGGAATATTCTTGCTGTCGGGGAATATTCGTACGACGGCGCAGCCTTGTGTGGGCCCCATAACGGAAAGCGATTGGATGAAGAAAACGACAAGTATAAGTTGTTTATAAATAACGGCGTAGTTGTTACCGTTAATACTGTTGGAATACCCGGTAATTAAAATACAGTAGCACACGGTATTGCACCAATTATTAATTCTTACGTAAGAAGGCACTACTCAATAATTGTTACAGTAGTTATTGTTCAATATTTTATTTTATTGATTCAATAATTGTTGCATTGATATTTTATATTATTGTTGTTTCAATAATTGTTGCTGCACAGTATTTTCCATTATCAGATCAATAATTCATATTATTTGAATAATATTATTATATAACATTATTGGCAATGTCTAGAAAGTTCTGTCTAAGGAGAGGTTTGGTCATCTAATTGCGATCCAGTAAGGAGAAATCCTTATTGGAAAGCCCCCTCTTTCCTGGGAACGGCCTGGCTGTCATAAATGTGATTCTGTAATATTATTTGTGAATAATTAATTATTGATTCATATGATAAGGAAATATTTATTTTATGTGGATATAAATGAGGGATATATTTTTGTGGTTAAAAATGAAGGAGTTAATGTTGAGGTGTTTTATCAGTATTTTTATCGGAATGGAGGTATTAAAAATCAAATCAGGGTTTTTGAGAAATATTGCGGGTGTTATAATTTTTAATCCGACCGTTGGATCGTGGTAATTTTTGGATATGTTATACATATATACGTTGAGTATATGTCCTCAAATTTTGAACCGTTAAAAATGAACGTATGATTTATTACGAATTTTACAAGATGACTGGTTCAGAAATTATTGAATTTTCGGAGTTTATCATTTTGATGGAAAATTCTAGAATTGGTGGGCCCCACTTGTGGTTGGTGAAGAAATGTGCTGAATTATATTTCAATTGTGGTGGGTGGGAATAGTAGCAGGTAAAGCCATCAGGTTGCAGGTCAAACCTACTAAAATTTTTCTATAAATAGAGGGCTAAGTTAGAATTGAAAATCACACCAAAAACAAGTTTTCTCTCTTTCTCTCTCTAGATTATTGAGTGTATTTTGTGAGTATTTAGATACTTTGAGAGTTTCTATTCATCAGAGCAAGTTTCTTTCAGCCTTATACCGGTATTCCGACCAGAAGTACTGATATCTTGAGGTAAGGGATATTATTTTCTTCTTAAATGATATTATTTCTTCAATATCATTATGCTGAAATATTGATATGAGTTTTTATCAAATTTGAAACTTTTTGTGTCGGGGTTACTATTCACGTATACGTTACTATTCACGTATACGGTACTATTCACGAATACGACACTATTCACCGAAAAATAAAATTTTTCCTTTTTGTCCAAGATGTCTATTATGGTTACTATCTTTGATTGTATCCATGTTTTGATCTTTATTTTTGAATTCTGCTTCACAATTGATTATTATGAAGTATTATTGATCTTGGATAAATTGTTATACGAATCCCTACTATTTGTCCTTCTGTCTCATTGGATTCGTTCTCTTTAAGATATTTTTCATCATCCTCAGTCCTAAATGATGATATTACTGAATATCTTTGGCCTGTAGTGCAAAGATGTATGATTACTTGATGAATATCTTTGGCCTGTAGTGCAAAGATGAACAGGTGTTGAGATGAACATGACTGACAGGTGATACAAATGAATATCTTTGGCCTGTAGTGCAAAGATGAATATTTGGATAAAGATGATTATTAATTGATGTTACAGGGATAAAATATTGATGATGGACTTTTAAATCTTAGAAGATAGTAGAATTCTTTCTCTACTTGACTCTTCTAATGGTTTGCTGTTTCCGCTGCAGTTGTTGATCTAAAACTTGTTGTCGATTATATTCTATCAGATTTTTCCCTGTTGAAGACTAACGATAATTTGTTTGTATATTATCTTAGTCATAATATTCTTTACTGGGCTAGTTGAGCTCACCCTTTTCCTTTTTGTTCCATTTTTCTTCTCAGTGAGAACATAGCAGGATCTAGTCGGGGTATGGAGTGATGGTTCTAGAAAGATGTTTTAGCAGTCCTCACTATTTCTGTAAAATAGTGTTTGAATAATTGTAATGAGGATTTATTTGAGTGTGGATATTGTCTAGAAGACAATATTTGTATTTAAACTCACAGTATGTGTTGTCGTATTTTGCACGACAATTGTATTATTGAAGTTGTAGTTTGCTTTCTGTACCATGTATTTGGCGACTCAGAATGGGTGTTGTATACCTATTTTGGGGGCGTCATAGCCACCCCTTTGTTGGCAGCACCTTATTAGTGCAAACCTCTTGGCAGTTGGGGATGTCAACTGACCACTAGGTTATAAATAGTCAGTGCTGGGAGCACAAAAGGGTAGCATATAATAATGCATATATGTGAGAGAGGGTAGTCTGGTGTAGAGACATCAAACTTGTAGGCTAGATAGCTGAGTTTTGTAAGCCTTTGGGCTAATTTCCTAGTTTATTGAGAGTGCAATAAAAAGTTGGGCGTTTTCCTGTAAATTCATGTGTTGTCCCTTGTGTGCTTGCAAATCACTTGTTCCAAACAGTAAAACATACAAATAGGGTGTGTGTGTGTTCTATTAGTGCAAACAGTGCGACGAACTGCATTATGTGGGTTGGCTGACTGAATGTAGGAGGCAATCAGGCCGTCACAGGGCTGAAAGTTGGCGAAAAATTTGGGACCAGACCTGACCCGTGTAACAACTACTATTTTGAGGTGTAATATGTATCCACTATTGAACAAGCCTCTTCCACTGTTCAAGCATCTTTATATTTGGGTTAAATACATTTTTCTCAATCTATCCCACTTCGATTTACAAATGTATTATTGAATTTATTTTTTTTATATTTGACTCATTAAACTGATTTTTTTTCAAAACGTTACGACAATCTTAAGAAAGTTTGACTTCTAACAAAAAAATACATTTTCACCACAAATGAGAGAGAAAGCTGAGGTAGTCAACAGTTGAAGAAAGAGAAAGCTGATATGATTTTAAACTAGCAAAGAAAAAAAATGAGTTAATTCATTTGAGTTAATTTACCCCAGTGTACTCACCTTTATCTTCTTTATATAAAAAATCTAAATATTTTCATATCATTTACCTCTAATTCAAATACACAACTTAACCAGAATTTTCTTTTTCTTTTCTAAATTTTGATTTCAAATGTTGGATTTGTGAATAAATTTGAAAATTCATCTTGAATTTGGTCATCATAATGAACATATATGATTTAGGCCATTGATTTGCAATAGAATAAATTAACAACATTGATTTTGTCGCCGCCACCGAAAGCTTCTTTTTCTTCTTCTTCAATTAAACATAACATCAATGACATATATCAAAAAAGAAGCACCAAAAATTTTAAATCAATAATCTCAAACTAACTACATCAAAATCTCAAATCATGAACAAAAAATAGAGAGAGAGAGAGAGATTAATAGGGAGAAAATGGGTTTCGCGATCGAGATCGAAAAATGGAGATTTCACGATGGCATCAAGTTCGAATTAAATGATATCATTTGAAATTTATGAGGATTGAATTGAGAGGTTGAGATTACTGTCATTCAGATTTTAGCCTTGTTTCTTTTCTAAGTTCTGCTGAACAGTCGCTCGCTCAGTCAATTCCTGAACCTCATCTTGTAATTCCACGTTACGATCATATAGTGTGTCATACATCTCAGCATCAACAGTGTACCGTGGTAACTCCTCTTCTTCTTCCACCTCATCAAACTCCTCCTCAGGATCCTCCTCAGGATCAATCTCAGGTTCATGCTCCTGACCAACAACGGTGATCAATGGAGATGAAACCCTCTGCACCAGCTGCTCCCTAACGACATGAATGTCTCGGGGCTCCTCCTCAGTCGGTCCTACAAGTACACGAGATCCCTCCTCAGTAGGTACTATAGATAAATGGGGTCCCCCCTCAGCTTGACTAGCTTCTCCATCATTCGTCATCCTGACAACAAAATTTTAAGATTTAGTTACTAAGTCATACTATCTAACGCATACTTAACACATAAACACATAATGTATTTTATTATCTTCAATGAATTACAAAAATTCATTTCTTAGAACTCGATAAGAGTTTTCAATTACTATCTTCTTCTATAAGGCTACTACCTAAGGTTGTTTCCCCCACCTAAGGTTCATAACCTACAGCTTTGATACCAACCTGTGACACTCCCAAATCCGGGTACTTTGATTTCACGGGATTTGGTGTTCACTGTACAAGCATCATCTATCTATCTACCCATAAATAATATCAAACCATACAATAGATAGAAATCATAATAAAATCTCTTCCCTTAAGGGTTACATCAACTGAATCATAAATAAATCCCAGGTTACTCTAACCTTAAAACATCTGTGCGGAATTCTAAACAAATAAGTCTTAAACAACAACATAAGTCTTAAACATAAATACATCATCAATTAAAATAACAAGTCTTCATCACTTGCTAACTTTGCCCTTGCCCTTACTAGTGGAGGGTTCATCGCTTCTTTCGTTCTTAACTGCAATGTTATTATTAAGCAAGAGTGAGCACAAATGCCCACAAGTATAATAATGAAATAACAGTATAATAACATGCGAATAAATCAAAGACGTCTGAATAAAGCTCAACTTTTGAATCAAGAATAAATGACATGAATCAAAAGAATTCTGAGGGTCATAAGACCTTGAACTATGTCCTAGGTTAACAAGGGTTATACTTGAAACCTTTAACAGTCATAAGACTATGGACCTTCTTCTCGTACTTAGGGGGATTAGCCCTTAGTACCATACTGTGCACAATATCTTAACGCTAAAGCGTAAATAATCCCCTATACAGGGTTGTTCATCTCAGTTTGACATTCGAGTCCGCACCAAAGGAAGTTTGGTTTGGATAATTCATCAAGGGTTCTGAAATTTAGAACGCTCATCAACTATGGACTAGTTGAATCAATAAGGTTCACTAGTCTAATAAAGTTCAACAATAATTGATATTCGATTTGAATAATAACCTCAAAAGTATACAATAGGACAATTATTGTATAACTGAATCATGCTTTGGAAAGATAATTAATCTTTAATATCATACTTGAACTTGAATAATAACAAGGATAATTTATTCAAGGTAAATAATAAACTTGAACAATAATGACAAGTGGGGTTAGGGAAACTTGCTCGACATAAAAGTAACGTTTAAGTTTAAATAAACTTGCTCAATAGAATGGAGTTAGGGATAGGATACTTGCCTCGTGCGTAGATTACACTTTAACTAAGCACGTTCTTTGAATTAAATCCTACATACCATTCATATACACAATACTTGTTAATTAATAATTAATCAACATGAGCTCATTCTCGTTGTCTACTTTAATTATTGACTAAACTTAGTCAAATTATCACGTTGTCACATAATTTATACTTCATGAATTATCAAACTAATTATATATTTAATAATTCAATTCACATATAATATTTTATTACATGTTAAACAACTATTTTATCATCTCATAATACCTCTAATATGATTACATGTTCATTACATCAATCCACTAACACTTGTTAGACTTTAACATTTTAAAAATACATTTCTGACATTTTCTGGAGAGTGGCGCTGCGGCGCCACTAATGTACTAAGGAGTCGCGCTGCGGCGCGGTGGCGCTGTGGCCGGGCCCTTGGCGCTGCGGCGCTATGGCGCCGTGGCTTGGGTCTTGGCGCTGCGGCGCAGTGGCGCTGCGGCGCGGGACTTCAGTTCTGAAGTTGGCGCCGCGGCGCGAGACCTCAGAAACTGTTTCCCAGATCGCGATGAACACAGAGTTCGGCGATTTACACATTTTATGATCACTAAACTCACTAATTTAACGTACCCACATGTTAATACTTCCATATAATCATTACCCAACATCTGTAGAGTAGTTTTAACCAATTAAAACACATAATCATATAATTAAAACATGTGAATTCACTGACTTTGATGTTCATGAAGTTTTAGAAAACTTTATGTAAAAATTCTCCCTACGAATTCGTTATAACACCGAATTTGTTCGTTTAAGGCTTGATCTCTTCGTATTAACATGCTCATTAATATAAGGGTGTAAAATTTATGAAAACACTTCTGTTTAACATACTAAAATCACGTATAAGGCCTTAAGGCCATAACCCATACTCTGTAATTTTGCAGAAATTATATACTACGTAAACTTATGAATTGATGATATGGAATTATATACAAAGTATATTAAAACACATTAAAATGACATCTTAACACATATATTCACATAAGCCTTACAAATTTCCATCATAAAACTTTACAGTACTTGAAAACCATTTGCATAAAAACTTAAATACGTAAAAGTAGAAATTGGGTTTGGGAGAAATTTACCCAGAGTATAGATTAGAAGATGATCAATGTTAATCTTTACACTCGTAATCTTTTCTCAATCTCACAATTTTATCTCTGTCTTCTCAAACTCTCTAATTCTCTCCCTCTCAGTTTTGCAGACTTAGAAAGAAATAAGGAAAGAGAAGAAGACGTCGTAATAAAAGAAACTGGCGCATTAAGGTCAGTTACCCATCATGGGTAACTACTCTCAACTCTCTCTAAGGCCATGTTTGGCTAGCAAGAGTAGATTATAAAATCATTTAATTTAATAAAGCTTTATCATATAGTTTAATTCATGTCACCCTCTTTATAAAATAATTCCCATATTTTATTTAATTTACTTTAAATAAAGTATAATAATTACTCATAAATTCACATAATCCTATAATTAATTATATCATTAATAAATAATGTCAATTTATTAAATTTCTAATTAATAATTAAATTAATTAAATAACATCATGCTTAATTAAATAATTTATTTAATTAAATAAGCTCACATAATTTCATACCTTGATAAAATTATTCTCTTCATTAATTTAATAAATGTAACACATATAATTAAATTAATCTATCACAATTGCATCAATTAATTATTTAATCTAATAATTAAATCATAAAAAAAATATTTATTTAATTCAATAAATATTTAAAATAAATTACAAAATTCTCGTTCGTCACATCTTTCCCCCCTTAAAAGGATTCTGTCCCCAGAATCACGACTCAATATATTTCGACCCGTTACATTCTCTCCCCCTTATAAAGATTCTGTCCCCAGAATCGCTTACAAATAATTAAGTAAATAAATGAGGATAATTCTTCATTATATTCTCTTCGAGTTCCCACGTAGCTTCTTCAGCGTTGTGGTTCCTCCAAATTACCTTAACAGAAGGTATAACTTTATTTCTCAGAACTTGTTCTTTTCGGTCGACAATCTGGACAGGAATTTCTTCGTAAGATAAGTCTTTCTCAAAATGCAGGGGTTCGTATTCAATTACATGCTTGTAATCAGGTTTGTAAGGTCGTAACACAGAAACATGGAAGACGTTGTGAATATTCTCGAGTGCTGGAGGTAAGGCTACCTCGTACGCAACTTCTCCAATTCTTCGCAGTACCTCAAATGGTCCAATAAATATTGGGCTCAATTTTCCTTTCTTTCCGAACCTGATCTTTCCCTTCCAGGGAGAGACCTTCAAGAAAACATAACTACCTGGTTCAAACTCGATATTTCTACGATGTGGATCAGCGTATTTCTTCTGTCGATCTTGAGCTACTACCAGTCGTGCTTGGATCACTTTGAATATTTCTACCGTTTGCTGTACTAATTCTGGTCCTAACAATTTTCTTTCACCAACTTCATCCCAATAAAGCGGAGTTCTGCACTTTCTGCTGTATAACGCTTCGTAAGGCGGCATACCAATACTAGCGTGGTAACTGTTGTTGTAGCCGAACTCTACCAACGGTAGGTGATCATCCCAATTTCCTTTGAAGTCCATTACACAGGCTCGTAACATATCTTCTAGTGTTTGAATCGTTCGTTCGCTCTGTCCGTCTGTTTAAGGGTGGTAAGCTGTACTCATTCGCAGTTGTGTACCCATGCATTCCGGAAGACGTTTCCAGAAATTTGATGTGAAGCGCGGATCCCTATCGGAAACAATAGACACCGGCACTCCGTGCCTCGAAACAATCTCTTTCACATATAATCTTGCCAACTGATCTAAGTTAAATCTGATTTTGATAGGAAGGAAGTGCGCGGATTTCGTCAGTCGGTCAACGATAACCCATACTGCGTCGTAGCCTTTCTGAGTCGTCGGAAGGCCAACCACGAAGTCCATCGTAATATGTTCCCATTTCCATTCTGGGATCTCCAACGGTTGTAGCAATCCACTCGGTCTCTGATGTTCTGCTTTAACTTTCTGACATGTCAGGCATTTGGCAACACATTCTGCAACATCACGCTTCAAATTTGGCCACCAGAAATGTTGTCTAAGATCTTGGTACATCTTGGTACTACCAGGGTGAATTGAATATCGTGAACTATGAGCCTCGCTTAAAATATCTTCCTTAATTTCTTGTACTGGTGGTACCTAAATTCTACTCTCAAATCTCAGTACTCCTTCCTTATCCATCTTAAATCTCGATTCGGTTCCTTCAGATATCTTCGATGCCACCTTTTTGCATTCATCATCCTGAAGCTGAGCCTCCTTCACTCTATCCAGTAGAGTTGTACCAGATTGCATCTGAAATAGTTTCTCGTCAATCTCCATAGGATACTTCACTTCTAACTCCAGTTTCTCCATATCTGCAATTAGTTCCTCCTGAGCAGTCAACATCATCAATTTCTCACGACCCTTTCTACTTAAGGCGTCGGCAACTACATTAGCCTTACCCGGATGGTATAAAATCTCGCAGTCATAATCCTTGATTAATTCCAACCATCTTCTTTGACGCATATTCAAATCTTTCTATGTAAAAATATATTTCAGACTCTTGTGGTCCGTATATATTTCATACTTCTCCCCGTATAGATAGTGCCTCCAAATTTTTAAAGCAAAAACAACTGCAGCTAACTCCAAATCATGGGTTGGGTAACCCTTCTCGTAATCCTTCAACTGCCGTGACGCATACGCAATGACTTTGCCGTTTTGCATCAGCACACAGCCAAGTCCTTTATGCGACGCATCGCTAAAAACAACCAAATTTCCTGTATCATCCGGAAGAGATAACACAAGCGCTGTACTCAACCTCTTCTTTAATTCTTGAAAACTCTCCTCACACTTCTCCGTCCAAACAAATTTCACAGCTTTTCGAGTTAAATTCGTTAACGGAGTTGCGATCTTAGAAAAATCTTGTATGAATCTTCTATAATATCCTGCTAATCCCAGAAAACTTCTTACTTCTTACGGCGTTCTCGGCTGATCCCAGTTAATCACAGCTTCTACTTTGGATGGATCTACCGAAATTCTATCTTTATCGATTACGTGACCAAGAAATTGTACTCTCTCGATCCAGAATTCGTATTTCGAAAATTTAGCATACAACTTCTCCCTTCTCAATACTTCCAATGTTAACCTCAAGTGTTCTTCATGTTCCTCTTTGGTTTTGGAATATACCAAAATGTCGTCTATAAATACCACCACAAATTTGTCCAAAAACAGCTTGAATACACCATTCATTAGTCCCATAAATGTTGCAGGAGCATTCGTAAGACCAAACGACATTACTAAAAACTCATAATGACCATATCGCGTTCGGAACGCTGTCTTCGGTACATCCCCTGGCCTCACCTTCAGTTGGTGATAACCACTCCTCAAGTCAATCTTGGAAAAGTATTTTGCTCCCTTCAATTGATCAAACAGATCATCGATCCTTGGTAATGGATATCTGTTCTTAATCGTGACCTTATTTAATTCTCTGTAGTCAATGCAGAGCCTCATCGATCCATCCTTCTTTTTCACGAACAACACCGGCGCTCCCCACGGCGATACGCTCGGTTGAATGTACTTTTTGTCCAACAATTCTTGTAGTTGTACCATTAATTCCTTCATCTCTACTGGCGCCATTCGGTATGGTGCCCTCGATATTGGAGCAGTTGCGGGCACCAAATCAATCACAAAGTCTACTTCTCTATCTGGAGGAAGTCCTGGCAAATCGTCTGGAAATACATCGACGAAGTCCCTCACAATCGGTATCTCCTCTACCTTCGGGATCTCTTTTCGACTGTCGACTATGTAAGCTAAATATCCTACACAGCCTTGTCTTAATAACTTCCTGGCCTGCAACATCGTCAGACAACTCGCTTGTCTAGGCGACTTGCTACCATAAAACACAACCTTTGACGGAGTCATAAGGTTAATACGCTTCTTTTGGCAGTCAATTACAGCCCCATAATTGGATAGCCAATCCATACCCAATATAACGTCGAATTCCCCCAATCGAATAGGGATAAGATCTACGTTCATGATATTACCCTTAATATCTACCCTACAGTTCTTAAACACGTACTTAACAGGGATTATTTCTCTATTCGCAATTTCTATGTTCATGGGGTAATCCAATTCATCCATAAGCAAATCTAAACTATTAGCAAAGTCTTCGGATATAAAGGAACAAGTAGCACCCGAATCAAATAAAACGTAAGCATAAATTTCATTGATCGGAATGATACCTGACACCACTTCACGAGACTGGATTGCATCCTGCACCGTCATATTGAAAGTTCTGGCGGTTGGTCGGTTTGTTGCAGGTGGTCCGGTGATGGTTAAGGTATTTCCACTGCTATTTCTCCGGTTTCCTCCTTGTCCTGATCCTCCCGATCCCTTCTTGGGACAGTCTCTTGCTAAATGATCTTTCGAATCACAGTTGAAACAAGCACCCTTATTTGGGTTTGGACAATTTGGTGCTATGTGGCCTTCCTGACCATAATTGTAGCACACTCTCTTTCCCTTCAAACAAACTCTTAGATGTGCCTTGCCGCAAGTCGGACATGCTTCTATCTTCTTTTTCTGCCCTCCGTGTTGACTTCCAGTTGTCGAGTTATCCGTCCACTTCCTCTTCTGATTATTATTATTTCCAGTACTACTTCCACCAGTCTTGTTATTACCTTCATTCTCACTCTTTTTCTTTTTCTGTTCTTGGCTGTACTTAGTCACTGCATCACTTCCTCCTTCCGCGAGAATGACCTTTTCCAAAACTCCCGCAAACGTGTTAAGTTGAAACATTGATACCTTGCTGTATACCCAAGGCTTCAGTCCTTGTTCGAATCGTCTGGCTTTCCTCTCGTCAGTGTGTACTTGATACGGGGCAAACCTTGCCAACTCATCGAATTTAGCCGCGTATTCAGGCACGCTCATGTTTCCCTGTTTCAGTTCTAGAAATTGCACCTCCATCTGATTTTTCGAACTAGCTGGGAAATACATTTCGAAAAACATCTCTTTGAATCTCTCCCACGTAATTACACCTTCACCTCCTCGCATCTTATTTGCCTACCACCAGTAGCTAGCCTCAGACTTCAGCATAAATGTCACAAAAGTGGTCTTCTGATCTTCTCGAACCCTAGCAACGTCGAAAACCTTCTCCATTTCCATCACCCACGTTTGAGCCTCGATCGGGTTTCTGGAACCTTTGAACTCTGGCGGTCCCACCGCTTTAAAATCTTTAAACGTTGTGCTAGGTGGAGCTTGCGGTTGGTTATTCATGACTCCAGTTAGTAAATTAACTAGCTGTTGAACTGGATTAACGTTGGCATTATTGTAATTATTGGTTGACTCTTCCTGAGCCGGTTGACGTTGTTGTCTTCTCCTTGGCGGCATTTTTCTGTTAAATAAACGTTTATTAGAACTTTATTTATTTCTCTACATAGTTAAGACATTACTCAACAATTTAACATATCACTTAACACATCATCTCAAACAACTTGATATCTTTTCATTCAATTAAAAAGTTTTAACATTAAACTATAGCATACTGCTATTTACATCATCTATCCTGGAATAAAGAATCCACAGGATTTAAAACATTCAAATATTAACATATTCCTTAGTTCATAAACACATCGGAATTTACATAAAACTATATAAGTCTTTCACATAAATAAACAGATTCTATTCCTGTCTTCCAAGGTGCTCAATAGCCTTGCCACGCTCCTCATTCAAGATACGAGACATCGTCCTGCGATCCAACATATACGATGGAAGTCCTTCAAACTGGATGGGGTACCTTAACACTCGCTCTTGAACCTCATCCATCGCATGATTAAGTGTGGCGTACGTGTCTTCAAGCTTTGCCTTCTTTGCACGACTATCATTTTCTGCACGATCTGCTTGATGTGATTCTCTTACCCATCCTTCCTTTGCTATTTTCAGTCTTCCGGAGGTTTCCTTCAGTTCCTTCTTCAGCTTCTCTATCTCCTCGGTCTTATCTTCGGTTTGACCCTTCTCATGAACCAGATCCCACTCCACGTTTCCTAAATGTGTATGAAGGGTCACAATCTCTCTATCCTTCTTCTCTAAAGTAGACTGCTGAACAGTCGCTCGCTCAGTCAATTCCTGAACCTCATCTTGTAATTCCACGTTACGATCATATAGTGTGTCATACATCTCAGCATCAACAGTGTACCGTGGTAACTCCTCTTCTTCTTCCACCTCATCAAACTCCTCCTCAGGATCCTCCTCAGGATCAATCTCAGGTTCATGCTCCTGACCAACAACGGTGATCAATGGAGATGAAACCCTCTGCACTAGCTGCTCCCTAACGACATGAATGTCTCGGGGCTCCTCCTCAGTCGGTCCTACAAGTACACGAGATCCCTCCTCAGTAGGTACTATAGATAAATGGGGTCCCCCCTCAGCTTGACTAGCTTCTCCATCATTCGTCATCCTGACAACAAAATTTTAAGATTTAGTTACTAAGTCATACTATCTAACGCATACTTAACACATAAACACATAATGTATTTTATTATCTTCAATGAATTACAAAAATTCATTTCTTAGAACTCGATAAGAGTTTTCAATTACTATCTTCTTCTATAAGGCTACTACCTAAGGTTGTTTCCCCCACCTAAGGTTCATAACCTACAGCTTTGATACCAACCTGTGACACTCCCAAATCCGGGTACTTTGATTTCACGGGATTTGGTGTTCACTGTACAAGCATCATCTATCTATCTACCCATAAATAATATCAAACCATACAATAGATAGAAATCATAATAAAATCTCTTCCCTTAAGGGTTACATCAACTGAATCATAAATAAATCCCAGGTTACTCTAACCTTAAAACATCTGTGCGGAATTCTAAACAAATAAGTCTTAAACAACAACATAAGTCTTAAACATAAATACATCATCAATTAAAATAACAAGTCTTCATCACTTGCTAACTTTGCCCTTGCCCTTACTAGTGGAGGGTTCATCGCTTCTTTCGTTCTTAACTGCAATGTTATTATTAAGCAAGAGTGAGCACAAATGCCCACAAGTATAATAATGAAATAACAGTATAATAACATGCGAATAAATCAAAGACGTCTGAATAAAGCTCAACTTTTGAATCAAGAATAAATGACATGAATCAAAAGAATTCTGAGGGTCATAAGACCTTGAACTATGTCCTAGGTTAACAAGGGTTATACTTGAAACCTTTAACAGTCATAAGACTATGGACCTTCTTCTCGTACTTAGGGGGATTAGCCCTTAGTACCATACTGTGCACAATATCTTAACGCTAAAGCGTAAATAATCCCCTATACAGGGTTGTTCATCTCAGTTTGACATTCGAGTCCGCACCAAAGGAAGTTTGGTTTGGATAATTCATCAAGGGTTCTGAAATTTAGAACGCTCATCAACTATGGACTAGTTGAATCAATAAGGTTCACTAGTCTAATAAAGTTCAACAATAATTGATATTCGATTTGAATAATAACCTCAAAAGTATACAATAGGACAATTATTGTATAACTGAATCATGCTTTGGAAAGATAATTAATCTTTAATATCATACTTGAACTTGAATAATAACAAGGATAATTTATTCAAGGTAAATAATAAACTTGAACAATAATGACAAGTGGGGTTAGGGAAACTTGCTCGACATAAAAGTAACGTTTAAGTTTAAATAAACTTGCTCAATAGAATGGAGTTAGGGATAGGATACTTGCCTCGTGTATAGATTACACTTTAACTAAGCACGTTCTTTGAATTAAATCCTACATACCATTCATATACACAATACTTGTTAATTAATAATTAATCAACATGAGCTCATTCTCGTTGTCTACTTTAATTATTGACTAAACTTAGTCAAATTATCACGTTGTCACATAATTTATACTTCATGAATTATCAAACTAATTATATATTTAATAATTCAATTCACATATAATATTTTATTACATGTTAAACAACTATTTTATCATCTCATAATACCTCTAATATGATTACATGTTCATTACATCAATCCACTAACACTTGTTAGACTTTAACATTTTAAAAATACATTTCTGACATTTTCTGGAGAGTGGCGCTGCGGCGCCACTAATGTACTAAGGAGTCGCGCTGCGGCGCGGTGGCGCTGTGGCCGGGCCCTTGGCGCTGCGGCGCTATGGCGCCGTGGCTTGGGTCTTGGCGCTGCGGCGCAGTGGCGCTGCGGCGCGGGACTTCAGTTCTGAAGTTGGCGCCGCGGCGCGAGACCTCAGAAACTGTTTCCCAGATCGCGATGAACACAGAGTTCGGCGATTTACACATTTTATGATCACTAAACTCACTAATTTAACGTACCCACATGTTAATACTTCCATATAATCATTACCCAACATCTGTAGAGTAGTTTTAACCAATTAAAACACATAATCACATAATTAAAACATGTGAATTCACTGACTTTGATGTTCATGAAGTTTTAGAAAACTTTATGTGAAAATTCTCCCTACGAATTCGTTATAACACCGAATTTGTTCGTTTAAGGCTTGATCTCTTCGTATTAACATGCTCAATAATATGAGGGTGTAAAATTTATGAAAACACTTCTGTTTAACATACTAAAATCACGTATAAGGCCTTAAGGCCATAACCCATACTCTGTAATTTTGCAGAAATTATATACTACGTAAACTTATGAATTAATGATATGGAATTATATACAAAGTATATTAAAACACATTAAAATGGCATCTTAACACATATATTCACATAAGCCTTACAAATTCCCATCATAAAACTTTACAGTACTTGAAAACCATTTGCATAAAAACTTAAATACGTAAAAGTAGAAATTGGGTTTGGGAGAAATTTACCCAGAGTATAGATTAGAAGATGATCAATGTTAATCTTTACACTCGCAATCTTTTCTCAATCTCACAATTTTATCTCTGTCTTCTCAAACTCTCTAATTCTCTCCCTCTCTGTTTTGCAGACTTAGAAAGAAATAAGGAAAGAGAAGAAGACGTCGTAATAAAAGAAACTGGCGCATTAAGGTCAGTTACCCATCATGGGTAACTGCTCTCAACTCTCTCTAAGGCCATGTTTGGCTAGCAAGAGTAGATTATAAAATCATTTAATTTAATAAAGCTTTATCATATAGTTTAATTCATATCACCCTCTTTATAAAATAATTCCCATATTTTATTTAATTTACTTTAAATAAAATATAATAATTACTCATAAATTCACATAATCATATAATTAATTATATCATTAATAAATAATGTCAATTTATTAAATTTCTAATTAATAATTAAATTAATTAAATAAAATCATGCTTAATTAAATAATTTATTTAATTAAATAAGCTCACATAATTTCATACCTTGATAAAATTATTCTCTTCATTAATTTAATAAATGTAACACATATAATTAAATTAATCTATCACAATTGCATCAATTGATTATTTAATCTAATAATTAAATCATAAAAAAAATATTTATTTAATTCAATAAATATTTAAAATAAATTACAAAATTCTCGTTCGTCACAAAGAATGATTTAGTGATGATGTCTGGCGCCGATAGTGGATGTGTTCAGTAAGAATGGAATGAAGAAAAATGGACCACAGAGATCAAAGTTGTCCAAAATTTCTTTTTATGTTTTTATATTAAACTTTAATTTGTTCTTTTAGTTTGATTTTAATTTCTTTCTAATTTTGGTAGTACTTTGTTTTTAAATATTATAATTATAATTATTACTATTATTATAACTATATTATTAATAATCATTATTATTATTATTACTATTATATAATTATACTTATTATTATATAATAATTATTATAATTATGATAATAATAATTATTATAGTAATAATAATAATCCCTTCATTTCAAAATATTAAATTGTTTTATATTTTTAAAGTGAACTTAAAATATTTAAAAATTAAAAAAAATGAATTCATTAATTTTATATAAATACATTTGTAAAAATTACATATTAATATATTTTATTATTAATTAATTTAATTTATTTATTTTATTATTAATTAATTTAATTATTTGTTATGTGTATTAGTTTGATTTATATTTTGTTTAACTATTTGTTATAGAATTGAGTATAATTTAATTTAATTAGTTATCCAACTCATCTTCTCTCTCCTTGTGAGCATGTCACACATAGATTTGTCGTTCATATTTTAACAGAGTAGACAGTTTTTTAATTTTTTGTAAAAAAATTACAGTTCAATAAGTTGACCGTAAAAATTTTTAGTCAAGTGATATATTTATAAATCAAGGTCGAATAGACTGAGAAAAATATATTTAACCCTTTTATATTTTGTATTTCTACTATCCTCTACTGTGAGCCCCAAATTTTATGAATAAATATTTATTTTTTTGAAATATTTTTTAATATTATGGTGTGGATTTGAGATAGTGTTATAGTTGCGGGTAGTATTTATAAATTTTGTAAAGTATGCAAGTTGTTATATAATATTAGTTTGGTCGGGGAATATTCTTTTTGTCGGGGAATATCCGTACGATGGCATAATCATTGGTGGACCCCACAACGGAAGTATTGTCGTAGTAAGAAAATGACAGAATTATCTTTTTATAAAAATAACTGCGAAAATGTTACCGTTAAAATTGTTGAACTACTCGGTAGTAAAAGTACAATAATACGCGTGGTTGCATATTAGCACACAGTATTGATTATTGATGCTTACGTAAGAAGTCACTCAGTTATACTCAATTATTACTACAATAATTGTTGCATCATATCATTCATATTATTAATTCAATTATTGTCACAGTAGCATCTGTATAATATGTTATGTTATTAAATCAATAATTGAGACGGCAAAGTTATTCATATTATTATTTACAATATTAACGATGTCTAGAAGTTCTGCCAAGGAGAGGTTTGGTCACCTAATTGCGCGTCAATAGGGAAAAATCCTTATTGTAAAGCCCCCTTTTTCCTGGGAACGACCTGGTCGATTAATACTATGAATTATAATAAAGGTGATAAGTTTTGTTTTATTATTATTATAAATGTAATAAAACAGAATTTTTTTTATATAAAACAGAATACTTTTATAAAGTTATTTATTTTATTAGACTATAAATAGAATATATGATATTCTATTATGCATAGTATTTGTATAGTGTCTGCATAGTATTTGCATAGTAAATTTTTTTATATAAAACAGAATACTTTTATAAAGTTATTTATTTTATTAGACTATAAATAGAATATATAATATTCTATTATGCATAGTGTTTGCATAGTAAAATCTTTTTATATAAAACAAAAACTTTTATAAAGTTATTCGTTTTATTAGATTATAAATAGAATATATTATATTTTATTAAAAAATTTTGTTTTATTAGAATATTTTATTAATACTACATAGTAAATCAATATGGATCGTCCGTTTAAAAGTAAATCAATCTGGACGGTTCATGAATTAGTTACTATTCAGTCCATTCTCCTATAAATAGAAGCTCATTCCTTCATTATTTCTTACGAATTCACTGAAACTCTAGAGAGAGAAACTATAGAGAAAAAGAAGAAAAGTATTTTGCTACTTCACTATTCCTATATCCAGTTTCTTCTAAGGTTGTTGTACTCGTAAGGGGTATTATTTCTTTCGTATTCATGAAGAGAACTTCTGTTATTCCATTCTTTATTATTATGTTGGAATAACCTGCATATGCGAAGTACCGCATACATGGTGAAATTCTTCTGTTATTCCATTCCTTATTATTATGTTAGAATAACCTGTATATGCGAAGTACTGCATGCATGGTGAATTCTGTTGTTATTCAATTCTTTATTATTCTGTCGAAATATCCTGTCTGTGCGTTTACGCATGACCTGGTTCCATTCTTTATTATTCTGTTGGGAATAACCTGTTTGTGCGATCTATCGCATGCATGGTGAATTCTTCTGTTATTCTATTCTTTATTATTCTGTTGGAATAACCTGTTTATGTGGATTACCACATGCATGGTGAATGATCCTTTGTATTCATTCCTTATTAAATTGTGGAAATGATCTGTCTACGTGGATTATCGCATGGCGGGCAAAAATCTATTTGCAGTTTCATATATTCTATTATACTCAGTTGGTTAAAGTTTTGGCTTCTATACTCCATGAAATTAGTTGAATATCCTGGATATTTGCTGTAAGACCCCGAATTTTATGAAATAAAAGTATTCAATTTTTCTTATAATTACTATTCGGTAAATGGTTAAATTGATAAATGTTAAAGTTAAGGGTGATATATGAATATTTTTCAGAATAGGCAAGTGGTTATAAAATATTCATTTTGTCGGGGAATATTCGTTTGGTCGTGAAATATTCTTTCTGTCGGGAAATATTCGAACGACGGCGCAGCTATTTGTGGGCCCCATAACGGAAAGCGATTGGATGAAGAAAACGACAAAATTAAGTTTTTATAAATAACGGCGTAGTTGTTATCGTTAACACTGTTGGAATACCTGGTGGTTAAAATACAGTAATACGCGTAGTTGCACAGTAGCACACGGTATTGCACAGTATTTTTGAAATTATTAATTCTTACGTAAGAAGGCACTACTCAATAATTGTTACAGTAATTACTGTTCAATATTTTATTTTATTGATTCAATAATTATTGCGTTGATATTTTATATTATTGTTGTTTCAATAATTGTTGCTGCACATCATCTCCATTATCAGATCAATAATTCATATTATTTGAATAATATTATTAGATAGCATTATTGGCAATGTCTAAAAAGTTCTGTCTAAGGAGAGGTTTGGTTATCTAATTGCGCGCCAGTAAGGAGAAATTCTTATTAGAAAGCCCCCTCTTTCCTGGGAACGGCCTGATTGTCATAAATGTGATTCTGTAATATTATTTGTGAATAATTAATTATTGATTCATATGATAAGGAAATATTTATTTTATGTGAATATAAATGAGGGATATATTTTCGTGGTTAAAAATGAAGGAGTTAATGTTGAGGTGTTTTATCAGTATTTTTGTCGGAATGGAGGTATTAAAAATCAAATTAGGGTTTTTGAGTTATTTTGCGGGGGTTATAATTTTTAATCCGACTGTTGGATCATTGTAATTTTTGGATATGTTATACATATATAAGCTGAATATATGTCCATAAATTTTGAACCGTTAAAAATGAACGAATGATTTGTTATGAATTTTACGAGATGACTGGTTCAGAAATTGTTGAATTTTCGGAGTTTATCATTTTGGTGGAAAATTCGAGAATTGGTGGGCCCCACTCTTGGTTGGTAAAGAAATATGCTGAGATTTTTATTCAAATGTGGTGGGTGGGAATAGTAGCAGGTAAAGCCATCAGGTTACAGGTTAAGTCTGCTTCGGCGTGCTAACATTTTCCTATAAATAGAGGGCTAAGTTAGAATTGAAAATCACACCAGAAACAAATTTTCTCTCTTTCTCTCTCTAGATTATTGAGTGTATTTTGTGAGTATTTAGATACTTGGTGAGTTGCTATTCATCAGTGCAAGTTTCCTTCAGCGTCATATCCGATATCCAGTCAGAAGTGCTGCTCTTTTGAGGTAAGGGATTTTAAGGGTTGTTATGTTTTTCAGTTTCGTAATTTTTCTAATCTTTAAAAATTCTGGAAAAATTTGAAATGATATTTTGATTAGTTTTCTTGATTGTGTCCAAAAATAGTGATTTTTGGATGTATAGATTGAGAGTTATGAATTTTATGAGAAAAGACTATTTTAAAAGTAACCGCTTATAATTCTTTGTGGTTAATTCCAAAATTGATGAAATTTTTATTGGGAGTACATGTATATGATAGAAGTATACTCTGTAAATTTTAGAATTTTTTGACAAAAGTACAATTTATGATAAATGTCTAAATATTCGGCGGTTTTGGCCATATGAAAAATAGTAAATGAGTTTTAAAAATTCTGAGAAAAATATATGTTCACTATGGGACTATATTATGCTAAATCTCATAAAAGAAATATTTTTGGAACTCATTTGGTATTTTTTCAAGAAAATGGTCTAGTTATGAATAAATGAATTAAATATGTTTTGTGAAGTAAGAAAATTAGAAAATAGGATTTTATGACTTGAGAATCTTATATGAGGTATATGCAGATTTTTGATGAGGGTTTTGATTATTGGTAATGAAATCTTATGAGTTTGGCATTTTCAGATGATTAAATACATTATTTAGTAAAGTGTAAACAATTAAAATAAATTGTTTATAAGCTTAAGAAATATTATTCTTTCAATATCATTATACCGAAATATTAGTATATATTTTATTGTGAAATTTCTACTTTTTTGTATCGAGTTTACTAATCATGAGTTACTATTCATGAATTACTATTCACGAGTTACTATTCACGACAAAATTGGTTTCTTTTTCTGACCAAATTATAGTTGGTTTATTAATATTACTCTTGAGATTAAATCTATATGTTGATTATATTGATTTTATTATCATATATAACATTTTTATAACCCTAATGATGATATTTCTCTTTGACTTGAGTGTAAAGATGGGTAAATTTCTGGTATGATCATGACTATGTGTTCTCTTTGGCCAGTAGTGCAAAGTTGAATTGTTGACTGGTATGATCATGACCATTGAATTTATAAGTGAATATCTTTAGCTTAAGTGCAAAGGTCATTTGATCAACATGGTTATAATTATTGTTTATATAAATTCTGAAATGATTATATATTTCTTTGAGATATTAATATATTTGGCATGTAGTGCAAATATGAACTGTTGAGGAATATCTTTGGCCTACAGTGCAAAGATGAACTGGTGATGAATATCTTTGGCCCATAGTGCAAAGATGACCTGTGGTTGAATATCTTTGGCCAGTAGTGCAAAGATGAATTGTTGATGAATATCTTTGGCCCGTAGTGCAAAGATGACATGTTATTGAATATCTTTGGCCGTAGTGCAAAGATGAAGTTATTAGTATGATTATGAACAGGAAATGTGATTTGGTGTAACCATGATCTTTGATGTTTCAGGTAAAGATAGGTGATAAAAATTATATTCGTCCTGGATGAGAAGAGGAATTTAGAACTACAATTATGATTATGAGTTATTCATATGATTGTGGACCAGAATTGTTGATTGATGTTACAGGGATAAAATATTGTTGGTGAATTTTTAACATGGAGAAGATAATAGACTTTATGATCTATTTGACTCTTCTAATGGATTGCTCGTTCCGCTGCAACTGTGGTTGAAAATTTTATCATCTACCATATGTTGTAAATCTCTGATTTATTATTGATGAAAGCTATTGATAATTTAATTATCTTTAGTCATGACATTCTTTACTGAGCTAGTTGTGCTCACCCTTTTGCTTCACAATTTCTTTCAGGTAATAAGAGTGTAGCTGGGTCGAGCAAGGGTAACGGGAAAATAGAACGGTGGTCTCTAGCTATAGAGGTTCTTCCGAAGTAGTATAGAAAAGTTTATTTAGTAGTTCTATTTGGTGAATCCAATTGGGTAAGGTGTACCCAACGTTGGAAGGGTGTTTTGCCACTATCATACAAGATGTCTAACGACATACAACCTCGTGTCATCATAAGACATGGGTGTGCACATCCGCTTGCCGAGTATATCTACAAGCGCTACCTATATAATCTTGGTATTTGTTTGAAGTATAATTCTCAGTTAGATACAGTGGAGATAATGATATGTCAAGAGAAGACCCACCATTGGGAAAAATATGATAGTAATCTTCTCGTTTTTCTTTGGGGTCTATTGGGTCAACCAAGGATAATTCTGTGGCCATATGATATCTATCATAACCTAGACACATGGCCTCCCATGTACGAAGGTTTCCTTGAGCATTTTCCAAAGATTCTAATTTCTAAAACAGTTTTTGACTATACATTTATGTAGGTATCACTGTGAGGTGCTGTCCACTGATGGGACATTTGTCACATTACGGTTGAGACACGAGTCACAGTTGGTATATATTTGTATCTAAACTCACGGCATATGTGTTGTTGTATTTTGCACGATAATTGTTGTAATAAAGTTGTAGTTATTTTCTGTACCATGTATTTGGCGACTCAGAATAGGTTGGATGGAATGGACCTATTTTGGGGTTGTCACATTTGCGCTTCATCCAGTATCTTTTCGTGAAAATATTCTTCTGAGCATTCTTGAATTTTACTCCACAAAGCAGTATCATGTTGACAATTTGGACGTTATTGATTCGTGGATAAATTAATTCTTGAACTTGTTTTATTGAATTATTATGTCATTGTCATCATCGTCATTATATTATGTTGAAAGTCATCTGTGGCCTGTAGCGCATAGATGAACTTGGTATGATTATGACCAGGGATTATTCAGTATAATCATGACCGTAATGTTATAAATGATGTGAAAAAAATCCTCATTGGCCCATAGTGTATTGATGGATAGTTTTTGGTATGATTATGACTATGGATTCTCTTCGGCTAAGGGTTCAAAGATGAATTTTTTATTGCATGATCAGGACCTTTGATGAAAACACGATTATCTTTGGCCCGTAGTACATGAATAATTTGTGGTCGTGGTACTAAAGAATATCCTTGGCCTGTAGTGCAGGGATGATTTGATGATATGGATTATTTATTAAGCTGAGTCCTAGTGATAAAAGTGATGAAAAACCTTTTAAATCATAAAAGATAGTAGATTGTATTCTCTACTTGACTCTTTTAATGGATTGCTTGTTCCGCTGCAATTAAACTTGATGTTTGTTATATTGTATCAGTTTAACACTGTTGAAGGCTAACGATAATTTATTCTACATTATCTTAGTCATAATATTTCTTACTGGGCTGGTTGAGCTCACCCTTTTACTTTCATTGTTCTCTTCAGAAAATGAGAACGTAGCAGAGACTAGTCGGGGAACAGAGTGACGGTCCAGATGATAGCATTAGTAGTCCTCACTATTCTATAAAATAGTGTGATAATAAATGTATTGAGGACTTATTTTGAGTTTGAATACTGTCTAGAAGATAATATTTGTATTAAAACTCACAGCTCATGTTGTATATTTAAGATTGTATTTGTATTCTGTACTATGTATTTGACGACTCAGAATAGGTGATGTATACCTATTTTTGGGGCATCACAGTTGGTATCAAAGCTTAGGGATATGATCCCTGGCTGAGATGTGAGACAAGAACTAGGAGGGGAGAGACGAGAAATTCCTTCGCTAGTATGACCTACCTAAGTTTATTTGGTATTTAATTGGTCGGTCAGAGTATAATGATAATATGTGATATATTAATTAACCCTTGTTTTATGGCAGTATTTAAGAATGGCAGCTGAGAACGTTAACAATAAAGTGAATGAAATCGTGAAGACACCTCTAATCACTAACCAGGATAATGTGATGTCAGGCGAAGAAGGAATTAGAGACATTCATGTGGTGAGTGAAGAATTGATAGTTGCACCCGTGATAGTCGTAGAGGTTGCAGCTGAGAGTGAGGAAAAAGAGGAATAAGAGGAACCTGAGGAGAATTTATTAGAAGAATTTTATGATCGAAATTTAGAATTACAAAATCGTATTCATGAGTTAGAAGAGCAGGCTGAAGAACGGCAGGTGGTCGTGGAGCAAAAGGATGCAACAATTCAAGCTTGTGTTATCCGATATGTGATGCTTGAACAGAAGCACTCTTTGGCAGAGTATAAGATGATAAAAATAGAATCTGAGCTGAAAGAAGAAACAACTAAACGAGTGAGAATGAGTGATGCATGGGTAAAAGCCGCACGACGCGTTGACATTGTTGAAAGAGATGTCCGATCTAAGAAGGCTAAAATAGATGATACGTATTTCTCTTTTTAGACAGCAATTGAGAGAACCCAACATCGAGTTTTGAATTACCCTGTACATTGTGGTTAACCCCAATTTGATATGGATCGAAGATTAATGATTCATATCATGAAATAGGAGTACGATGAAGCAGTTGAGGGTGGAATATGCCCTATAGAAAAGTCAATTTCAACGGTAATGATGACACCAAATGCTGCCCCAGACAAGTCAAAGCCGGGTAGTTCAAGGGAGAGCGGTTGTCATGACTTCTCAAAAAGCGAGTAACCCGAACGAAATTAGCACGGGTTAGTTAATTATAAATTTTTACGAAGTCTATACCTTATTAGATACCGGTTCTACCCATTCTTTTATCTCTTTTACTTGTGCTCAACGTTTAAATTTAACTCAGGAGAAGTTAGACTTTGACTTATTGGTTGAAACTTCGTTAGCAGAAGCCTTCGTTACCTCCACTGTTTATAAATCTTGTTGATTCAAATCGACACTTTCACGTTACTTGTCGATCTTATCTCTTTGAAAATACTTACCTTTGATGTGATTTTAGAAATCGATTGGTTAACTACTCATCATGCTTTTTGTAAGGTTTTTAGCTTTCATATTCCTAACCAATCTGTTATGCGAATTCAAGCAACCAAACCACTAAAGTCAATCACTGTCATATCAAGCCATAAGTAAAGAGTCCCGAGCCTTTATCTGGTGACTTCCTTGTGTGGAATGCACCGAAGCCAGACTTTCTATAGGCGACATCGTGAATAACGATGAGAAGTTGATAGGTATCAATGTGACGTACTATCCAAGTCTTGGATGAGAGTTACAGTTTTGAATGATATTTCTATTGTTAATAAATTTCCTAACGTATTCTTAAAGACTTCTTAGCCTACCTGTGACACCCCCAAAATAGGTATACAACACCCAACCTATTCTGAGTCGCCAAATACATGGTACAGAAAACAACTACAACTTTATTACAACAATTGTCGTGCAAAATACAACAACACATATGCTGTGAGTTTGGATACAAATATATACCAAATGTGACTCATGTTCCAACCGTGGACATCACCTCACAATAACACCTTACATAAAGGTATAGTCAAAAACTGTTTTAGAAATTAGAATATTTGGGAAGTGCTCAAGGAAACCTTCGTACATGGGAGGCCACGCATCTAGGTTATGATAGATATCATATGGTCACAGAATTATCCTTGGTTGACCCAATAGACCCCAAATAAAAACGAGAAGATTACTATCATATTCTTCCCAATGGTGAGTCTTCTCTTGACTTATCATCATCTCCACTGTCTCTAATTGAGAATTATACTTCAAACAAACACCAAGATTATATAGGTAGTGCCCATAGATATACTCAGCAAGTGGATGAGCACAACCTTGTCTTATGATGACACGAGATTGTATGTCATTAGACATCTTGTATGATAGTGACAAAACACCCTTCCAACGTTGGGTTCGCCTCACCCTATTTTCTTCACCAAATATAACTACTAAATGATGACCACCGTTCTATTCCCTTGTTACCCCCGCTCGACCCAGTTACACTCTTATTACCTGAAAGGAATTGTGAAGCAAAAGGGTGAGCACAACTAGCTCAGTAAAGAATGTCATGACTAAAGATAATTCAATTATCAATAGCCTTCATCAACAATAAATCAGAGATTTAGAACATATGGTAAATGATAAAAATTTTAACCATAGTTGCTGCGGAACGAGCAATCCATTAGAAGAGTCAAATAGACTATAAAGTCTATTATCTTCTCCATGTTAAAAATCCACTAACAATTTTTATCCCTGTAACATCAATCAACAATTCTGGTCCACAATCATATGAATAATTCATAATCATAACTGTAGTTCTAAATTCCTCTTCTCATCCAGGACGATGATAATTTTCATCACCTATCTTTACCTGAAACATCAAAGATCATGGTTACACCAAATCACATTTCCTGTTCATAATCATATTAATAACTTCATCTTTGCACTACGTCCAAAGATATTCATTTGTATCACCAGTTGGTCATGTTTATCTCAACATTTGTTCATCTTTGCACTACTAGCCAAAGATATTCAACAACATGTCATCTTTGCACTACGGGCCAAAGATATTCATCAACAATTTATCTTTGCACTACAGGCCAAAGATATTCATCAATATTTCATCTTTGCACTACAGGCCAAAGATATTAATATCTCAAAGAAATATATAATCATTTCAGAATTTATATAAACAATAATTATAACCATGTTGATCAATTCACCTTTGCACTTAAGCTTAAGATATTCAATTATAAATTCAATGGTCATGATCATACCAGTCACAATTCAACTTTGCACTACAGGCCAAAGAGAACCCTAGTCATGATCATACCAATAATCTACCCATCTTTACACTCCAGTGAAAGAGAATTTCAACATCAGGGTTATAAAAATGTTATATATGATGATAAAAATAATATGATCAACATATAGTTTTAATCTCAAGAGTAATATTCGTAACTCATGAATAATAACCCCGACACAAAAGATAGAAATTCTACAATAAAATTCATACTAATATTTCGGTATAATGATATTGAAAGAATAACATTACTTAAATTTATAAACAATTTATTTTAATTGTTTACACTTTACTAATTAATGCATTTAATCATCATAAAATGCCAACTCTTACAATTTCATCATCAATAACCAAAACCCTCATCAAAAATCTGCATATACCTCATATAGGATTCTCAAGCCATAAAATCCTATTTTCTAATTTTCTTTCTTCACAAAACATATTTAATTCATTTACTCATAACTAAAACATTTTAATGAAAAATACCAAATCAGTTCCAAAAATATTTCTTTTCTGGGATTTAGCATAATATAGTCCCATAGTGAACATATATTTTTCTCAGAATTTTTAAAAGTCATTTACTATTTTTCATATGGCCAAAATAGCCGAATATTTAGACATTTATCAAAAATTGTACTTTTGTCTAAAAATTCTGAAATTTACAGAGTATACTTCTATCATATACATGTACTCCCAATAAAAATTTCATCAATTTTGGAGTTAACCACAAGGAATTATAAGCGGTTACTTTTAAAATAGTCTTTTCTCATAAAATTCATAACTCTCAATCTATACATCCAAAAATCACCATTTTTGGACACAATCAATAAAACTCATCAAAATATCATTTCAAATTTTTTCAGAATTTTTGAAGTTCAGAAAAATTACGAAACTGAAAATCATAACAACCCTTAAAATCCCTTAATATCCCTTACTATCCCTTACTATCCCTTACCTCAAAAGAGCAGTACTTCTGACTGGATATCGGATATGATGCTGAAGGAAACTTGCACTAATGAATAGCAACTCACCAAGTATCTAAAAACTCACAAAATATGCTTCATAATATAGAGAGAGAAAGAGAGAAAACTTATGTTTCTGGTGTGATTTTCAATTCTAACTTAGCCCTCTATTTATAGGAAAATTTTGGTAGGTTTGACCTGTAACCTGATGGCTTTACCTGCTACTATTCCCACCCACCACATTTGAAATATAATTCAGCACATTTCTTCACCAACCACAAGTGGGGCCCACCAATTCTAGAATTTTCCACCAAAATGATAAACTCCGAAAATTCAACAATTTCTGAACCAGTCATCTCGTAAAATTCATAACAAATCATGCGTTCATTTTTAACGGTTCAAAATTTGTGGACCTATACTCAACTTATATATGTATAACATATCCAAAAATTACCACGATCCAACGGTCGGATTAAAAATTATAACCCCCGCAAAATATCTCAAAAACTCTGATTTTTAATACCTCTATTCCGACAAAAATACTGATAAAAATCTCAACATTAACTCCTTCATTTTTAACCACAAAAATATATCCCTCATTTATATCCACATAAAATAAATATTTTCTTATCATATAAATCAATAATTAATTATTCACAAATAATATTACAGAATCACATTTATGACAACCAGGCCGTTCCAGGAAAGAGGGGGATTTCCAATAAGAATTTCTCCTTACTGGCGCGCAATTAGATGACCAAACCTCTCCTTAGACAGAACTTTCTAGACATTGCCAATAATGTTATCTAATAATATTATTCAAATAATATGAATTATTGATCTGATAATAGGAAATACTGTGCAGCAACAATTATTGAACAACAATAATACAAAATTTCAACGTAGCAATTATTAAATCAATAAAATAAAATATTGAACAGTAATTACTGTACTTTAATCACCGGGTATTCCAACAGTGTTAACGGTAACAACTACACCGTTATTTGTAAAAACTCAAATTTGTCATTTTCTTCACCCGACAGTTATTCTGTTATGGGGCCCACAAATGGCTGCGCCGTCGTACGAATATTCCCCGACAGAAAGAATATTCTACGACCAAACGAATATTCCCCGACAACAATGATTATTTTATAACCACTTGTGTATTTTGAAAAATTTTCACATTTCACCCATAACTTTAACTTTTTATCAATTTAACCATTTACTGAATTGTAATTATAAGAAAAATTGAATACTTTTATTTCATAAAATTCGGGGTCTTACAACATATGCTGTGAGTTTGGATACAAATATATACCAAATGTGACTCATGTTCCAACCGTGGACATCACCTCACAATAACACCTTACATAAAGGTATAGTCAAAAACTGTTTTAGAAATTAGAATCTTTGGGAAGTGCTCAAGGAAACCTTCGTACATGGGAGGCCACGCATCTAGGTTATGATAGATATCATATGGCCACAGAATTATCCTTGGTTGACCCAATAGACCCCAAAGAAAAACGAGAAGATTACTATCATATTCTTCCCAATGGTGAGTCTTCTCTTGACTTATCATTATCTCCACTGTCTCTAATTGAGAATTATACTTCAAATAAATACCAAGATTATATAGGTAGTGCCCATAGATATACTCAGCAAGTGGATGAGCACAACCCTGTCTTATGATGACACGAGGTTGTATGTCATTAGACATCTTGTATGATAGTGACAAAACACCCTTCCAACGTTGGGTTCGCCTCACCCTATTTTCTTCACCAAATATAACTACTAAATGATGACCACCGTTCTATTCCCTTGTTACCCCCGCTCGACCCAGCTACACTCTTATTACCTGAAAGGAATTGTGAAGCAAAAGGGTGAGCACAACTAGCTCAGTAAAGAATGTCATGACTAAAGATAATTCAATTATCAATAGCCTTCATCAACAATAAATCAGAGATTTAGAACATATGGTAAATGATAAAAATTTTAACCATAGTTGCTGCGGAACGAGCAATCCATTAGAAGAGTCAAATAGACTATAAAGTCTATTATCTTCTCCATGTTAAAAATCCACTAACAATTTTTATCCCTGTAACATCAATCAACAATTCTGGTCCACAATCATATGAATAATTCATAATCATAACTGTAGTTCTAAATTCCTCTTCTCATCCAGGACGATGATAATTTTCATCACCTATCTTTACCTGAAACATCAAAGATCATGGTTACACCAAATCACATTTCCTGTTCATAATCATATTAATAACTTCATCTTTGCACTACGTCCAAAGATATTCATTTGTATCACCAGTTGGTCATGTTTATCTCAACATTTGTTCATCTTTGCACTACTAGCCAAAGATATTCAACAACATGTCATCTTTGCACTACGGGCCAAAGATATTCATCAACAATTTATCTTTGCACTACAGGCCAAAGATATTCATCAATATTTCATCTTTGCACTACAGGCCAAAGATATTAATATCTCAAAGAAATATATAATCATTTCAGAATTTATATAAACAATAATTATAACCATGTTGATCAATTCACCTTTGCACTTAAGCTTAAGATATTCAATTATAAATTCAATGGTCATGATCATACCAGTCACAATTCAACTTTGCACTACAGGCCAAAGAGAACCCTAGTCATGATCATACCAATAATCTACCCATCTTTACACTCCAGTGAAAGAGAATTTCAACATCAGGGTTATAAAAATGTTATATATGATGATAAAAATAATATGATCAACATATAGTTTTAATCTCAAGAGTAATATTCGTAACTCATGAATAGTAAATCGTGAATAGTAACTCATGAATAGTAATCCCGACACAAAAGATAGAAATTCCACAATAAAATCCATACCAATATTTTGGTATAATGATATTGAAAGAATAACATTACTTAAATTTATAAACAATTTATTTTAATTGTTTACACTTTACTAATTAATGCATTTAATCATCATAAAATGCCAACTCTTACAATTTCATCATCAATAACCAAAACCCTCATCAAAAATCTGCATATACCTCATATAGGATTCTCAAGCCATAAAATCCTATTTTCTAATTTTCTTTCTTCACAAAATATATTTAATTTATTTACTCATAACTAGACCATTTTCATGAAAAATACCAAATCAGTTTCAAAAATATTTCTTTTCTGGGATTTAGCATAATATAGTCCCATAGTGAACATATATTTTTCTCAGAATTTTTAAAAGTCATTTACTATTTTTCATATGGCCAAAATAGCCGAATATTTAGACATTTATCAAAAATTGTACTTTTGTCTAAAAATTCTGAAATTTACAGAGTATACTTCTATCATATACATGTACTCCCAATAAAAATTTCATCAATTTTGGAGTTAACCACAAGGAATTATAAGCGGTTACTTTTAAAATAGTCTTTTCTCGTAAAATTCATAACTCTCAATCTATACATCCAAAAATCACCATTTTTGGACACAATCAATAAAACTCATCAAAATATCATTTCAAATTTTTCCAGAATTTTTGAAGATCAGAAAAATTACGAAACTGAAAATCATAACAACCCTTAAAATCCCTTAATATCCCTTACCTCAAAAGAGCAGTACTTCTGACTGGATATCGGATATGATGCTGAAGAAAACTTGCACTGATGAATAGCAACTTACCAAGTATCTAAAAACTCACAAAATATGCTTCATAATATAGAGAGAGAAAGAGAGAAAGTTTATGTTTCTGGTGTGATTTTCAATTCTAACTTAGCCCTCTATTTATAGGAAAATTTTGGTAGGTTTGACCTGCAACCTGATGGCTTTACCTGCTACTATTCTCACCCACCACATTTGAAATATAATTCAGCACATTTCTTCACCAACCACAAGTGGGGCCCACCAATTCTAGAATTTTTCACCCAAAATGATAAACTCCGAAAATTCAACAATTTCTGAACCAGTCATCTCGTAAAATTCATAATAAATCATACGTTCATTTTTAACGGTTCAAAATTTATGGGCATATACTCAACTTATATATGTATAACATATCCAAAAATTACCACGATCCAACGGTCGGATTAAAAATTATAACCCCCGCAAAATATCTCAAAAATCCTGATTTTTAATACCTCCATTCCGACAAAAATACGGATAAAAATCTCAACATTAACTCCTTCATTTTTAACCACAAAAATATATCCCTCGTTTATATCCACATAAAATAAATATTTTCTTATCATATGAATCAATAATTAATTATTCACAAATAATATTACAGAATCACATTTATGACAACTAGGCCGTTCCCAGAAAAGAGGGGGCTTTCCAATAAGGATTTCTCCTTACTGGCGCGCAATTAGATGACCAAACCTCTTCTTAGACAGAACTTTCTAGACATTGCCAATAATGCTATCTAATAATACTATTCAAATAATATGAATTATTGATCTGATAATGTGAAATACTGTGCAGCAACAATTATTGAACAACAATAATACAAAATTTCAACGTAGCAATTATTGAATCAATAAAATAAAATATTGAACAGTAATTACTGTAACAATTATTGAGTAGTGCCTTCTTACGTAAGAATCAATAATTTCAAAAATACTATGCAATACCGTGTGCTACTGTGCAATAACGCGTATTACTGTATTTTAACCACCGGGTATTCCAACAGTGTTAACGGTAACAACTACGCCGTTATTTGTAAAAACTCAAATTTATCGTTTTCTTCACCCGACAGTTATTCTGTTATAGAGCCCACAAATGGCTGCGCCGTCGTACGAATATTCCCCGACAGAAAGAATATTCCCCGACAACAATGATTATTTTATAACCACTTGCTTATTTTGAAAAAAAATCATATTTCACTCATAACTTTAAACTTTTATCAATTTAACCATTTACTGAATAGTAATTATAAGAAAAATTGAATACTTTTATTTCATAAAATTCGGGGTCTTACACTACCCCTAGAGCGTGAAATCGAAATTTGTATTGACCCCAGTACAAAATCCATTTCTTCAACCCTTAAATATTTCTTCAACCAAAACGAACGTATAATGCGCCGAAGAAGTTGGCTCAAGCTGTTGAAGATTACGACTATACCATTCAATATCATTGTGGAAGAGCGAACGTGGTAACTGACGCGTTGAGTAGAAGATCGTATGCGTTTACGAGTGTGATGTTGTTAACATAAAAACCCATTTCGTATAACTTATAAATGATAAAAATAGAGTTAAAGACTCTAGGGACCCACGTGAAGATAACGAATATACAAGTAGAATCGACTTTAATCGATAAAGTTAAAGTGGCTCAAGCTACACACCCGAATCTAATGAATGTGAAGAAGAAGGTTCAAGAGGGCGTTATTCTTGAAGGAAGAATCAACGAAGAGAGGAAATATCAACCCTCGATTTAATTGGCCCATTTGAAATCCTTGATCGAGTAGGAACTGTGGCCTATAGACTCGTTTTACCGCCAAGTATGTCGCGTGTTCATAACGTTCTTTTTTATGTATCGATGTTACGTAAATATGTGGACGAGCCGAACCACATTATTGAATTGGAATTGGACGAGATAACAGAAGATTTAATGTATGAGGAGATACGTGTTAAAATTTTGGATAAGAAGGATTATATTCGACACTCAAAGGTTATAGCTCAAGAGTTAGAATTTGAAGTGAAGTCAAGGTATCCTCATCTATTCGGCATACCAGGTACGTACGTAAATTTCGAGGGCAAAATTTCATAAGGAGGGGAGATTGTGAGACCCCAAATTTTATGAATAAATATTTAATTTTTTCGAAATATTTTTTAATATTATGGTGTGAATTTGAGATAGTGTTATAGTTGTGGGTAGTATTTATAAATTTTACAAAGTATGCAAGTTGTTATATAATATTCGTTTGGTAGGAGAATATCCGTATGCCGGCATAATCATTGGTGGACCCCACAATGGAAGTATTGTCGTAGTAAGAAAACGACAAAATTATCTTTTTATAAAAATAACGACGAAAGTGTTACCGTTAAAACTGTTGAACTACTCGGTAGTAAAAGTACAGTAATACGCGTGGTTGCATAGTAGCACACGGTATTGATTATTGATGCTTACGTAAGAAGTCACTCAGTTATACTCAATTATTGCTACAGTAATTGATGCATCATATCTCTCATATTATTGATTCAATTATTATCACAGTAGCATCTGTATAATATGTTATGTTATTAAATCAATAATTAAGACGACAAAGTTATTCATATTATCATTTACAATATTAACGAATTCTAGAAGTTCTGCAAAGGAGAGGTTTGGTCACCTAATTGGGCGCCAATAGGGAAAAATTCTTATTGAAAAGCTCCCTCTTTCCTGAGAACGACCTGGTCGATTAATATTGTGAATTATAATAAAGGTGATAAGTTTTGTTTTATTATTATTATAAATATAGTAAAACAAAATTTTTTTTATATAAAACAGAATACTTTTATAAAGTTATTTATTTTATTAGACTATAAATAGAATATATGATATTCTATTATGTATAGTATTTGCATAGTATCTGCATAGTATTTGCATAATAAAATCTTTTTATATAAAACAAAATACTTTTATAAAGTTATTTATTTTATTAGACTATAAATAGAATATATAATATTCTATTATGCATAGTATTTGTATAGTGTCTGCATAGTGTTTGTACAGTAAAATCTTTTTATAAAAACAGAATACTTTTATAAAGTTATTCGTTTTATTATATTATAAATAGAATATATTATATTTTATTTAAAAGATTTTATTTTATTAGAATATTTTATTAATACTGCATAGTAAATCAATATGGACCGTCCGTTTAAAAGTAAATCAATCTGGACCGTTCATGAATTAGTTACTATTCAGTCCATTCTCCTATAAATAGAAGCTCATTCCTTCATTATTTCTTACGAATTCACTGAAACTCTAGAGAGAGAAACTATAGAGAGAAAGAAGAAAAGTATTCTGCTACTTCACTACTCCTATATCTAGTTTCTTCTAAGGTAAGGGATATTATTTGTTGTACTCGTAAGGGGTATTATTTCTTTCGTATTCATGAAGAGAACTTCTGTTATTCCATTCTTTATTATTATGTTGGAATAACCTGCATATGCGAAGTACCGCATACATGGTGAAATTCTTCTGTTATTCCATTCCTTATTATTATGTTAGAATAACCTGTATATGCGAAGTACTGCATGCATGGTGAATTCTGTTGTTATTCAATTCTTTATTATTCTGTCGAAATATCCTGTCTGTGCGTTTACGCATGACCTGGTTCCATTCTTTATTATTCTGTTGGGAATAACCTGTTTGTGCGATCTATCGCATGCATGGTGAATTCTTCTGTTATTCTATTCTTTATTATTCTGTTGGAATAACCTGTTTATGTGGATTACCACATGCATGGTGAATGATCCTTTGTATTCATTCCTTATTAAATTGTGAAAATGATCTGTCTACGTGAATTACCGCATGGCGGGCAAAAATCCATTTGTAGTTTCATATATTCTATTATACTCAGTTGGTTAAAGTTTTAGCTTCTATACTCCATGAAATTAGTAGAATATCCTGGATATTTGTGCTTCATCCAGTATCTTTTCATGAAAATATTCTTCTGAGCATTCTTGAATTTTACTCCACAAAGCAGTATCATGTTGACAATTTAGACGTTACTGATTTCTAGATAAATTAATTCTTGAACTTGTTTTATTGAATTATTATGTCATTGTCATCATCCTCATTATATTATGTTGAAAGTCATCTGTGGCCACAGTGCATAGATGGACTTGGTATGATTATGACCATGGATTATTCGGTAAAATCATGGCCGTAATGTTACAAATGATGTGAAAAAAGTCCTCATTGGCCCGTAGTGCATTGATGGACAGTTTTTGGTATGATTATGGCTATAGATTCTCTTCGACCAAGGGTTCAAAGATGAATTATTTTATGGCATGATCAGGACCGTTGATGAAAACACGATTATCTTTGGGCCGTAGTGCATGGATAATTCGTGGTCGTGATACTAAATAATATCCTTGGCCTGTAGTGCAGGGATGATTTGATGATGTGGAATATTTATTAAGCTGAGTTCCAGCGATAAAAGTGATGAAAAACCTTTTAAATCATAAAAGATAGTAGATTTTATTCTCTACTTGACTCTTTTAATGGATTGCTTGTTCCGCTGCTGTTAAACTTGATGTTTGTTATATTGTATCAGATTAACACTGTTGAAGGCTAACGATAATTTATTCTGCATTATCTTAGTCATAATATTTCTTACTGGGCTAGTTGAGCTCACCCTTTTACTTTCATTGTTCTCTTCAGGAAATGAGAACGTAGCAGGGACTAGTCGGGGAACGGAGTGACGGTCCAGATGATAGCATTAGTAGTCCTCACTATTCTATGAAATAGTGTGATAATAAATGTATTGAGGACTTATTTTGAGTTTGAATACTGTCTAGAAGACAATATTTATATTAAAACTCACAGCTCATGTTGTATATTTAAGATTGTATTTGTATTCTGTACCATGTATTTGGTGACTCAGAATAGGTGATGTATACTTATTTTTGGGGGCATTACATCTACTCCCTTCGTCTCATAATAAACGACCAAATTTGACCTTTATAATTAAATTGACCATTTTTAAAATTAACAAATCTTAAAAATATTCATATATAACAAGAGATTATGATCATAATAAATTGTGAAGAATTTACTACTTCGTGATATAAAAGTTTCATATAAATATTTTTAAAATAAATTATAACATTTATTATGAGACGGAAGAAGTATATTTTATGTATTTTAAGAGTACATAAAAAATATAAGTGTGTTTCTTGAAGTTTGTATTTATATTATCTTCTATATTTTATATATTTTAAGATAGAGTGGAAGAAAGGGTTTGTATTTATATTATCTTCTCTTCCTTTATTTTTATTATATAAAACGTTTTACATAAAATTAATCATTTCTTGCTTTACTCCTAAAAAAATAGAATAATCGAGATAGAGGAAAAAGAGTAATTAATTAGTGTATAGGTAATAATGAAATTTCAAATCAACATTAATTACTTAACATTAAAATTAATGAGATTTCTTAATATGTGTGATTATGTCTTAAGCGACTTATCTAATGGAAATGAGGGAGTATATTTTATGAATAAAATAACAGACACAAACTATTCTACAAGCATTTTACAAACTGTTGATGTATTATACTTCATCTCAGCATATTGTGTGGGAACGAATACTCATTGAAACAATTTGTTGATCAATATGTTGTGGTAGAGTATGCCACATCAGCAGTTTGTAAAATATTTATAAAATAATTTTTGTTTGTAGCATTACTCATATTTTATACTCCCGTTGTTCCAAATTATTTGATTATTATTGAATTTTGAAAGTCAATTTTAGATATTTTTAAATTCAAAATTGAAATAACTCATTAAAATTTATGAAACAATAAAAATTACAACGAATAATACTTTTTACTTTTTAGATAGTTTGTGATATTTATCATTGTATTAATTAAAATTAAAAGGTCAATTTTAAATTTAAAAACTTTAAAAAAATCAATAATAATTAAATAATATAAAACAAATGAATTATATTTATTTAGCACAAAAAAGGGATTATATTTTAAGAGAACGGGAAAGAAAGGGAAAATATAAGCGTGTTTCAAATAGTGTATAACTTTTTTTTACCATCAATTGAATAATGATGTTGTAAGTGAATATAAATTCACTTATATACGTGGAAAATGAGAGATTTGATCTCAAGACCACTTGCATGGCAAAAGTATGCCAACTAAACCAAGGTTGTAAGTGAGACTATAGGAGTTAAGTCATTAAATTATGGCTTAAATATATTTTTTTATCATAAATTATGGGCCATATTTTATTTCGATAATCCATTTTTTAATTTTGTCAATTAAATGATTAAATTATTAATTTTTTACAATTTCATTCAATTGGGTCTGTCACGTCAGAAAGTGCTGACACGGCCCTCGGAATAGACCCCTCCACCGCTGATGTGTATTAAAAAATTAATTTATTTACCATTTTGTTAAATTAAAATATTTAAGCAGAGGTAAATTTGGCAAATTATTTTTTATTCTCCATTAAAACAAATCTCAGACAAATCTCTCCCACTCTTTCGATCGATAAAACCCCAAATCTTAGAAAATCAAAATTTCTCAACAATAATAAGGAAGATTCTTCTATGTATGCGTTGGGCTGGAATAGAACGTAAATAATGGGGACTCGCTTGGGATTTCCTTTGTATGTGAAGAACACATAAGCGTTGATGAGGATGGGGGAGCCCATTTTTACATGAAAGTTCAATATCCGAGAGATGCATCCTCAGATCTCGCCGGAAAGCACCGACAGACGATGGATAGGAGGTCTTGAGGACGACGAGCGAGTGGGCTGTAGTGAGGTGTCGTTGAAAGTCAAGACCTCGTGTTTTGGTGGTACTGTTCTCCAATTTTGGGAAGCTCAATTGCTGAGATTGTGTTTGGCATCTTTTTTAGGATTCTGCCGTGATATGGTTTATTGTTGTTGGATTTTATGACGGTCGCAACGGTCTTTGGGTTCAAATGGAGGGGCACAAGGAAGTTTTCTGAAATATTTTATCTCCTAACCTCATGAATGCAAAACAAAATGGTTCCTCTTTGATCTTCCTGCATTTTCCCCATTTTTCGGGCATTAAATATCTCCATAAGTGTCTTTTTGTTTCCCATTAGATTTTTTCCCAGTGAATATTTAATGAACAAATTTCCATTACAAAAGATGATACACAGCCATGGATGCTGATACACTGCAAAGTCTGTAATCTACTTGTTTAGAACTCAAATGAGTTTTTCAGCTTGTGATTTATGATTGTTCTTCATATAATTTGTTGATCTGATGTATTAAATGGCTAAAGAACTTCTTTTTCTTTTTCTGCTTTTGGGTGCTTAGATTTACATGAACTCCGCTGTTTACAACTGAGGTTAGGTCCCAATTGAGCTTCAAATAATCAAATTTTTTTGCTTTTCTTCAGCTGGGTTTTTGAGATTTGTCTGAAATTTATTTCGTTTTGTTTTAATGGAGAATAAAAAATATTTGCCAAATTTATCCCTGCTTAAACATTTTAATTTAACAAAATGGTGAAAGAAATTATTTTTTTTAAGACACATCAGCTGTAGATGGTCCTCTCTGAGGGCCACGTCAGCAATTTCTGACGTGGCAGTCTCAATTGAATGGAATTGGAAAAAAATTAATAGTTCAATCATTTAATTGACAAAATTGAAAAATAGATCACCGAAATAGAATATGACATAATTTATGATAGTAAAATATATTTAAGCCTTAAATTATTAACTATATTCAAAAAAGATAAATAGTCATGTCATTACAAGAGGAAGATGGAGAGGGATAATTCAATAAGAATAATGCTAGCGACACAAAATATTTTATAAATATTTTACAAACTGCTGATGTGTTATACTCTACTTCAGCATATTGTGTGAGGTCGAAAACTATATTAAAATATTTTGTTGATCAATAAGCCTCTAGGTATTTACTCTAATATTTGTACATATTATTTCTATATGTACAGTTTGATTTTTCTTAAAAATTATAAATAAAGGAATTTATGATAGTCTCACGAATAATATATCTTAAACAATTTATATATCGAAAAAACCCTCATAAATAAAAAAAATCTCTTAAATAGAGAAAGCAAAATCTCCCAAGAGATAACAATGAAATCCCCTCACAAAAGGAAAAAAAAACAGTCATCTCATGAAGAAAATAAGTCTCGTAAAAAGAAAAAATAAATTTCACAAAAAGGGATAATAATTTATTAGATTAAAATAAGAGAGACCTGTTGTAACCAATTTTGTAGTTTAATGTAAAAAACAATATTATCGTTTAAATTGAATGGTTGACCACTCTTTTCTTAAGACTATATTCACTCTTACCTTTTGTTACACAAGGTTACTGCTCCCAAGATAAGAAAAGTCCATATTTTACTTTGTACTATAATTTGTTGTGTAGAAACAAATTTAGTACAAAACTATAAATTAGAAAGAAGAAAATTATAATAAAAAAAAAATATTAGAATGATATTTTTTCTAATAACTTAAGAAGGATTTAGAATAATTGATTTGTATGTGTATTGTTTATATATATATATATATATATATATATATATATATATATATATAGCCCGTTTCTGGTGTGTGGGCAAGGAAATCGCGCCTTGCTTGTTTAGGATTTCGTGTTGGCTGAGGAGGAGAGAAATCCACGAAGAATACGGAATTTATTGATTGATTGTAGAGGGGAGAACGACAGGTGGACGATTACTCCAAGGACGCGTGGCAGAACCCCCAGAATCTGAAAACCGTGTTAGGGTTATTAGAATTCCAAGAGCCTTCTTCAGTTCTTCGAGTTGAGAGAGTGTTCAAATCTTTTTGGTGCTTTTAGGTGGAATATCCAACCTTCAGCTACCAAAAGAGTCCCCCTTCCTTCCTAGAATGGAAGGGGTATTTATAGAGTTTTCTGGAATTAAGTAATCACATGCTAGGCACATGTTTTCAAGAAAATTCCAGAAATACCCTTTAGTCATTAGAATAATGCCCATATTGCCCTGTCCTTCTAGCCACCAATCCAATCCCTTAATCAATTCCCAAAATGAGCCGCCTCCACGAGTCTTCTGCCTCGGGACACGTGGAGGCTTCTCCCGAGTCTAACACATTTATTTCTGACTTTTCTATCTTCATTCCGTTAGGTTATGCGAACCCTAATTTGCACATTTAATGAGGTCGTGGAACCCTAATTGTGCATTTAATTTAATTAGGTCTTGTGAACCCTAATTTTGCACATGGGCCCATATTTGCCCCCTGCGCGAGAGTCGCATTTCCAAATAGACGATCGTGCAAGAATACTTTCAGCTTTTGAACGATTTTGTGTGACTTCACTTTACGGGTCTTGAAGACCATGGTCCTAGTAAAGGGAACTCCTAGGGAGCCAAACCCTTGGATTTGTTTCTTTATTTTTCCTGGAAATTGAAAACAAGAAAAATAATCAAATAGCATTTAAATCAAAAAAAAATCTTTATTTTGGGTACCCAAAATCTTTCTTTTCCATCAATCCAAATAAAATCATAATAAATTCGAGTCATAATTTTATTTTGGAAGTAAGATCAAATCTTAATTTTATTTTGTAAATAAAATCAAATATTTTTTTATTTTGAAAATACAATCAAATATTTATTTATTTTGGAACCAAAAATCCAATCTCTCTTTATTTTGGAAACAAAATCCAATCTTTCTTTCTTTTGATATATATATATATATATATATATATATATATATATATATATATAAGCTATTTTCGAAAACTACCCTTTATTGGGAATAAAATCAACTTAAATTTTATTATTTTCGAAAAAAAATAAACTTCTTTACTTATCTTTATTTTGGAGAAGTAAGAAGTCCATATTCGTAATCCATTGTCGCATGCTTTCTGATTGAGTAGGTGCTACTTGCGTGCATATTTCTTAGAATTGTCTCATAATCGCTAGGAGCCAACGAACATACGTGTGTTCCTCTCCATTGCAGCCACCTTAGCAAGTCTCACCATCAAGGACATCCTTGCGATATCCAACACCAGGTAATTGTAAACCATTAGGGGTGCACCCTTTATTGGAGCCTTCGTTAGCCAAATTCTCATAATTGTGTTTCCTCTCTCTATATATTTTTTCTTCAGGGAATTGTAGACTTTCTTCAATTTTTTCGAGCCCCACCACCATATCTTGGCCTTTTCCTTTGGAATTCCTTAGAAAAAGGCTATAATTTTCGCGCTGAAGGAGCATTCGTCCCAAACAGTGGATTAGGAGAGCAACAGGACCTCAAAGGTATGCGTGGGAACAAACCCCTAGGTGGTGGACGAACCCTAGGGGGCCACCGAACCTTAACAATTTTTTAATTTTTTTTTGAAGGAGACAACCCCCCTAGGTGGTGGCGGAACCCTATAGGGTGCCGAACCTTAACAAAAAAAATTTTTTTGAAGGAGACAGCCCCCCTAGGTGGTGGCGGAACCCTATAGGGCGCCGAACCCTAGGGGGCCGAACCTTAACATTTTTTTTTGAAGGAGACAGCCCCCCTAGGTGGTGACGACTATAGGGCGCCGAACCCTAGGGGGCCGAACCTTAACAAATTTTTTTTTGAAGGAGACAGCCCACCTAGGTGGTGGCGGAACCCTATAGGGCGCCGAACCCTAGGGGGCCGAACCTTAACAATAATTTTTTTTAAAGGAGACAGCCCCCCTAGGTGGTGGCAGAACCCTATAGGGCGCCGAACCCTAGGGGGCCGAACCTTAACATTTTTTTTAAGGAAGGGCCCCCTAGGTGGTGGCTGAACCCTAGTAGGGCGCCAAATCCTAGGGGCCAAACCTTAGCCATTTTTTTTTCGATGGAAACACGAAAGGAGAAAGAAAACTGACATGCTTGCATGCGGCGAAACCACTCCATATGGCCAAACCCCTAGGGGGCGAACCCTAGGTGGCCAAACCTTAGGGGGCCGAACCCTAGGGGGGCCGAACCTTAGGGGGCGAACCCTAGGCAGAAAACCATGTTTTGGGCAAAAAAAAAAATGAAGTTCGGGACGACGAGCCTCTACTATTAGGAGCGTCATTTGGAGTTTTGGGGCCTATAATATATCAAAACGACCGTATCGACGAGCCCTTCAAAACTCATCACTTTTCCAATGACTTATGCTGTTTTAAGTCCAAAAAAGGCTCCGAAGAATGAATTTTGGCCGTTCGAAGTTTTTTTCGAAAATTTTCGAGAATTTTTTCTTGCATAAATGTACTCCTTCAATCTTTCTGACATTGTTTCTTCTTCTTTTCAGGTGTTTTGAAGCTTAACTCTCGGACGTTCGTTCCTTATTGCTATGGTGAGTACTTCGTGCTCATATACTTTACTTGACATTCTTGATATGCTTTCTTTAGAATTGTTATGATGATCTCCCCCTTGTCTGTAGGCCCTTTCTCCTGAATGCTCTGCAGAACTAAGGACTACCAAGGAGTCTCCATTCATCACTGATTGGGGAAGAGCTCCCTTCTTTGGTCCTTCTGACCTCTTTTGGGATAGAGTTAGAGACTATGATCGTACAACTTTTCCTCCCCCGGAGAAAGAAGGCTTGTTTCTGTATGCCCTATCTTCTGGAGGTTGGGATGACTTCCCTCATGCCGATTGCATTCCCCACCTATGCATAGAGAAGCAAGAGTACCCCTTCAGTCCCCTTCGCTTCCTGTCAGATTCATCTGGTCGCATTCAAGGATGGCAGGATTGGACCGACGAGATCCTTGACAACGCTGAATACGTGGAAATACTCAAGAATGCGAGTGTCTTTCGCTGTGTTCAACTGTGTAGGGACCTACGGATTCACCAGGACCATAACGCACTTACTGTGTTGATCTCACGATGGTGTTCCTCTACTTGCACATTCATCGCTGCCTGGGGGGAATTCACCCCTACTCTAGAGGATGTTTATGCCCTCTATCAGTAAGTTCTCTTCTTTTATTCCTTTCATTCATTCTCATGTTTCCGAAATATGTATATTTTTCCTGAATTACATCTTGTAGCCTTCCTATTATTGCTTCAAACTCCTGTGGTCCTTCTAGCATGTCCACTAGGGATGACGACTGTGTTGCCTACTTGACGGAGGCCTTCAAGCAATCTTCCCGCTTTCTCTCCCGCTTCAAGGGCGATACGCTCCTTCCGGACTTCGAGACCTCAAGTCGGCAAAAGAATTCTTGGTTATCCTGGGTGCGCTATTTCTTCCGTGATTACAAGACCAACCAGTGGAACAGCTCTGTTTACGATAAGTCTTTTCTTGCCTTCCGTGAAGAAACTTGTCCCTTTCCTCTGGCGGCTTATCTGGTTATGTGGCTGTCCCGTTTCATCTTCCCTGGGTCTCTCATAGACGGTTCTTCTGCCCGTATGTTCAGTTTGGTAGCGTTGTTATCCCGAGGCTCAGAGATTCCCCTTGCTTCTCTCTTCCTAGGGACCTTATATCGTCGCCTAGACGAAACAACCCTTGCCATGAAAGAATCTGTTGGGAGGTAATCACTTTCATATTTTATATTTAATTGTCTTTCAAACTGCGCTTCTTTTCTTTTAACCTTTTCTATAATGTAATTTTTTTTTATTTACTCAGGTATGATGTCAATTGCTTCATTCCATGCTCCTTCCTTCAGATCTTTCTTTTCGACCGCTTTCTGGGCTATTCCGATCTTGAGCATCTTTCTATAAAGAAAAAGAAGTCTCCTTCTCTCCCACCACGCAACATCATTCCTCGCATGTTACGTTGGATTGATCACCGCTCTAGTCCTGACAGTACGGATTTACGACATTTCCTTGATGATTATTCATGCTTCACTGCTCGTCCCTATACCATTGTTTCAGGGGGTTGCAGCCATCTACCTCACTTCCACAAGCACAAATTTCGTACTTTCTCCAACCTCAACAGAAATAGCTTGAGTGGCTCCGCACTGTCTTGGTTCGTTTTCATTCGATCTACTGAGCTTCCCTATTTCCTTGAGAATAATAGTTTTGGCACTGTACTGTATTCTCCTCACAGGGTCATGAGACAATTCGGATATGACCAGGAAAGCCCTTTCGGTCACACCTGCCGGGGGAATTATGAGGATGCCCTTCTCAATTTCGTCTCTACCTCCCCCTCTTTTACATGGGCATTTTCGAGGCGGTCAAGTGATCCATATATCATTTATAGATCCCTTCCTTTTGTCATACCAGATGACTCCCGGAGTGGGCGCTATACTACTGGAGAACGTAATTACTGGCAGGTCAATCTTAAAAGATGGGAGGATGATACCCTGGTTTGTTCATTGCCAGTCTCTATTTCGAAATGTCTTCAATGGAGCCGGCTGCTATGCTCTCCCAAGCCCAATGTTCGTTCAGCACTTTGGCCAGCCAGTAGCCGGTTGGCTGAGCGTGACATTTTGATGCCTAAGTCGTCTCCCCCTCAGCAGATCATTCCATCACAGGCTCCCACTACTTCCAAGAGTCTTCCACCACGGGCTCCGCTTCGGGTGTCCTCTCTAACTCCTCCCCAGGGATCCTCTGATGCCGAGGAGATGAGAGTTACTCGTTCTAAAACGAGAGCGGCTACTGCTACTGATTCTGAGATAGCTCCTCCTATTGCTTCTGCCGAGGTTCCAATCAGTCGTCCTCCTATCAGGCTTATCATAAAGCCATTAGCAAAATGCCCCCTTGATAATGTTGATCCTAGTATCCCGGCAGCCGAGGATCCAACCAAGAAGCGCCATAGAAATTTGGTAATTTATCGAACTACTCTCATTTTTCTTTCATCCCTTGTGTAACTGCTTTCACATATCATTGAGTAATTGTTTCCTTTATTTTTTTTTCAGGTTACCATGGTCGATGAAGATGATGATGATGATGTTCCTCTTGGGTTAATATATAATACTACAAATGAGGCTTCCGCGGCGGCTTCCACTAGTCGTGAGCCCGTCCAACATATCCTTGTTGATATTGAGTCATCTACTCCTCGCGACGATTGTGTTAGTCTAGATGCTAAGGATACCTTGTCTGATGTAAGCTCGAGTCTTGCTGTGGGTGATACATCAATTTCTTCAAACCTTCCTATGCATGCTCCTCATGATGAGTCTGAAGATGTTGATGAGACTCTTACTTCCTTGAGGGAGAATCATTCTAAAACTATTGGTGATGTTCATCCTCCCCGAAAGAATTCTACCGAGGTGGTGATTGCTCGGGAGGGCATTGTTGATAGTACTTTGGATGGGTTGAATGGCATTCCCCTTTCTGTGGCATCTCCCGACTCCTTTTCCATTGAATATATTGTGAGTATCCTTCCTTAATCCATAAGTGATTTGTCTTGAATTTCCTTTGCTCATTTTTTATATATATTGTGCTTTGACATCTTGTTTTCAGAACGAGAGAATGAAAGATTTGCCTTTGCCCGTTGAGGCACTAGCGTTATTTGCTGTTCTCCATTCGGATTGTGACCTTGGTTATCCTCCAGGTGACCAAGGCTTTGAGGAATCCTTAGCTATACAACATCTTTCTGTTCCTCCATCCCTGGTCTCGACAGATTCTATGGTGGCCTTTAAAGTAGCTCCTGCTAGAGCTTCCTTCAATCCAAGTGGGGATCTTATTTTTTGGAGGGGTTTCCAGATATCGTCTTCTAGTCAGGAAAGTCTGGAGCGTCTCCTAGCTCGGTTCCCGCAGATTCTTGACCGGTTGATTATTAAGACAGCTTCGACCCAAACCCTTTTCCTAGACCAGCTCGCAGGCCTTGTTCTTGGGTTGCATACTCTTTCTTTATATTCCTTGCGAGTTGAGGACTTGAAGAAGTTTAGCGATGATGTAGATGACCTTGCAGCCGTAGGTGTTGACATGTCTCCTTTTCGTGATAGGTTGGATCTTCTCAAGTCGAGTTTTAATCTTGTTTCACTACGTTCGGAGGTTGTTGTACGTAAGTGTGAAGATGAATCCTTTTAAGTGCAGCTTTCTGAGCTTGGTGATGCCGCAAACAAATTGAAGATCCAGTCTCAAGATTTAGAAGGCCAGCACAGGGACTTAGAGGCAAAACTTCAGGAGGTAGAGGTCAGTGCCGGGACTTAGAGTCGACTACCCAACAGGTTAGGGAGCTGAAAGCTGTAAATCTTAAGATTCAGATGCTGCCGTTGCTGACTTGGAAGCATTAGTTGTGCCTCCTCTTCATTTTGATATGTCTTGGCCTTTAGATCATGACTTATTGTAGTAGTTTTTTTTTCGATTTCCTGTTTCAGAAACTCATTTACACATATTTCATTTATCAGAACGTGGTTTCTTTAACCTTGTTGATTGCCTTTAATTTGAATGATTCCTTAAAACTCAATATTTATTATTGAATCTCAAGTTATTCAAATTAATATTCCAAGACAACAATAGGTATTATAAGAAAACATGAATTTTGTTAAAAAAACATATATATTTTTCACAAACCAACATTTGAATTTATACTTCTTTTTTTTTAAGAAAATTAAAACATTCAAGTATAAGTGAAAGTTTGTTAATTTATTGATAATAAAAATTGCTTTTAACGAAAAGCGTAACGTTTCATATAATAAATCTTGCTTTTATCGAAGAAAGCATAATGTTTGCCACTTTTAGAGATAAAGTGTAACTTTCTCGCTTTTGTCGAATAAAACATAACGTTCTCCACTTTTAAAGATAAAGTGTAACTTTCGGGTCTTATACTCAGGTGCCTCAATCACTTTTGAAGTTAAAAGTGTAACTTTCGAGGGCTGTTAGTCAGGTGTCTCACTCACTTTTGAAGTTGAAAGTGCAACTTCCGAGGGCTGTTAGTCAGGTACCTCGACACTTTTGAAGTTGAAAGTGTAACTTCTGAGGGCTGTGAGTCAGGTGCCTCGATTACTTTTGAAGTTGAAAGTATAACTATTTTGTGATGCTTTTCTCATGTATAATATTTCTTTACCCATTTCAAGTTTAATGGGCCTGAGACAGCATCTGATCCCACACGAGATATCTTGCAATACCCGCTTTCGGAGATTTCTTGTACCCTATACGGGCCTTCCCATTTGGGGTAAAATTTGGTGGTTGGGGTCCCCCTCATAACTTGAGTTGTCGTTTTGAGCACCAAGTCTCCCACCAGAATTTGTCGTGGTACCACCGCGGTATTGTATTGTCGTCGCAGTCTTTCGTGGTACCGTTCAAGCTTTTCTTTAGCCTTGTCTCGGAAGTCGGCTAAGGCCTCTAGGGTGGCTGGTCGGCTTTTTTCCTCGACTAAGCTTCGAAGTCTCATTCGAGCTGAAGATATTTCTATTTCGGCCGGCAAAATAACTTCTTCACCATAAACCAGGGCGTATGGGGTTTCGCCGGTAGGTTTTCTTTTTGAAGTTCGATATGCCCATAACGCTATTGGTAGTTATTCTGCCCATTTCTTCGGATGATCGTCTAGGGTTTTTGATAAAATTTTTATCAAAGTTTTGTTTGTCGCTTCTGCTTGTCCGTTGCCTTTCGGGTAGTAGGGTGATGATTTGTAATGTTTCACCCTATATCTTTCCATCAGACTTTTGATGTCCCTATTGATGAAGGGGGTCCCATTGTCCGACAAAATGATCTTCGGGATCCCGAAACGGCAAATGATGTGCTCCTTGATAAAATTTGTCACTGCTGGTCCCGTGGCCTTCTTCAAGGGTATGGCTTCCACCCACTTTGTGTACATCTCGGTGGCAGTTAAAATTCATATGTTTCCCTTAGAATTAGGGTGTGCAGGACCTATAAGATCCATTCCCCATGTATGAAAGGGCCATGGTGTTGCTAAGGTGCGCAAATCTACGGCGGGAGCATGTATCAAGTTTCCATATATTTGACAAATGTGGCACTTTTTGACAAATTCTAGACAATCTCCTTCCATCTTTGGCCAATAGTAACCATGATCGATAAGTTGTTTGTACAACTTGGCTCCCCCTTGATGTTCATCCTTGTGCATTTGATAAACCAAATCTTTGGCTTCGCCTAGTTCTAGACATCGTAGGGGCTTGCCATTGAAACCTCTTCTGAACAATTCTCCATTTTGTAAGAAGAATCGTTGCGACTTCCTCTTTATTATAATTGCATCCTTCTTTTCGGTCGGAAGAGTCCAGCTTTGTAAGAAGTCCACATAAGGAATTCGCCAATCTGCTATGTCATCAATGAAAGCGCATTCATCTTCCCTAGGGTATTCTTGGCATGAAACACAGTGGCGTTGTAGGACATCTGCTTTCTTCTTCATTTCAGGCCAATAATACCCTTGGCGTTGTAACCTACGATATAGACCTATGTCTGCAAACCCGCAATTCTCTTCATGCATTTGCTGCAAGACTTTACTTGCTTCTTGCCTCCCCAAGCATCGTGTCAATACACCATCTGCTTCTTTGTGATACAAGACACCTTTGATGACGTTGTACTTCTGTAGTTCCACTATTGGTATCGTTCCTTCCTTTGTTTGTAAATTGATGGGAGATGTCGTATCTCTAATCGTCTATCATGTCTTTGGGGAACAGGTCTAGCACCGTGGTTGGGAGGGATCTCTTCATTACCTTCACATCTAAGTCTTCTCCTTGGACATAGACTCGAGATGCTACTGTTGCTAGTGCATCAGGTTGTTTATTTTGTCCTCTTGGCACATATTTAATCACAACCTTCTTGAAGGCTTCCATCCCCTTTTGTGCTACAGTTCGATATGGCGCCAAGATAGGTTCCTTCACTCCAAATTGGCCTCTTATTTGCTGCACTATAAGGTTTGAATATCCCTTTACTTTAAGGTATTGGGCACCCAATTCTTGAGCAGCTAACAATCCTAGTATTAACGCCTCGTATTCTACTTCATTGTTTGTGCATGGGAAATCTAATTTGTATGACAACGCCACTTCTTTTCTTTCTTTGTTGGTCAGCACAACTCCTGCTCTGCCTTTACCTTCTGCAGATGATCCATCAAAAGCCAAACTCCACTATTTTGGGTCCTCATCCATCAAGTCGACTGATTCTACTTCTCCTCCCGGAAGATCCTCATGAGGAGGCTCATATTCTCCATTTAGAAATTGAGCTAGCAGGTCTGCCAAGGCTTGACATCGGATTGCCTTTGGTGTTACACACTTGATGTCATATTCTGAAAGAATCATCATCCATCTAGCAGGTCTTCCTACTAATGCTGGCCTAGTCAATAGGTATCTGATCGGATCAGTTTTTGTTGCAATCATTACTTCGTGCGCTAAAAAATAATGCCGCATTTTCTGCGCAATGAAAACCAACGCTAGGCAATGCCTCTCCACCTGTGAATACCTGGTTTCTGGTCCTCTGATTATTCGGCTAATGTAATACACATGTTTCTCTTCTCTATCCACCTCTTGCATAATCAATCCTCCTATAGACTTTTTGGTAGATGTGATGTACAACTGTAATGGCATTCCTCTTTGTGGTACTACCATCGTTTGTGTTGAAGACAAAATTCTTTTTACCTTCTCGAAGGCCTGTTGTTGCTCTTGCCCCCAGTCCCATTGTGCCTTTTCTTTTAGCAATTTGCTGAAAGGTTCTGTGACTTCGGCTAATGCTGGCATGAATCTTCTCATGTACGAGACCTTCCCTAGAAAGCTCTTCAACTGCTTTTGCGTCTTTGGTGGGGGCATCTCTGTAACTGCTTTCGCCTTGCTTGAGTCCACCTCTAAGCCTCTGTTGTGCACCAAAAAACCCAAGAATTTTCCAGCCATCATTCTAAAGGCGCACTTCTTCGAATTCATGCTCAACTTATACCTTCGGCATCGCTCAAACACTTTCCTCAGGTCCTCCACATGAGTTGTCGCCTTCTTGGACTTCACCACTATGTCGTCCACATAGTCCTCCACTATATCATGAATCATGTCATGAAATATGGCATGCATCGCCCTCTGATAAGTTGCTCCCGCATTCTTTAATCCGAATGGCATTACTACATAGTAGAAATTCCCAAACGGGGTACGAAAGGCCGTCAACTCTGCATCTTCTATGGACATCTTTATCTGATTGTAACCCACAAACCCGTCGATGAATGACATCATCTCATGATTAGCCGTTGCATCTACCAAAGTGTCTATGTTGGGTAATGGATACATGTCCTTCAGGCATGCCTTGTTTAAGTCTTTGAAATCCACGCATATTCGTAGTTGTCTATTTGATTTCTTTACTGGTACAATGCTGGAAAGCCATGTTGGATGTTGGATCGGCTTGATGAACCCTACTTCCAGTAACTTTTTAATTTCTTCCTTTATTTGAGTTTCGACTTCGGGTGCATAGTTGCGAGGTGCTTGCTTCACTGGCTTCATTCTCGGGCTTATATTTAGATTGTGCTCTACAAGATCTTTGTCAATTCTGGGCATCTCGTCATAATTCCAAGCAAAGACATCCTTATATTCTCGCAATAATTGTACCAGCTCCTCCTTCTAATTAGCATCCAGCCCCTTGTTGACATAAGTCGGCCTTGGCGTTCCTCCATCTGATGCCAAATCAACTTCTTCTAATTCATTTTGTTGAGGTTTTGGCCTATCCTCAAAGCATTCTGGAGTTGGTTCTACCTTCTGTTGTACAACTTCTTCTTCTTCATTATTGCTGGAGTGGGGGACACTTCCTGAGCCGTTGGGTTTGCACGCTTCCTTGGGCTCTTCCCCCTTGCACCGTCACAATCGAAACACCACCTTTCTGTCGGGTTTAACAACCCTCTCCCATTTTGCCTTTTGGCCATCCTCAGACTGTGCTATCCGCTTGGCATTTATTATATTTCTGGCATCTTCAGGATCTGCTGGCCTTTTCTTCTCTTCTCTTCCTTCCTTCTCCAGGTCTACTACTACTGGCTTCATATTTTTGGAACATTCTCCATGTTCCGAGGTCTTCTTCTTCACTTTTTTTGCAGGTACGAACTTATCTTCCTGCACGTCCTTCCAGCTTACTAGTCTTAGGGAATCAGGCCTCGCGATCTGGTTCTCTCCCTCTTTAGCGACATCATCGAAGAAAGTTGCTTCGGTGATGTGTGCCTCCTCTGGTCCAAAGGGATTCCGAGTTGCTAGTACCTTCACTTCTCTCCCTTTCCAGATAGCTTTCAGGCATTGATGAAAAATTGAGGGTACCACCCCATAGTCATTTTGCCAAGCCCTTCCCAGCAAGACATGGTATGCTGCATCTACCTCTGCAACATGGAACATTACAGGCCCTCGAATCTTTCAAACTTGCATGTCTACTTTGATGTGTCCCAAGGTTCTTGTGCTCTGGTTGGCGAATCCTGTAATGTTTATTTGTTCTTTCACAATCTTCTTCTCTGGTAGGCCTAATCGCTTGAACATGGTGTAGGGCATAATATTTACAGAGGCTCCATTGTCAATGAACGCCCTCCGCACTTCGATGCCATTGATTACTGCTGTCACATACAGCGGTCTGTTGTGTGGGTATCTTATCTCTCTATCAGCTTTAGAGAAAGATATCTTATTTGCTTCTTCCTCCATCGTCTTCACAAATCCTTTGCTTATGGCCATGCAAGTCTCCTGTGTCTCAGCGGCCTTGATGATTACCCTGGTTGCCTCAATCCTTGCTTCCTTGGCCAATCCTATCTAATCGAAAAAATTTCTAAACTTGGCCCCATTCATCAATGTCGTCACCTGCAGGCCTGGGTCACACTCCTCCTTTTCTTCCATCATCATCTCCACTTTTGGGACTGTGTTGTGGATAATAGTGTTGCATGTTTCTTTCCCCTTGTGATTTGGCAGTGGCTTGTCATGAACACTGCTTTCCTTTCCCAGTTCAGTCTCCCCATTTGCAAGCTTCTCGTGGAATATCCTACGCAGGCTATAGCAATCCATAGTTGAGTGTCCTGTGTATTGGTGGAATACACAGAAGTCTGGTCTTCTCTTCATCTCTCTCGTCACTGCAAATCTAGGCCTTGGGGGTTTCACCACCCCATGTTCAATCCATTGCTCGTACAGACCCCTGAATGCTTTCTCACTGCATGTGATAGCCTCCGGGACTGACTTTCTTGCATATTTGTCTCCAGGCTTTCCTTTGCTTCAATCAAAATTTTTCTCATGCTTCTCCCTCTTGCCCCTCCATGTAACCGTCGTATGGCTAGTGGGCAGTGTCATGATTCCTCCCAAGTCTTGCGCAAAAGATGAGAGGGTCGCAAAGGAATCACAAGCCTTGGTGATGAGGTGGGGCTTGAAGGAATCTAAGGCACCATTGTTGCAAATGCTAACCAGGTTCTTTTCTTCAATCGGCTTTGCACACTTCTGTGCCTGGGCCCTGAACCTGCCAACGTAATCTGATAGTTCCTCATTCGGCTTCTGTTTGAACCGCATAAGTTCTACAATAGTTACCTGTTTCTGCACATAGAAAAATTTCTTAAAAAATTGTAATTTTAGGTCATCCCAATCATGGACTGACCCCTTCTCCAAATTGTAGTACCAACTGAAGGCACTATCCTTTAAAGTTTTGTTGAATTCCCGCATCAACAAGTTGTGGTTGTTCACTTCATCATATCCCAGCCACGGAGACATCGACTCTACAAACCTGGCAATATGTTCCCTGGCGTTTCCTTTCTCCCTGTTGTATTTTGGAAACTGCGGGGGATGCTCAATATATCCTATCGGGTAAGGTTGCCTCCGAATGTGTGCCGGGTAAGGCGGAGTAAAGTCTAACTCCGAGGGTCACATCGATCATATCATCCTTCGTCACATACTGGCTCGTGGCGTGAACTCTCTGGGGTGTTGTGATATACTGCTGTATCGGCGGTGCTAGAGAAATTGGTTGATGCACGCTTGCATCGTGCAAAGGTGGCGCTTGTGTGAGCTGTTGGCTCACTCGCTGGACATGTCTTGGAATGGTTGGCATTTGCACTTGTGAAAATGCTGGAAGAGCGGTTGGGATGATGTGTATCTGAGGTTGGCTTGCTTCCAACCTGGGTTGCGGCACGTCGCCACTATTCTGAGGCTCCAAGTTGATGATTGGAACCGACTGATTCTCCGTCGATGGAGGTGCAATCTGGTTCTCTTTGTCGTTGCTGCCATTGTTGTTATCTTCCACTCCTACTTGTTCCCCCTACAAACTGCCTGGGAACATGGCCTTGAAGGTGGGAATCTGCATCAACTGTTGGCAAAAATTTCCCATTTCCTCTTGCTTTCTTTGCATTTCCAGCATCATGGCCATCATCATCCCTTGGCCTTCTCGTGCTTCCTTCAATGCCTTAAGCATCTCCAGTTACACAACATTTGTCTACTCTCCGCTTGCATCATCGCCTTGCCTTCCTGCGTTGGTTTGTTGTTGATTGGCCATGTATGGTGATGTTGAACTCCCTTCTGAAGCGTCTTCAATAATTGGTTGGTCAAAATCCAGGTTTGCTCCTTGGAATGCTTGAGCTACTTGCCTTGGAACTGGATCCGGTGAGGTAATGCTATTTGTTGGTGAAGCAACTCTTCCTGTAGTTCTCCCACTTCGAGTTGTGGGCATACCCTTCACGAATTCTACACCTCCCCAACAGAGTCGCCAAATAAATGTGGGCAAGGAAATCGCGCCTTGCTTGTTTAGGGTTTCGTGTTGGCTGAGAAGGAGAGAAATCCACGAATAATACGGAATTGATTGATTGGTTGTAGAGGGGAGAACGACAGGTGGGCGATTACTCCAACGACCCGTGGTAGAACCCCCAGAATCCGGAAACCGTGTTAGGGTTATTAGAATTCCAAGAGCCTTCTTCAGTTCTTCGAGTTGAGAGAGTGTTCAAATCTTTTTAGTGCTTTTAGGTGGAATATCCAAGCCTTCAGCTACCAAAAGAGTCCCCCTTCCTTCCTAGAATGGAAGGGGTATTTATAGAGTTTCCTGAAATTAAGTAATCACATGCTAGGCACATATTTTCAAGAAAATTCCAGAAATACCCTTTAGTCATTAGAATAATGCCCATATTGCCCTGTCCTTCTAGCCATCAATCCAATCCCTCAATCAATTTCCAAAATGAGCCGCCTCCACGAGTCTTCTGCCTCGGGATACGTGGAGGCTTCTCCCGGGTCTAACACATTTATTTCTGACTTTTCTATCTTCATTCCGTTAGGTTATGTGAACCCTAATTTGCAGATTTAATGAGGTCGTGGAATCCTAATTGTGCATTTAATTAGGTCATGTGAACCCTAATTTTGCACATGGGCCCACATGGTGCATATCCCTTTATTTTACATATCATGCTCACCATCTTTAGCGACGAATCGGGCGACGGTTTGGTCCTTCGCTATAGAACAGATAAACGATTTATATATTATGACGACGGTTCGATGCGTTGCTAAAAGCTAAGACAACAGTTCTCTAATATACGCGACGAACCGAACCGTCCATCGTTAAAGATAGTGAACAATATATTAAATAAAAGGATATACAGTTGATCCTCTCCATATATATATATATATATATATATATATATATATATATATATATGATCAAGTAAGGGATCCCTTACTTTCTTAAAATGAGGGACTTTTTTTTTGTTTTTTTTTTAAACAACTAAAAAAAAGTTTAATATTTTATGGAACTGAAATTTTTCCATAATACAATATTTTGGGCGTGTTTTGAATACCTATACCAAAAAGTGGTGGTACAGTTTGCCTAGACTGTACATACATGTTTTGTTATACGTACCCAAATCACACCCAAAACACTGTATTATGAAAAAATTTCAGTTCCATAAAATATTAAACTTTTTTTTTAGTTGTTTAAAAAAAAAGTTAAAAAAAACCAAAAAAAAAATCCCTCATTTTAAAAAAATAAGGAATTCCTTACCTGATTCTGACCCTATATATATATATATATATATATATATATATATATATATATATATATATATATATATATATATATCATCTACTTACTTTTAACTACTCCCTCCGTCCCAAATTAATTGTTCAGTTTTGACTTTTTAAAGTCAAATTGACCATTTTTAAAACTAATCTTTTTACTATTTTTGCTAAAATATAGGTGAAGAGATTATAACCAAAAGAAAGTATATACAATTTATTACTAATCCCAATTTTTATAATTTTAGAAATATATTTATATATGCTTAATTATTAATTCTAAAAATAGTCAATTTGATTTTAAAAAATCTAAACTGAGCAATTAATTTGGGACGGAGGGAGTATATAATTAGCCAAATCATATAGATACGGTCTAGTGCGAAACAAAAGGGAAATTTTCATAGCTGTCAAACTCAGAGAATTAAAATTCATTTATTTGGATATTCTTATTTTTTTTAAGACGTGTCAATTTTATTTATTATTTTCTTTTTGTCCTTTTCCATGGAGACCCTCAAACGCACTAACTTGAATGTCATTAGCTAAACCATTTTGTTTGTACTTAAGAAATAGGTTTATATTTTTAAATGTGGGTCAGAATTCGATTCCATTATTGCTACTCCAATATACTTATTAAGTTGCCAAATTATTGTTCCTTTTATAGTTAATTTTGTGTGGATTTTATATATGAAAATGACATATCATCATACAATAATTTGAGACTTTGAGTACTGTTTGATGTGTTAAAGACAAATTTATCCCCTAGGTTCCCTTTAATTTCCCACCTACCGCCTTCCAAGGATTATAATCAAAAATTATTTCATTGATTATAATCTCAAGACTATTAATTTTATTAAATAATTTTAGTTATATACTTATTTTTTATGTAAATATTCATGAGATACTTATTTATTTATTCATTTAAGTATTAAGATAATCAATTTAATATAGTGCAAAGAGTTATCAGAACTCTCGTAAGATAATTATTATACTATTAAATTGTTTTCAAAGAAGATAATGAAATTGTAAGCTTAAATATAATTTATTATCCCGAGTTATTGATCTTTTTTCTATTTGATGATCGACTTTTTAATTTTTGTAATTAAATAATTAAATTTTTAGTTTTTTTAATTTACGCTCAATTGAACATATCACGTTATAACATGACTCTCTAACCAATCAATGCTTATTTGTTATTGTAAAAAATATAATTTTCACAGTTATTAAACATCAAATGGTAAAATTTCATAAAATTTATGACAATTTTTTACCCTTTAATGTATAATAAATGTAAAAACATTATTTAAAATAACTTTTTTTTTAATTATACACAAGTCATAATTGCCTATTTAGCACGATCCACGTCATTAATTATGACAAGACGTGTCTAATTGAAGATAAATGAAAAATATTATTCTTTAATTATTTTAATTGCAAAAATTAAAAGAAGGATCACTAGGGTAAAAAAAAGATTAATAACTCAAAATAATAATTTATATCTAAGTTGAAATTATATAGTATGATTCAAGTTGCAATGAATTTTACTTTAGCAGGACACTTGTAACTAGTAAAAATGTATAAACTTATACACTACATCATTAGTGCTAGATTAATAAATTTTACACAAGAATATTATTTTTAACATAAACATACTCAAGAGTGTAAGATAAAATAAATAAAAATTAGTGTATAAAAAATATTATTTCTTTTAAAAAAACAAAGAGTTTTGTGTGTAAAAAAATTATTCAATAAAAACAATTATCTTTTTGTTGATGATACTATAAAGTAGTGTAACATCTTTTAATTTGACATCAAAATTTTATTTTCATGCAATAATAAGGAAAATGAAATATATTGTGACTTTATATATTTATTTTTTTATTGTCAGTTACATGAATATTTAATTATTAATAATAAATATAAAAGAAATTGTATATTTAAAATTTATATATTTAGCAAATTGGAAATTTTTATGAGAGAATAAAAGTGGAGTGAAAATAGTGGTTGGGATCCATAAAAGTTGAAATAGGTGAGAAAACATCTGAATCTTCTTCTTAATAGGGACTAGGGAGAGAGGGAGAGTCCAAATACTCTTTTTTATAGGGGAAATCTAAAATCCGATTTTTTCGCCCAAGTGTCCAATTTATATTCTTTTTTCTAAAAAGGATTTGTTAGGGTTTCTGCTGCTTCAAATTTTTGCTTCAATTTTTTTTCCCGAAGATTCACAGGTTTCATCTTATTGCTCATTGATACCTTTTTCCTTATTAGAGGTTTGCCATCTTTCTCTGTATTTGTATATATATGCTTGACGGATGTTTTATTGCACGATCTTCATTGCGGCAGCATTAGTTTTTCATCTCAGTTTGTTATTTTCTTATGTTTTGCTGTTAATATTGTGAAGAGGCGGTTAATTTTTATTGGGTATTATTTGTTTTGAATTGTATCATCAAACGAAAAAGAACAAATGAATATTATCCGTAATTTTTTAATCTAGTCGTGTTGATTTTGCTTTCCTTGATGGAGTTTATGTTATCAGTTTAAATTTCATTAATGTTGCTTTTACCTTTGTTTCTTTGATTGATCAGGGTATTGTTGTCTGAATTATAAAGAAAAATCTTCTCATCTATACGGTGTTAGGAGGGATTTGGGCTTAGATATTGTTTATTTGTGGGTTTGTAATTGTCCATTAGGAATTTAGCATTGGTTGGTAAGCTGGGTTGATAATTTTTTAAGAATATGAGAACTTCATGGGCAGATGCTGTTGCTGCTGAGAATGCAGCTTCTGGTTCTTCTGATAATAATGTAACTAGTGGGGTTTCAGCTCCTCCCACCAAGGCTGCTTATGTTCCACCCCATCTTCGTAATAGGCCAGCTGCTGCTGCAGAGCCACCAGCTCCGTCTTATAGTGGTCCACTGTCTGGTAATGATAGGGCCGGCTACGGCGGAACAACAAGCGCCTCGCGTGTAGCTGGGCCTAGGTCTGATTATGGCCGCCAAGGATATAGCACTGGTAGCCGGGGTGGTGGTGGTTGGGGCAACAGGGGTGGTGGTTGGGGAGGGAGGGAGCGGGAAGTAAACCCTTTTGGTAATGATGATGTCGATGTTGATGCGGAGAAGGCATTCAACGAGCAGGAAAATAGTGGTATTAATTTTGATGCTTATGAGGATATTCCGGTAGAGACTAGCGGGGATAATGTGCCACCTCCCGTCAATACATTTGCGGAGATAGACTTGGGGGAGGCTCTAAATTTGAATATTCGAAGGTGCAAATATGTGAGGCCTACTCCTGTTCAGCGATACACGATCCCAATTTCCCTAGCAGGAAGGGATTTGATGGCTTGTGCTCAAACTGGGTCTGGCAAGACAGCAGCTTTTTGCTTCCCAATAATTAGTGGAATTCTGAGGGGCCATATTGCGCAAAGACCACGAGGGACTCGAACTGTGTTTCCACTTGCTCTCATTCTTTCCCCTACAAGGGAGCTCTCTTCTCAGGTTACTTTTGTGAATTTGAACTACATAGCTAGTATAATCATGCATCTTTGAGCACTTTAATCTCTATGTTGCATTTTGGCATGCAGATAAATGAGGAAGCCAAGAGGTTTTCTTATCAAACGGGTGTCAAGGTGGTGGTTGTTTATGGTGGAGCACCAATCGCTCAACAGGTAATTATTTTTTTATTTTTTTATTTGGATATAAGGAGTGAGGACAGAGTAGATCAAAGGACATCTTCACACCTTTGTTTGCTAGAGAGTTGGTCTGGAACAGAGGGAGTATTCCTAACAGAAAAAACCTTTGTTCAACCCTTTACACATCTGCCCTCCCTCTCTATTTATCATAATCAACGGCATGTAAAAGGGCAGAACCACATGAGCCATGTTTCATATACATAATGGTTCAAGTTATTGACTGCCAGTCGAGTTGTGTTGCAATATCTTGTCTTGGTACAGGTAAGGATGTAAGGTGGATTAAGTGAAGTGATAGAACATCAATACCTACTTATAATACTTGAATTCAGTGACATTTTACATTGTTTCCTATATCTTATTATTATTTTTATATAAAGAATTTGTGTATCAGTATTTTATTTTCATATATCTACTGTATAGAAATAGAACATAGAAATATAAAGGTAGTTATATGATTGATCAATCTTGTGCATGCTCCATCCATCTTTAGTATAGAACTTGTGGATCATGTATTGGCTTTATGTACTTTAATTTGTTTTATTCTTTAAATTATTTTGTTGATTATAATATATATTTGGTTAAAGGTATCTCTTCTCAACCCAAGGGATTTATCAGTATAGTTTTAGATATTAAACGTGAATTCTGAAGTTAATAGAAACAATAGTATGTGTTTAGAGTTTGAAGAAGAGTTTCGCATTTACTATCATGCCATATTCCATTTTTAAAGTTTAAAGATAGAGATAAAAGAATAGTATTTGGTGGTTAATGTGTGCCCACCCTTCTTTTTTCTGTGGGGGTGGGGAGAATAAGGTTATACCTGTTGGTTTTCTGCACACCTTAAATTTACAGTATAAGATCTTTTAAGAAAGAGAAAAAGTTTTACACTATAGCGGTATTTATTCATTGTTGTTTTTAATGCAGTCATGTAGATATCTAAACAAATATATATCTTAATAGTTTTTTGTAGATAACTAAAAATATGATTTTTTTACTTATCAATATGCGTGTGTGCGCGCGTGAACCTCTTGGTTGTGTTCCTTGATCCGTAGTGTAAATTGAGTTTTAACATATATCATAAGCTGATCTTGTATTTATATTTCTATTGCCCTTTGATCAAGTTACTTGACTTATCTCTGTTGTTGAAGTTGTTGTCATTTGGTTATTTAAGTTAATTCTGAACTGTTGTCATTTGGTTGTTTTGAGTTAATTTTGATCAGTATTAATTATGTTATGGTGACCTGTTACATATTTCTTATTATGTGCTGCAGTTAAGAGAACTTGAAAGAGGAGTTGATATTCTTGTGGCAACCCCAGGGAGGTTAGTCGATTTGCTTGAGAGGGCAAAAATTTCATTGCAGATGATTAGATATTTAGCTCTTGATGAGGCAGATCGCATGCTGGATATGGGATTTGAACCTCAGATAAGAAAGATTGTGGAACAAATGGACATGCCTCCACAAGGTGAAAGACAAACAATGCTGTTTAGTGCCACCTTCCCGAAAGAGATCCAGGTTTGCTGATTCTCTTTATAAATTATTTTCAGCTTAAATTTTTAATGACGCTCCTCTATTTCCTGAAGCTATCTATGGTGCAGTTTATTGCTTTAGAATAGTATCACATATATTGTTATTCAACCAATGTCCTCCGCTTGGATTTTATTTTAATTTCACTATTATGTGGTGGTGTAAGTTACCTTCTAAAAAAGAAAAAAAAAATTAAGACAATTCATAAAAGAGACTATTTTGATATATCAAGTCAGGTTCTAAATCATTTTCTTATTGTAGAGTGGGATTGATAAAGGTTGGGGTTTATTGGTTGTTCCTCATTTTATCCTCAGCGCTACTGCTGTGATTTATCTGTTTCTCAAATTCCAATTTGAGTTGAAAGTTCTCTTTATTCCTCTGTTGCACGTTGTTGTTTTGGTTGGCCAGGCTCTGAGGTGCTAGACATGAGGAATATAGATATTGGCTTCTTTCAAATTGTATCTATCTTTTGATATGTTTGCAATTCATATTGCAGAGATTGGCATCTGATTTTCTTTCAAACTACATATTTTTGACTGTTGGACGGGTCGGTTCAAGTACTGATTTGATTGTTCAAAGAGTTGAATTTGTTCAAGAGACTGACAAGAGAAGCCACCTTATGGACCTTCTTCATGCACAGAAAGATAATGGAGCTCATGGCAAGGTATATATATACATATACATATACATATATATATATATATACACACATATATATTTATATGTTCTGAATGCATTATTTGATTGGATATACTGTGGTTATAATATAGATTTCGTTGATCAATACTAAAGTGTTGCATGGGAGTCTGGGAGCAAGTTTAGCGGTACCCAAGTTGGGATAGGGCTGCTCTAGGTTTTTACCCTTTCTCTAAGTGATACTTAGTGCAATATTTTGAAGGGAGGTAGCAATGAGCAATGAGTAATAAGTATTTATATTTAGAAATAATTAGGTACTTTAGGATCCATTACTGCCTCTGAATTTAACCAATTTTTCGTGTCTGCCAGTATATTGAGTTGTCTAATGTTAAATTTGGCAGCAAGCACTAACTTTAGTGTTCGTGGAGACAAAGAAGGGAGCTGATTCTCTGGAAAATTGGTTGTGCAATAATGGGTTTCCTGCAACTACTATTCATGGTGATAGAACACAGCAGGTAATTCACTAGTATTTAGAGATTATTCATATTCAATTGCAATTTTTTTCCTTGTATATTGGTATTGCTTTCATTATTATCCTTCAGCACAATGGTTGATGTTCTTCATTCCTATTTTGCTGATGCCACTGTGCTTTATATGTTATTAGTTGAGCCATTTGTGTATCAAGTCTGAAGTGCATTTGTATCGATGCCTGGCTTATGATTCATGTATGTGATCAAGTTTGAATATCTTAGGGCAGGATTCCAGTTTAACTGTGTTGTGTTTGCCATATATTGCTGGTTAACTAAACTCATTTATACATTTGCATGTGTTACTAGCTTTAGAATGGTACTTTGTTGGTTTTTTGCTTCGTTTGATTGATTTACTATTCATTGTGTGGATATGTGGATTCTAATTTCAAACAAAATATCAGTATTTCACTTGTTAAGATGAAGGTTTAAATTCTTGTTAAAATGTCTGAATTCCGTTGGTAGTATTCTGTTTTACCGGTTTTTGTGAAGCATTTCGCGATTCGTTGGTAAATCTACTTTGATTCTCTATCAACCAATAATGTGGGATCATTAAGTATGGTTAAAGCAAAGTCTTTGAAGTCCTGACGCTACATGGTTTTCTTTATACCACTATTAGTAGTAATTTAGAGATGCTTCCAAAATGAATAGTTTATCAATATAGAACACTCATATGCCTTTAAGTATGCGCCTGGAAAGATAGGCTGACTGCTAAGCCCACTCTGGCTCTGCCGCCACCACTGAGGGTGTGAGCCACCTGAGAAGCAAGCTATTACAGTGACTTGGCTGGAGCAGTATGGAGCCGAGGAACAAGGCAGTAGATAAGATAGAAGGGGCCGACATGGACCTACTGAGTCAAAGGGAAAACATAAAGGCCTAGAATGGAATTGGGATATGTATGGAATAAAATGAAATAGAACCACTTTGAGGTTCCCAATGAAATGAGGCGTGGAAAGCGCCCACTACGAAGAAGTTCCGGGAGTTGCAAAAGGAAGCCTCGAGCTACTTCTTAGAACCATCTTCAAAAACTCATGCGAACTCTATTACACAACCTAAAAAAGGCTTTCACTAGCGCCCTTAGAGTCTAAGCCTTTTTTGGAAGGGCCAGCAGGTTTAGTCGTGGCTAGGGTTTTTGTCTTATCAGTAGGTTATATGATGTTTGCTCTTGGTTTGGGGTCTTATGGAAGTGCTTTAGCTTTTTTTCATTTGATTACTCATGCTTATTCAAAATTATTGTTGCTTTCAGGATGATTCAAGCACATACTGGTTGGTTTTGTGGGTCGCTATGAGACTCACCTTTAATGCTATTAAATCATAAGAGTTAAAAAATGAGTTTGAAAATTGTGGGAAATAATGGTGCTACTTACTTTACAATGACGTCCTGAACTTCGCATATGATTTTCATTTTCCTACATGTGTGGTTGCTATTATATCTGCTCTTCCCGATGCACTTTATAGGAGTAGGAAAACAATTAAGTCCTGAATTCTTCTCCATTGCTGTATGCTATTTTCGTCACTAGTCTTCAAGAAATGAGTGTAGAAAATCTGAAGATGTTATTAACCATTGACAACCCCACCTCCTTTTTGATGTTTAGAGCTAGCAGGAGGTTTTAAGTATTCCGGAAAATCCCTTTTGATATAAATTCTTACCCGATGAATGCATTATGTACCACCAAATTAAATGAACCCGATCAAACTGAATAATGGTGTGCTATCTCCATCATTTTTAGTTATTATTATCTATAGCACCATTCTATGGTTGTCTGAATTTTGTTAATTGTCTGAAAAAGCATGTTTGCTGCAGGTGGAAGGTACACAATTCATATATATATATATATATATATATATATATATATATATATATATATATATATATATATATATATATATATTCTACCATCATTATCGGTTATTGGTTTCAGTTGTTGTATTTTCTTTACATGCATTATTAGGCTTAATTATCCCATCGTTAACCATAAACTTGGCATAACTGCTATGGTTCACGTGCAGGAGAGAGAGTATGCATTGAGATCATTTAAGAGTGGAAATACACCAATCCTAGTTGCAACGGATGTGGCGGCGCGGGGTCTCGATATTCCACTTGTTTCTCACGTGGTCAATTTTGACATCCCCAATGATATCGATGATTATGTCCACCGGATAGGAAGGACAGGACGAGCTGGCAAAACCGGATTGGCAACTGCTTTCTTTAATGAGAACAATTTGTCATTAGCAAAGCCACTAGCTGATCTGATGCAAGAAGCTAATCAGGAAGTACCTGCTTGGCTTATTCGTTATGCGAGTAGAGCTCCTTATGGCGGCGGTAAGAATAGGCGGTCTGGGGGAGGACGATCTGGGGGTGGACGTTTTGGTGGGTACGACTACAGAAAGGATAATAATAGCTCTTATAATAGGGGTGGCGGGGCTGGTGCAGATTACTATGGAGGCAACAGTTATGGCGGGGGATATGGTTCTGGAGTGGCCAGTGCTTGGGATGCATGAGTCTGAATTCTCTAGTAGTATATATTTAAATTTGTCAGAATGAAATCTTTAAAGGTATATACATACATAGGTCATGAAAATGATGGTTCAGCTCCAAATTTCTTTGGGGTCACTCAAGCATACTTTATTATGAAATTAATCTTGTAATTTTTGGGTACCAATCAGTCAGTCGAGTTCCCCTCTCCTCCTTTTGTGATGTTGTTGGTATCTTTTTGTGTTCATGTGCTATGAGCCCCATAATCAGGAAGGGGGCAAATTCCCCTCCTATTTGAACCTGTGACTTAAAGAGCACTAATTTCTACCAAAGTAAAGATGTACTTTTTGTTTGTTTCAAAATTAAAAATTACTACATTTTTCTTTTTTGACTATAAAGTGACGCAAAATATTATAATAATCTTATACTGCAGGCTGGTTAGGTTAGGTTAGGTTAGAACACAAAAAATGTCAATGTTTAGGTTGATGTTATCTAGATGGTGGTTTGATACAGATAAAATTGGTTGAGATATAATTAAAATTAATTGAACGTACAGTTGCACAAATACATTTTTAACTAGATTATCACTTGAAAAATGTACAATTGCAGATACTAATTAAAATATTCTTTTATATATTAGGGTTTCTAATTGTGTGTTATCATGTAATTACTATTACTTTGTAAATATCCTTAAAAAAATTTAGAGAATGATTCTAGATGACAACAGATACTATCCTTCTATTAGATTTGATCTTAGCCGTTGATAATATGGCCCAAGAACCGTAAAAGAGGAGTTTCCACATTTATAAATTATTATGTAATCATTGTTGTGTAACAAAAGTTCCAAATAAAAAGAGAAAATAATTAGTAAATTATTAATTTAACTGTTTTTTTTTCCTTAATTTTTTCCAAAGTTGCAAAAATAATTGTTTTGCTTGTCTAACTTGAACATTGGATGATAAAATTCAAAGATATTAAGGAAACACATATAATACATCTTACTAGATCACAACCCAACTCAAATATGCTCATCAACTCAATTTGTTTTTTAACAATAATTTGTAAGATTATAGTGCAATATATATCCTTACCTCAAGACTATTAGAATTTGAGCCTAATTTAATATGGATATTATTAATTAATTTTAATAATTCTATATATTAATGTGTTCTACTCCATGAGTAGATTAAATTAAGTATTTAGAAGCTCAAATTCATGGAGTTATGAATGGGATATTAACTCCCAAAGATCACACTTGGAAATGATAAAAGATAATAAATACATGTAAAAAAAATCAAGTCCCACATAGGTTAGGAATTAAATGTTTCATATGTTTATATACAAGAAAAGTGCTCTTGGGTTTGGGCACCCCACTTTTGTGAAAGGGAGAGGACTTACCCAAGGCTAGGTTCGAAACCACACGCGCCGCTGACCAGCCTGGCCTGACCGGTTAGACAAATTTTTTTAAAATATTATTTATTTAATTCTATTATCAAAACTGTGTCGTTTTGAGAAGCGATATTTATTATATTATCAAAACTGTGTCGTTTTAAGAAGCGGTATCTGCTGAAAGGGTAAAAGTCTAAACGGGTGGCCCAAAACTACGTCGTTTTTGTCGCTCCTTTTCTTCTAAGCCTAAAGCTACGTAGTTGGTTCTACTAATGCTATTATAGGTCTGAATAGTTGCGCTTATTCTGTAAATGATCAAAACTACGTCGTTTTGACCAAAAGATACCAAATATACCTTTTCATAAGCACCCCATGCCTTTTCAGAGGTGAAGTACCCTTCCGAAGGGTCACCAACCCCTCTTATAAATAGATAGGAGGGGATAGGCTTTTCATTCATTCAATTCTCATGCATTCAAGCATATTAGAGTTTTTCAAGCCTTTATTTCTTCATTAGTTTCTTAGTTAATTTTGTGTGAGAGAGTCTGAGCATTACTTTGGTTCGTAGAGTATACTTTTTGTAGTGCTGCTAAAGTATGCAGTGTCATTGTATCTTGGGAGACAAGTGCTATCAACGCTAAGCACCATACGGAGGGCATAATTGTCTTAAGGACATAGTACCAAGTACTAGCCTTGACAAATCATTTACTACGAGATAAGTTAATATATATATATATATATATATATATATATATATATATGGGGAATGATCCGTAGCATGTATTTGTCATGGATCAAAAAATGACATATAGCATCTTAACCATCTGTTTGTTAAATGAACGACTGAGAATTAATTTAGGAAATCGCTGTCCGCTAGACTTACTAGCGGACGTAGTTAATGTAATTTTTAGCCCATTTTGCCCCCATGTGCCAAATATTACCAATCAGTTCAACCCCGTCCGCTAGTATGGCTAGCGGACTCGTATTGGGGGAAAAGTAACGAAGGTAAGGTAAATTGTTGTGCGAAGGCGTTGCTGCGATTCCCTAAGATTCCCCAATTCGATCTCATGATGCTGCGATTCCCCGAGATTCCCCAATTCGATCTCATGAACCCTAGAATGCAAAGATATGCAGATTGGCAACAAGTTGTAGAAATTTAATGTTGCTCGTCCAGTATTCGAAGGTAAATTGTTGTGCGAAGACGATCAAGCTGCTGCGATTTGTTGTGTTGATCTCATGAACCCTAGAATTCAAAGATCTGCAAATTGGCAACAAGTTGTAGAATATTTGAGCTTGTTCGTCCAGTATTTTAAGGTAGTTTGTTTCGGTACCTTCTATTTTTCTATCCTTTAGTGTCCTTCGGTTGAAACGCAGATTGTGACTTTCCAATTCTTTGTATGACTTGTGGTTGTATTAAGACTCCCTGTCCCTCAACTAGCAATGACAAAAGAAAGACTATCCTCACCCTTATGAAAGAAACTGCACTAATAAGAAAACAAGAAGTTGCACTTTTATGTTAACAAACCTTAATTTATTCAGTTAGAATACTCGTTTTATTGTTTTTGTTCCTCTTTTTTTTCTTGCTTTTAAACTTTTTGGTGAACCATGTCGTGATTCATTGTCCTTAAAAAGGAGAAGCATAGCTGCAGAATCTGCCTCAGGTGCACTTCATTTGTTAATTAAATTGTTGTTCCTACTATAAGTTGACTGTCATTATGAAATTAATTTTGGACTGTGATCGTGGTCTGATAGACTTGATATTTTTATTTTTTAAATCCTTAAGGCCTCAAGTGTGACGCCCTCAAAATAGGTATACATCACCTATTCTGAGTCGTCAAATACATGGTACAAAATACAAATAAAACTTAATTATACAACTGTCGTGTAAAATACGACAAAACATAAGCTGTGAGTTTTAATACAACATTTTCTTCTAAATAGTATTCAAACTCGAAATAAGTCCTCAATACATTTATTTTCACACTATTTCATAGAATAGTGAGGACTACTAATGTTATCCTCTGAACCGTCACTCCGTTCCCCGACTAATCCCCGCTACGTTCTCATTTCCTGAAGAGAACAATAAAAGAAAGGGATGAGCTCAACTAGCCCAGTAAGAAATATTATGACTAAGATAATGCAGAATAAATTATCATTAGCCTTCAACAGTGTTAAACTGATAAAATATAACAAACATCAAGTTTAACTACAGCGGAACAAGCAATCCATTAAAAGAGTCAAGTAGAGAATAAAATCTACTATCTTTTATGATTTAAAAGGTTTTTCATCACTTTTATCGCTGGGACTCAGCTTAATAAATAATTCATATCATCCCTGCACTACGGCTAAAGATATTCATTAATATCACAACCACAAATTATCCATGCACTACGGGCCAAGGATATTTGTGTATTCATCAATGGTCATGATCATGCCAACAACTGTCCATCAATGCACTACGGGCCAATGAGAACTTTTACCACATCATTTGTAACATTACGGTCATGATTACACCGAATAATCCCTGATTATAATCATACCAAGTCCATCTATGAACTTCATGCCACAGATGACTTTTAACAAAAAATAAACATGAGGATGATGACAATGATATAAGAATTCAATAAAACAAGTTCAAGAATTAATTAATCCAGGAACCAATAACGTCCAAATTATCAACATGATATTGCTTTGTGCAGTAAAATTCAAGAATGCTCAGAAGAATATTTCCATAAAAAGATGCTGGATGAAGCGCAAATATCAAAGATATTCCACTAATTTTATGGAGTATAAAAGTCAAAACTTTAACCAACTGAGTATAATAAAGAATAGAATAATAAAAGAATTCACCAAGCATGCGATAGACCGCACATACAGATTATTCCAACAGAAAAATAAATAATGGAACCAGGTCATGCGTAAACGCACCGACAGGATATTCTGATAGAATAAAAAATAATGGAACTAGGTCCGGCGTAAACGCACAGACAGGATATTCTAACAGAATAATAAAGACGGAACCAGGTCCGGCGTAAAATGCACAGACAGGATATTCCAACAGAATAATAAAGAATGTAATAACAGAAGAATTTTACCAAGTATAGGGTAGCCCGCGTATACAGGTTATTCCAACAGAATAATAAATAATGGAATAACAGAAGTTCTCTTCATGAATACAAAAGAAATAATACCGCTTACCGTAAAAGAAACTGAATATAAGAGTAGGGAAGTAGCAGGATACTTTTCTATAGTTTCTTTATAATTTATCTCTTTAGAGTTTCAGTGAATTCGTAAGAAATAATGAAGGAATGAGCTTCTATTTATAGAAGAATGGACTGCATAGTAACTAATTCATGAACGGTACAGATTGATTTACTTTTAAACGGACGGTCCATAATTAAAGCGAAATCTTTTAAATAAAACATAATATATTTTATTTATAATTATATAATAAAACAAAATTTAAATATAATATATATATATATATATATATATATATATATATATATATATATAAACCATAATACTCCTCTTGTGACAAATTCTGCCCCTTTCCCCAAGCAACCGTCCTTTTTTTTTCCAAGTAAAACAAATTTATAATATAAATATATATATATATATATATATATATATATATATGTAATAATTGTACTCCCCCCCCCCCAATTCCCGTAACCAAATTTTCTTCCTCCCAAGACTTTGTAACACACATGGCCCCACTCGTGGGCCCCCACCTTTATTACACTAAAAATTTTTTTACTAATTATTTTGAAAAATGGGTAAATGGGGGTCCATAAAATAAGCAAAACTTCATAAAAAATCATCTTAATAATTTTAACAACATTTATCACTTCTATTATAATTCACAATATTAATCGACCAGGTCGTTCTTAAGAAAGAGAGGCATTTCCAATAAGGATTTCTCCCTATTGGCGCGCAATTAGGTGACCAAACCTCTCCTTGACAGAACTTCTAGACATCGCTAATATTGCAAACAATAATATTCATAACTTTATCATCTCAATTATTGATTTAATAATATATAAAATATTGACAATAATTGAATCAAATAACGTGAGATATTATGCAGCAATTACTGTAGCAATAATTGAACAAAACTGAGTGACTTCTAACGTAAGCATCAATAATCAATACCGTGTGCTACTATACAACTACGCGTATTACTGTACTTTTAACACCGGGTGTTTTAACAGTTAACGGTAAAACTTCCGTCGTTATTTTCATAAAGTATTTTTGTCGTTTTCTCAATCCGACAATAATTTCTGTTGTGGGGTCCACCAATGATTGTGCCATTGTGCGAATATTCCTGTTAAAACGAATATTCTCCGACCAATCGAATATTATATAACAACTTTCGTACTTTACAAAATTTATAAATATTACCCACAACTATAACATTATGTCAAATTTACTTCATAATATTCAAAAATGATATTTATAGAAAATTCATTTTTATTTATAAAAGTTGGGGCCTTACAGCCTCCCCTTCTTATAAAATTTCGCCCTCAAAATTAGGGTACGTACCTGGTATGTCGAAGAAATAAGGATACCTTGATTTCATTTCAGATTCTAACTCCTAAGTCATTTCCTCAACATCGTGGTTTCTCTACAAAACTTTGACTTGAGGTATAACCTTGGAGCGTAGAATATGTTCCTTCTTATCCAAGATTTGAACAGAAACCTCTTCATACGTCAAATGTTCCGCTATTTCGTCTGGTTCTAACTCAATCATGTGGTGCGGGTCTTTCACGTATTTACGTAACATAGATATGTGAAAAATGTTATGAACACGAGACATACTTGGCGGTAAAGTGAGTCTATACGCCACAGTTCCTACTCGATCGAGGATTAAAAATTGGCCAATGAATCAAGGATTGAGCTTTCCTCTCTTTCCAAATCTCGTAACTCCTTTCCATGGAGCAACACGTAACAACACATGATCTCCTATATCGAATTCTACATCCTTTCGATGAAGATCAACATAACTCTTTTGTCGATCTTATGAGGTTTTTATACGTTGCCGGATCGTTTGAATTTTTTCCGTAGTCATACGTACCAACTCCGGTCCCAACAGCGTTGCTTCACCCACCTCATACCAGCATACTAGAGAATGACACTTCTTCCATACAACGCTTCAATGGAGCCATGCCAATACTTGCTTGATAACTGTTGTTGTAGGAAAACTCTACCAATGGTAAGAACTTGTCCCAACTTTCCTTGAAATCAAGGACACAAAGTCTTAATAGATCTTCAAGAGTTTGAATAGTCCTCTCCGACTGTCCGTCCGTCTGAGGATGATATGCCGAGCTAAATCGTAAGTCTGTGCCCATAGTTTTTTGCAAACTAACCCAAAATCGTGAAGTGAATCTTGGGTCTCGATCAGAAACTATGGATACTGGCATACCATGCAGTCTTACAATCTCGTTTATGTACATACGAGCAAGACGTTCAAGTGTATAAGTTTCTCGTATAGGTAAGAAGTGAGCAGACTTGGTCAATCTATCAACAATGAACCAAATTGCATCTATGCCTTGAGAAACCCTGGGAAGACCAGTAACGAAATCCATGGCAATGTGCTCCCACTTCTATTATGGATTTTCAAGTGGTTGCAATGGACCTTTTGGTACTTGATGCTCCGTCTTGATTCGTTGACACGTTAGACACCTTGAGATAAACAACGCTATCTCTCTCTTCATATTGCCCCACCAAAATGTATGTCGAAGATCATGATACATTTTGGTACTCCTAGGATGGATTGTAAACGGTGTGTTGTGCGCCTCCATCATGATTTTATACTTTAAATCAGGGTCGTTAGGAACACAAAGTCTGGAGTTGACTCGAAGTATTCCTTCTTCATCAATTCTTGCTTCCGGTATAGCACCTTCTTGCACTTTCTTCCTCATATGCATCAGCTCCAGGTCTGTAGCTTGAGCAACTTTAACTTTATCAATTAAAGTCGGTTCTACTGGAATATTTATCATCATCACATGGGTCCCCGGAGTCTTTAACTCTATCTCCATCCTTTGCAAATCATATAAAATGGGCCTTTGCGTTGACAATATCGCACTCGTACCCGCATATGATCTTCTACTCAATGCGTCAGCTACCACGTTCGCTTTTCCAGGATGGTATTGGATGGTATGATCATAATCTTTCAACAGTTCAAGCCAACATCGCTGTCGCATGTTGAGTTCTTTTTGAGTGAAGAAATATTTGAGGCTTTTATGATCCGTAAAGATCTCCACTTTTTCCCCATACAAGTAATGCCTCCAAATCTTTAGTGCAAAAACGACTGCTGCCAACTCTAGATCATGAGTAGGATAATTCCTCTCATATTCTTTGAGTTGTCGAGAGGCATAGGCTATGACTTTCTCATGTTGCATGAGAACACATCCTAACCCTTTGCCCGAAGCATCACTGTAGATGACAAATCCCTCCGAGCCAGATGGTATTGTCAGAACAGATGCTGAAATGAGTCTCCTCTTGAGTTCTTAAAAACTCTTCTCACATTCCTCGCTCCAACCGAATTTTGTATCTTTCCGAGTCAGCTGAGTTAGTGGAGTAGCGATTCGAGAAATTCCTTTCACGAATCTCTGATAATAACCAGCTAAGTCGAGAAAGCTACGTACTTCAGTCACTGATTTGGGTTGTTCCCAGCTTTGAATAGCTTCAATCTTTGTCGCGTCAACAGATATTCCATGACTTGATACTACGTGCCCAAGGAATGCTACTTCCTCAAGCCAGAACTCGCATTTCTTCAACTTGGCATAAAGCTTGTATTCACGAAGCTTTTGGAGTGTCAGCCTCAAGTGTTGCTCATGATCTTCACGGCTTTTAGAATAAATAAGGATGTCATCAATAAAGATGACCACAAAGTGATCCAAATATTCCTTGAATACTCGGTTCATCATATACATGAAGGCAGCAGGAGCATTAGTCAATCTAAAGGACATGACTAGGAATTCATAATGCCCGTACCGAGTTCTGAAAGCCGTCTTTAGAATGTCATCTGCTCTAATCTTCAATTGGTGATATCCGAAACGAAGATCAATCTTTGAAAAGAATTTGACTCCTTGCAACTGGTCAAACAGGTCATCAATACGTGACAACGGGTACTTATTTTTGATGGTGACACGATTCAACTCCCGATAATCAATACAAAGTCGCATACTCCCTTCTTTCTTCTTCACGAATAGAACAGGAGCACCCCAAGGAGAAGTACTAGGACGAATAAAGCCAATGTCTAACAATTTCTGCAGTTGGGTCTTTAACTCCTGAAGTTCAATAGGAGCCATTTGATATGGGGCTTTAGAAATGGGTTTTATACCGGGTTCAAGGTCGATACAAAATTTAATTTCATGCTCTGGGGGTAGGCCATGAAGTTCTTCAGGAAATACGTCAGGAAATTCATTAACAATAAAAATATCATTCAAAACTGACGTATTTTTGTTTAGATCCGTGACATGAGCTAAGAAAGCTTGACATCCGTTTTTTAATAAACGAATAGCTTTATGGCTTGAGATGACAGTGATTGATTTTAATGGTTTGGTTGCTTGAATTCGCATAATAGGTTGGTTAGGAATATGAAAGCTAACAACCTTACGAAAATAATCAATTTTTGCATGATGAGTAGTTAACCAATCAGTCCCTAGAATTACGTCAAATGGAAGAATGTTTAATGAAATAAGATCGACAGGTAATGTGAGGGTACCGATTTGAACCAAACAAGACTTATAAACAGTGGATGTTGAAGGTTTCTCTCAACGGAGTTTCAACAGATAAGTCAAAGTCTAATTTCTCCGGAGACAAATTTAAACGTTGAACGCAAGTAGGAGAAATAAAAGAATGGGTAGAACCGGTATCAAATAAGGTATATACTTCGCTAGAGTTTATGATAAGCTTACCCGTGATGACCTCGTTCGGGTTCCTTGCTTTCTGGGAGGTCACGACAAACGCTCTCCCTTGAACTACCAGTTTTGTCTTGTCTGGGACGGCCTTTAATGTCTCCATCACGGCTGGACTTGACTTTGGTGCACGACAAAATCGGGCTAGGTGACCTTCTCTTCCACAATTATAACATGCTTTGGACGACATCGCGCAGTTTGGACTGATGTGTCCCTCCCCTCCTCATTTGAAGCATATGATCGGTGGTCGTTCTCCTTCCTTAACAACGGGTGCTGGTGCTGACGTCTTTCCATTCTTGTTGAATCTCCTTGTAAGACCCCAAATTATTAATAAATGAAATTTAATTTTCTCTATTTATTATTCTGAAATAGTAAGGGTTGATTTGATTAATGTGGTTAGTTATGGGTAAAATGCGCAAATACTTTAAATAAGCAAGTGGTTATAAAATATTCATTGTTGTCGGGGAATATTTGTTTGGTCGTGGAATATTCTTGTTGTCGGAGAATATTCGTACGACGACGCAGCCTTGTGTGGGCCCCATAACGGAAAGCGATTGGATGAAGAAAATGACAAAAACAAGTTATTTATAAATAACGGCGTAGTTGTTACCGTTAATACTGTTGGAATACCCGGTAGTTAAAACAGAGTAATACGCGTTGTTGCACAGTAGCACACGGTATTGCACCAATTATTGATTCTTACGTAAGAAGGCACTACTCAATAATTATTACAGTAATTACTGTTCAATATTGTATTTTATTGATTCAATAATTGCTGCGTTGATATTTTATATTACTGTTATTTTAATAATTGTCACTACACAGTATTTTCTATTATCGGAACAATAATTTATATTATCTGAATAATATTATTAGATAACATTATTGGCAATGTCTAGAAAGTTCTGTCTAAGGAGAGGTTTGGTCATCTAATTGTGCGCCAGTAAGGAGAAATCCTTATTGGAAAGCCCCCTCTTTCCTGGGAACGGCCTGGTTGCCAGTACTGTGATTCTGTAATATTATTTATAATTAATTATTGATTTATATGATGAGAAAAATATTAATTTTATGTGGATATAGATGGAGAAAATTTTTAATGTGACAATTGTTGAAAATTAATATTTTATCTTTTTCTGATAAAATAATTCATTTAAATATATTATTTTAATAATATATTGATGGTGATATTTTTACAATGAATGTGGGATATATGAGTATATGAGGAGGAAGAGTATTTTTGTGGCATTAAATGATTAACACATGTTTTGTGTGTTGGTGGACACAATTCTTGACCGAAAAATTATTATTGACTGTAAAATCGTCCGTTTGTGGATTTCGGTCAATTTCTGTTTGGAATTTAGAAACATTTTCTTCTGTAAAGTTGTAGAGAATTGAATTTCCTATAAAAACTCGCGAGATTCAAATTTTCTGATCAAAGGGCTATTTATTGTGAATTATTGAAGTTTTAAAGTTCCGAAATAATTGATTTTTGGGAGTTTAAGTTAATTATTTTGAGAAAAACGTTTTTTGTGAGATGGTGGGGCCCACTGGTTGTTAAAATGTGCTGAATTCAGATCTTCAAAGGTGGGCTTGAAAATTTATAAATATTAATATTATATTAAATTTTCTACTTTGGTGTTCTAAGCATTTTCCTATAAATAGGGTGCTTAGGTTAGAATTGAAAAACACACCAGAAACACAAGTTTCTCTCTATTTCTCTCTCTATATCGAGCGTATTCTTGTGAGTATTTGATACTTTGAGTGTTGCTATACGGTTCAAGTTTCCTTCAGCACTATATCTAGTATTCCAGTCAGAAGTACCGTCTTTCCGAGGTAAGGGATGTTATTTCTTCTTAAATGATATTATTTTCTTCAATATCATTATGCTGAAGTATTGATCTGAACTTTTTATCAAATTTGGAACTTTTCATGTCGGGGTTACTATTCATGAGTTACTATTCACGAGTTACTATTCATGAGTTACTATTCACGAGTTACTATTCACCAAAAAATAAAATTTTCTTCTTTTCGTCCAAAATATCTATTCTGGATATTAGCTTTGATTGTATCCATATTTTGATTATTCTTGAATTTTACTCCACTATGATTATTTATGAGGTATTTTTGGACATGGAATAGCTGAAATACGAATCCTTAATATTTATTATTTTGTTTCACTGGATTCGTTTCCTTTAAAATATTTTTCATCATCCTCAGTCCTAAATGATGATATAATTGAATATCTTTGGCCTGTAGTGCAAAGATTAATGATTTCTGATGAATATCTTTGGCCCGTAGTGCAAAGATGAACAGGTGTTGAGATGAACATGATCGACTGGTGATACAAATGAATATCTTTGGCCTGTAGTGCAAAGATGAATATTTGATTAAAGATGGTTATTGATTATTGTTACAGGGATAAAATATTGATGATGGACTTTTAAATCTTAGAAGATAGTAGAACTCATTCTCTACTTGACTCTTCTAATGGTTTGATGTTTCTGCTGCAGTTATTGATTTAAAACTTATTGTCTATTGTATTCTATTAGATTTTTCCCTGTTGAAGACTAACGATAATTTGTTGTATATTATCTTAGTCATAATATTCTTTACTGGGCTAGTTGAGCTCACCCTTTTCCTTGTTGTTCCATTTTTCTTCTCAGGAGGCGAGAATGTAACGAGTACTAGTCGGGGTATAGAATGATGGTTCAAGACAGTTGTTTTAGTAGTCCTCACTATTTTATAAAATAGTGTATCAATAAGTATAATGATGACTTAATTGAGTATGAATACTGTCTAGATGACAATATTTGTATTTAAACTCACAGTATATGTGTTGTCGTATTTGTACGACAATTGTAATAATAAAGTTGTAGTTATTTTCTGTACCATGTATTTGGCGACTCAGAATGGGTTGGATGGATTGGACCTATTTTGGGGGCGTCACACTCCTCTTCTTGAAATGTCCATTCTTATTGTTTTGGCCCTGATTACCACCGAAATGATTACCATTTTTGGCCTGTTGATTCCCTCCACGCTTGTTCTCATCGCTTCGATGACTGCTCCCAGTGGTATTATCATTTTTCCGGCTACTCTCTTTTGGTTGCGTTGACTCGTTATCGTGCTCTACTAACTGAGCTCTATTCACAACATCTGAATACAAACACAGTTTATGAGAAATAAGATATTGACGTATCTTCGGCTTCAAACCTCTTAAAAACATCCGCGTCATTCTCTCTTTATTATAAACTAAGTGGGACGCAAATCGGGATAACTCGACAAACTTAGCTTCATACTGCAACACGGTCATATTATTCTGCTCCAACTTGATGAACTCTACCTCCTTCATGTGATGAATACTTTCGGAAAAGTACTTGTCATTGAACAGTACTTGGAACTTCGCCCAAGACATCATCAGTGCAGCAGGTTGAGTGCGCTTTACCGATTCCCACCAGTAATCTACCTCTCCTCGCAACATAAAGGTGGCAAAGGGAATCTTTTGCTTCTCGGCGCATCCCAAGACATCAAATATCTTGGTGATCTATTTTATCCATGTTTCCGCCTTAAGTGGTTTTGGTTCTCCAATAAACTCCGATGGTCCCAATTCCTTGAACTGTTTAGCGGTGACCGTCCGAGAGTTTTCAGTGTTTCCACTTATATTTTGGACAGGAGCCGCTCTCGCCTACTGTTGCATAAATTGCATAAAACCTCTGAACATTCCATCATTCATCATTTGGTCAGTGTTGTTATTTGCATGAGGATTATCACCTTCCTGATGCACATTATCCTGATTATTGATATGTGGTGAATCAACGGTCGCCTGTGCTCCATTGCTATTCTCAACATTCTCGGATGTCATTTTCAGGTAATGCCACAAAACAAAAGGTTAATTGACATGTAACATATTATCCCTATATTCTGACCGAATAATTAAATATTAAAAAAAACATAGGTAGGTCATACTAGTGAAGGAATTTTCCGTCTCTCCCCTCCTAGTTCTATTCTCACATCTTAGCCAGGGATCATATCCCTAAGCTCTGATACCAACTATGACGCCCCCAAAATAGGTATACATAACCTATTCAGAGTCGTCAAATACATGGTATAAAATACAAATAAAACTTAATTATACAACTGTCGTGTAAAATACGACAAAACATAAGCTGTGAGTTTTAATACAACATTTTCTTCTAAACAGTATTCAAACTCGAAATAAGTCCTCAATACATTTTTTTTCACACTATTACATAGAATAGTGAGGACTACTAATGCTATCCTCTGAATCGTCACTCCGTTATCCGACTAGTCCCTGCTACGTTCTCATTTCCTGAAGATAACAATGAAAGAAAGGGATGAGCTCAACTATCACAGTAAGAAATATTATGACTAAGATAATGCAGAATAAATTATCATTAGCCTTCAACAGTGTTAAACTAATAAAATATAACAAACACCAAGTTTAACTGCAGCGGAACAAGCAATCCATTAAAAGAGTCAAGTAGAGAATAAAATCTACTATCTTTTATGATTTAAAAGATTTTTCATCACTTTTATCGCTGAGACTCAGCTTAATAAATAATTAATATCATCCATGCACTACGGCCAAAGATATTCATTAGTATGACAACCACAAATTATCCATGCACTATGGGCCAAGGATATTTGTGTATTCATCAATGGTCATGATCATGCCAACAACTGTCCATCAATGCACTACGGGCCAATGAGGACTTTTACCACATTATTTGTAATATTACGATCATGATTACACCGAATAATTCCTGGTTATAATCATACCAAGTCCATCTATGCACTACATATCACAGATGACTTTCAACAAAAAATAAACATGAGGATGATGACAATGATATAAGAATTCAATAAAATAAGTTCAAGAATTAATTAATCCAGAAACTAATAACGTCCAAATTGTCAACATGATACTGCTTTGTGCAGTAAAATTCAAGAATGCTCAGAAGAATATTTCCATAAAAAGATATTGGATGAAGCGCAAATATCAAAGATATTTCACTAATTTCATGGAGTATAAAAGCCAAAACTTTAACCAACTGAGTATAATAAAGAATAGAATAACAAAAGAATTCACCAAGCATGCGATAAACCGCACAGACAGGTTATTCCAACAGAAAAATAAATAATAGAACAAGGTCATGCGTAAATGCACCGAGAAGATATTCTGACAGAGTAATTAATAATGGAACCAGGTCCGGCGTAAACACACAAACAGGATATTCCAACATAATAATAAAGTGCACAAACAGGATATTCCAACATAATAATAAAGACGGAACCAGGTCCGGCGTAAAACGCACAGACAGGATATTCTAACAGAATAATAAAGAATGTAATAACAGAAGAATTTCACCAAGTATAGGGTAGCCCACGTATACAGGTTATTCCAACAGAATAATAAATAATGGAATAACAGAAGTTCTCTACATGAATACAAAAAAAATAATACCCCTTACAATTGATTGTATCCATGTTTTGATCTTTATTTTTGAATTCTGCTTCACAATTGATTATTATGAAGAATTATTGATCTTGGATAAACTGTTATACGAATCCCTACTATTTGTCCTCCTGTCTCACTAGATTCATTTTCTTTAAGATATTTTTCATTATCCTCAGTCCTAAATGATGATATTACTTAATATCTTTGGCCTGTAGTGCAAAGATGTATGATTACCTGATGAATATCTTTGGCCTGTAGTGCAAAGATGAACAAGTGTTGAGATGAACATGACCAACTGGTGATACAAATGAATATCTTTGGCCTGTAGTGCAAAGATGAATATTTGGCTAAAGATGATTATTAATTGATGTTACATGGATAAAATATTGATGATGGACTTTTAAATCTTAGAAGATAGTAGAATTCATTCTCTACTTGACTCTTCTAATGGTTTGCTGTTTTCGCTGCAGTTGTTGATCTAAAACTTGTTGTCGATTATATTCTATCAGATTTTTTCCTGTTGAATACTAATGATAATTTGTTGTATATTATCTTAGTCATAATATTCTTTACTGGGCTAGTTGAGCTCACCCTTTTCCTTTTTGTTCCATTTTTCTTCTCAGGAGGTGAGAACATAGTAGGATCTAGTCGGGGTATGGAGTGATGGTTCTAAAAAGATGTTTTAGCAGTCCTCACTATTTCTGTAAAATAGTGTTTAAATAATTGTAATGAGGACTTACTTGAGTATGGATATTGTCTAGAAGATAATATTTGTATTTAAACTCACAGTATGTGTTGTCGTATTTTGCACACGACAATTGTATTATTGAAGTTATAGTTTACTTTTTGTACCATGTATTTGGCGACTCAGAATGGGTGTTGTATACCTATTTTGGGGGCGTCACACTCTGAACATTCTATCATTCATCATTTGGTCAGTGTTGTTGTTTGCATGAGGATTGTCGCATTCCTGGTGCACATTATCCTAATTATTGATATGTGAAACCTCAACGGTCTCCTGTGCTCCATTGTTATTCTCAACATTCTCGGATGTCATTTTCAGATACTGACACAAAACAAAGGTTAATTGACATGTAACATAATATCCCTATACTCTGACCGACCAATTAAATACCAAATAAACTTAGGTAGGTCATACTAGCGAAGGAATTTCCCGTCTCTCCCTCCTAGTTCTAGTCTCACATCTTAGCCAGGGATCATATCCCTAATGTGACAACCCCAAAATAGGTCCATTCCACCCAACCCATTCTGAGTCGTCAAATACATGGTACAGAAAATAACTACAACTTTATTACAACAATTGTCGTGCAAAATACAACAACACATATGCTGTGAGTTTGGATACAAATATATACCAAATGTGACTCATGTTCCAACCGTGGACATCACCTCACAATAACACCTTACATAAAGGTATAGTCAAAAACTGTTTTAGAAATTAGAATCTTTGCGAAGTGCTCAAGGAAACCTTCGTACATGGGAGGCCACGCATCTAGATTATGATAGATATCATATGGCCACAGAATTATCCTTGGTTGACCCAATAGACCCCAAAGAAAAACGAGAAGATTACTATCATATTCTTCCCAATGGTGAGTCTTCTCTTGACTTATCATTATCTCCACTGTCTCTAATTGAGAATTATACTTCAAACAAGCACTAAGATTATATAGGTAGTGTCCATAGATATACTCAGCAAGTGGATGAGCACAACCCTGTCTTATGATGATACGAGGTTGTATGTCATTAGACATCTTGTATGATAGTGACAAAACACTCTTCCAACGTTGGGTTCACCTCACCCTATTTTCTTCACCAAATATAACTACTAAATGATGACCACCGTTCTATTCCCTTGTTACCCCCGCTCGACCCAGCTACACTCTTATTACCTGAAAGGAATTGTGAAGCAAAAGGGTGAGCACAACTAGCTCAGTAAAGAATATCATGACTAAAGATAAATAAATTATCAATAGTCTTCATCAATAATAAATCAGAGATTTAGAACATATGGTAGATGATAAAAATTTCAACCATAGTTGCAGCGGAACATGCAATCCATTAGAAGAGTCAAATAGACTATAAAGTCTATTATCTTCTCCATGTTAAAAATCCACCAACAATATTTTATCCCTGTAACATCAATCAACAGTTCTGGTCCACAATCATATAAATAACTCCTAATCATAATTATGATTCTAAATTCCTCTTCTCATCCAGGACAAAGATAATTTTCATCACTTGTCTTTACCTGAAACATCAAAGATCATGGTTATACCAATTCACAATTCTTGTTCATAATCATACTAATAATTTCATCTTTGTACTACGGGCTAAAGATATTCGTCAACAGTTTATCTTTGCACTACTGGCCAAAGATATTCAACAACAGTTCATCTTTGCACTACAGGCCAAAGATATTCAACAACATATCATCTTTGCACTACAGGCCAAAGATATTCATCAACAGTTCATATTTGCACTACAGGCCAAATATATTCATATCTCAAAGAATTATAATCATTTTAGAATTTATATAAACAATAATTATAACCATGTTGATCAATTCACCTTTGCACTTAAGCTTAAGATATTCAATTATAAATTCAATGGTCATGATCATACCAGTCACAATTCAACTTTGCACTACAGGCCAAAGAGAACCCTAGTCATGATCATACCAATAATCTACCCATCTTTACACTCCAGTGAAAGAGAATTTCAACATCAAGGTTATAAAAATGTTATATATAATAGTAAAATCAATATAATCAAAACATCTAGATTTAATCTCAAGAGTAATATTCATAAATCAACTATAATTTAGTTAGAAAAAAGAAACCAATTTTGTCTTGAATAGTACCCGTGAATAGTAACTCGTGAATAGTAACTCGTGAATAGTAACTCATGAATAGTAATCCCGACACAAAAAGGTAGAAATTCCACAATAAAATTCATACCAGTATTTCGGTATAATGATATTGAAAGAATAATATTTCTTAAGCTTATAAACAATTTATTTAAATTGTTTACACTTTACTAAATAATGCATTTAATCATTCTAAAATACCAAACTCATAAGATTTTATCACCAATAATCAAAACCCTCATCAAAAATCTGCATATACCTCATATAGGATTCTCAAGCCATAAAATCCTATTTTCCAATTTTCTTACTTCACATAACATATTTAATTCATTTACTCATAACTAGTCCATTTTCATGAAAAATATCAAATCAGTTCCAAAAATATTTCTTTTCTGGGATTTAGCATAATATAGTCCAATATTGAACATATATTTTTCTCAGAATTTTTAAAACTCATTTACTATTTTTCATATGGCCAAAACCACCGAATATTTAGACATTTATCAAAAATTATACTTTTGTCCAAAAATTCTGAAATTTACAGAGTATACTTCTATCATACACATGTACTCCCAATAAAAATTTCATCAATTTTGGAGTTAACCACAAGGAATTATAAGCTGTTACTTTTAAAATAGTCTTTTCTCATAAAATTCATAACTCTCAATCTATACATCCAAAAATCACCATTTTTGGATACAATCAAGAAAACTCATCAAAATATCATTTCAAATTTTTTCAGAATTTTTGAAGATCAGAAAAATTACGAAACTGAAAATCATAACAACCCTTAAAATCTCTTACTATCCCTTACCTCAAAAGAGCAGTACTTCTGACTGGATATCGGATATGATGCTGAAGAAAACTTGCACTGATGAATAGCAACTCACCAAGTATCTAAAAACTCACAAAATATGCTTCATAATATAGAGAGAGAAAGAGAGAAAGCTTATGTTTCTGGTGTGATTTTTAATTCTAACTTAGCCCTCTATTTATAGGAAAATTTTGGTAGGTTTGACCTGCAACCTGATGGCTTTACCTGCTACTATTCCCACCCACCACATTTGAAATATAATTCAGCACATTTCCTCACCAACCATAAGTGGGGCCCACCAATTCTAGAATTTTCTACCAAAATGATAAACTCCGAAAATTCAACAATTTCTGAGCTAGTCATCTCGTAAAATTCATAATAAATCATACGTTCATTTTTAACGGTTCAAAATTTATGGACATATACTCAACTTATATATGTATAACATATCCAAAAATTACCACGATCCAACGGTCGGATTAAAAATTATAACCCCCGCAAAATATCTCAAAAACCCTGATTTTTAATATCTCCATTCCGACAAAAATACGGATAAAAATCTCAACATTAACTCCTTCATTTTTTAACCACAAAAATATATCCCTCATTTATATCCACATAAAATAAATATTTCCTTATTATATGAATCAATAATTAATTATTCACAAATAATATTACAGAATCACATTTATGACAACCAGGCCGTTCCTAGGAAAGAGGGGGCTTTTCAATAAGGATTTCTCCTTACTGGCGCGCAATTAGATGACCAAACCTCTCCTTAGACATAACTTTCTAGACATTGCCAATAATGCTATCTAATAATACTATTCAAATAATATGAATTATTGATCTGATAATGGGAAATACTGTGCAGCAACAATTATTGAACAACAATAATACAAAATTTCAACGTAGCAATTATTGAATCAATAAAATAAAATATTGAACAGTAATTACTGTAACAATTATTGAGTAGTGCCTTCTTACGTAAGAATCAATAATTTCAAAAATACTATGCAATACCGTGTGCTACTGTGCAATAACGCGTATTACTGTATTTTAACCACCGGGTATTCCAACAGTATTAACGGTAACAACTACGCCGTTATTTGTAAAAACTCAAATTTGTCGTTTTCTTCACCCGACAGTTATTCTGTTATGGGGCCCACAAATGGCTGCGCCGTCGTACGAATATTCCCCGACAGAAAGAATATTCTACGACCAAACGAATATTCCCCGACAACAATGATTATTTTATAACCACTTGCTTATTTTAAAAAAAAATCATATTTCACTCATAACTTTAAACTTTTATCAATTTAACCATTTACTGAATAGTAATTATAAGAAAAATTGAATACTTTTATTTCATAAAATTCGGGGTCTTACACCTAAGCTCTGATACCAACTGTGACGTCCCCAAAATAGATAGACATCACCTATTCTGAGTCGTCAAATACATGGTACAAAATACGAATAAAACTTAATTATACAACTGTCGTGTAAAATACGACAAAACATAAGCTGTGAGTTTAAATACAATACTTTCTTCTAAATAAGATTCAAACTCAAAATAAGTCATCAATACATTTATTTTTACACTATTTCATAGAATAGTGAGGACTACTAATGCTATCCTCTGAACCGTCACTCCGTTTCCCGACTAGTCCCCGCAACGTTCTCATTTCCTGAAGAGAACAATGAAAGCAAAGAGGTGAGCTCAACTAGCCCAGTAAAAAATATTATGACTAAGATAATGCAGAATAAATTATCGTTAGCCTTCAATAGTGTTAAACTGATAAAATATAACAAATATCAAGTTTAACTGCATCGGAACAAGCAATCCATTAAAAGAGTCAAGTGGAGAATAAAATCTACTATCTTTTATGATTTAAAAGGTTTTTCATCACTTTTATCGCTGGGACTCAGCTTAATAAATAATCCACATCATCCCTGCACTACGGCCAAAGATATTCATTAGTATCACAACCACAAATTATCTATGCACTGTGGGCCAAGGATATTCGTGTATTCATCAATGGTCATGATCATGCCAACAACTGTCCATCAATGCACTACGGCCAATGAGGACTTTTACCACATCATTCGTAACATTACGGTCATGATTACACCGAATAATCCCTAGTTATAATCATATCAAGTCCATCTATGCACCACATGCCACAGATGACTTTCAATAAAATATAAACATGAGGATGATGACAATGATATAAGCATTCAATAAAACAAGTTCAAGAATTAATTTATCCAAGAACTAATAACGTCCAAATTGTCAACATGATACTGCTTTGTGGAGTAAAATTCAAGAATGCTCAGAAGAATATTTCCATAAAAATATACTAGATGAAGTGCAAATATCAAGGATATTCTACTAATTTTATGGAGTATAAAAGTCAAAACTTTAACCAATTGAGTATAATAAAGAATGGAATAACAAAAAAAATCATCAGGCATGCGATAGACCGCACAGACAGGTTATTCCAACAGAATAATAAATAACAGAACCAGGTCATGCGTAAACGCACCGACAGGATATTCTAACAGAATAATAAAGACGGATCTAGGTCCGGCGTAAAACGCACAGACAGGATATTCCAACAGAATAATAAAGACGGAACCAGGTCCGACGTAAAACGCACAGACAGGATATTCCAACAGAATAATAAAGACGAAACCAGGTCCGGCGTAAAACGCACAGACAGGATATTCCAACAGAATAATAAAGAATGGAATAATAGAAGAATTTCACCAAGTATAGGGTAGCTCGCGTATACAGGTTATTCCAACAGAATAATAAATAATAAAATAACAGAAGTTATCTTCATGAATACAAAAGAAATAATACCCCTTACCTTAAGAAGAAGAGTACTGAATATATGACTAGTGCAGTAGCAGAATACTTTTCTTCTTTCTCTCTATAATTTCTCTCTCTAGAGTTTCAGTGAATTCGTAAAAAATAATGAAGGAATGAGCTTCTATTTATAGAAGAATGGACTGCATAGTAACTAATTCATGAACGGTCCAGATTGATTTACTTTTAATCGGACGATCCATATTTAAAGCAAAATCTTTTAAATAAAATATAATATATTCTATTTATAATCTAATAAAACGAATAACTTTATAAAAGATTTTACTATGCAGGCACTATGCAACACTATGCATAATAAAATATAATATATTCTATTTAAAATTTAATAAAACAAATAACTTTATAAAAGTATTCTGTTTTATATAAAAAGATTTTACTATACAAAATAATATGCATAATAGAATATAATATATTCTATTTATAGTCTAATAAAACAGATCACTTTATAAAAGTATTTTGTTTTATATAAAAAGCTTTTCTGTTTTATTACATTAATAATACTAATAAAACAAAACGGAATGACTTATCACATAAGCATCAATAATCAATACCGTGTGCTACTATGCAATCACGCGTATTACTATACTTTTAACACCGGGTGTTTCAACAGTTAACGGTAAAACTTTCGCCGTTTTTTTTATAAAGTATTTTTATCGTTTTCTCAATCCGACAATAATTTCGTTGTGGGATCCACCAATGATTGTGCCGTCGTACGAATATTCTCCGACCAATCGAATATTATACAACAACTTGCGTACTTTGCAAAATTTATAAATATTACCCACAACTATAACATTATATCAAATTCATTCATAATATTTAAAAATGATATTTATAGAAAACTCATCTTTATAAAAAAAAATAAATTGGGGTCTTACATATAATTTCCTTTAAGGTTCATAACAAAGAGTTAATTTCTGCCTTTAATCTTTTAATATTAAAAACCTTCAACATAAGCTAATCTTCATCCCACCACCCACCACCCACCACCCTCCACCCTCCACCCTCCACCTCATAATTTTCATCCACATAACATGTATTCTTCACACCCATTTCATCATCCCTCGTATTGTTATTCCAACTCCCATGCCATCCTCTCCATCATCACTTACCAAAATCAAGTTGAATAACATGTCTACACATTTATGTTACGTTTGAATTGAAAAAATGGAATAGAAAAAGGATTAAAATAAAAATAATGTATTTGATGATCATTCCAATGGATGGAATAAAAATTTATGTTATCCCTTTGTTTTTTTATTCGATGTAAAGAAAGTAGAATAAAATCCATTCAAATGGGATAGATATATGTGATAATTTTGTCATTATGTGACAACACCTGCCACCACCACCAACCAAACATACACTTAAAATACTTTAAAATCATTTTATTTCGTCATCCATTTCATTTCTTCAATCCAAACGTAGCATTATTTTCATTAGTTTTTTCGATAAAAAGTTCAATGGTAATCAGTAAAACGTACCAACTACAGTGAATATTTCATTAGTTTTTTCGATAAAAAGTTAACGTTCGTTTATTTTTTTAAACGGAATGATTCAATTTCAAAATAATAATTAGTTTAGTGGAAAATTTTGAAAAATTAAAAATTCAATGGTGTAATCAGTAAAGCGTGTCAACTATAGTGGATATTTCATTAGTTTTGCCAATAATTAATTATTCTTATTTTATTTAATTTTGTATATATTATAAGAGAATGCATTGAGTATCTACTCAAATATATATCAATCGAATATATATCGAATTACAATCGAGAATTCGAGTAGTTTGAATGTATAACCTTACTCAGATTCTACTCATATTTTTATTCAAACTATTTTTTATGCTCAAATTTGGATCATACTATTAATAAAATCAAGTTTTGGTCACCTTATTTTGAGTCGAGCTCGAAACGAATCAGAACTGTTTCAAACACGGCCAAGTTGGACCAAGGCTTTCTTTAGGCCAGTCTAGATCAGGTATTGGCTTCAGGCCTCGGGCTTTTGTTACATCACTAGTCATAATCTTACACTTGATTGATAAGTAGTGTTAATTCTTGTAAAGAAAAAAAAATTAATTCCTCCCTTAAGCTTCCCAAGTAATTCCTCTTACACTACGTTTGCAAAATTTTAAAAATGAAAAAAACAAAAGGAGGCAGAAAATTTATAAAGGAGATTAGAAGTCCCTTTTATTTGTAAGTTCTTTGAGAGGGAAACAAAGAATAGATAGATTTTTTAAAAAAATTCTCTCGATCTTAAAAGGAAATTTATTAAAAACTTAGATGACATTAAAATGCCAAAACTATACTCGTAATAATTGTCAAAGGGTAAAATAATAAATATACTTTTTTAAAGCTAAAATTTTCTTCCAAAACTCACAAATACAAGGAAATAAAATAAATTTCAATTTTCTCTCATAAATTTTAAATTCTTTTTCTTTTCTTTTCCTTTCTTTTCTTCCCTCTGCAAACTCTCAAACACACTGCTACTCTTCTTGTAAACCCAAGAATCCTTTTCTCCATGATATCACTATTGGGATCAATCCCCATGGAAGGAATCCTATCCTCGCAAGGCAACTTTTGAAACTCTTCCAAGTTCCATCCATGCCTTCCATCACCTTCTTTTAAAAAGTTTCAACTAAAAAATATAAGTTTGTATAATGTACTTGAAGAATCTGATATAGCACAAATTTTGGCCACCCAAGCCACATCCATGTTACAACACACCTTCCATCATCATCATAACATCACATGCAATCCTATAATGATGCTTCAAAACTCTATTCTATGTAACACTTTTGGGAGAAGCTCTGTTAGTGTCTGTGAGAATGCTTTCGGTTGCTATAGTAGGCCTCTCCCCTCTCCCTATTCCTCCTTTCTAAGATCCTGTAAACAAAAGTGATGATCCCAATGCAGGCCATGGCGTAAAATGCTCTGTACGGAGCCAAGGCCAAGCCACCAGATATATAACAAGAGAAACCCGCAACCAGGTAGCCGAAGCTTTGTCTCACTTCCCATCCGGTGATGCCTGGTAAAGGAAACCAGAAATTGTACTCGGGTTTCGAACCACATATTCCATGGAGGATGATACCAGTGGTAAGTGCTGAATCCAAGAACCAAGGAAAGCTCTGACCTGTGCCTATTCTCTGCACCAAGCATGAAGAAGATCCCAATGAGTGGCAGAAATGATCCTAAATGAGCGAATGCAATATGTTGTGGTCAAGGTATCTAAAGGTCTTAATCCCAATTCGGTTATTGAAATGATTAGAGGACTTTGGGACTACATAGACAATTCACAATAGGTATTGAAGTGCAGCTCACTATTCTAAAAGATTCTGTGCTCATACAAACTGAATGAACCAGACCATAGAATTGAGCTAAGATTGTCAGTAAGGCCAAATGGAAGTGAGCAGAATGTCTTCTAAGTTTTAATCTAATTGATGATTTTCAAAGAGAACTACAAGCAAACATAATGGATTCCAAACAAGAATAAACTGTCAAAAGGATATTTAGAAAAAAAATATACAATAGATAACACAAAGCAAAGATAAAAACAACGTTCTCAGTGGTGGCTACCAAATGTATAAACTTTTTCTTTATATGTACTAAAAAAATCAACTTTATTTTTTAAAATTATATGTACATAATGGAATTCTTGCTAGTTTAGATATACATTTATATGCAATATATTTTCATGCCGTGAAAAACATGAATCCTCTGATTCTCTGGTCAAATTCTTAGTAGAAATACATTCTGAAATGATGAGGTTGCATATAATGCAGTTTTAGTATTCCAATTCTACAAGGAACGGATGTATCTGTCATACCTGGAACCAGGCCACAAGGGATGGGACAAACATTAGTGCAGCGAAAAGATGTAAAATCAGCAAGCCGTGCTGGTGGTGGAAGATCTCTAATTGTGTATCGCCATAGCTTCTTGCAGAGTTAGGACTGTTGGAACTGTGATCATCCACAGGCAAACCCTTGTTGGTTCGACCATCATAGTTGATTACTAACTGCTCAGATCCAATATTGCCTCTATCACCAAAATCAAATAATTTCTTAATACGAGCATGGCTGCGAAAGGAAGCTGTCAAAAAACTGTCACGAAAATAACAACTGACTTTTAGAATGATTATATAAAAGAAAAAGATACCATGATCCTATGGCTGATCTATATAACACTATGATACATAAGTGAGTCGCCCATAACTTTGGTAGCATCCATTATGGTGAGTACTTAAGATCCATCCCAGAAACATTTGATGCTACTATAATGCAAAAAAAAAGAGACAAACTCAAGTAAATGAGTAATTCTAAGTAAATGCAGCTTCCGGGTCAGATAAATGAGGCAATGGTTAAGAAAATCACGATGGCTATATATATGTGTATGTGCGTGCATGCACTATTTATTTAACTGCCGTACCATTACTAGTGAAGAAAATTATTTGTGTTTTAGCATAAAAGCAGCACACCTCAAGTAAATTGAACAACTCCTATTCTTAATGTAATCAATGGTACCCTAATAGATTTTGCAGTCTAACAGAAATGAATGGGGCATCTTCCTATTAGATGGAATATACTATTTTTAACTTCTTGCACATTTATAATCCAAATCTCGCACCTGTTGTGATAATTGATCAACTACATTAAACTATCGCATACATTTTGATTACACTAAATCAAATGAAAGAAAAATGATATTTGTTCTTGAACCTATGTTGCCAAAGAGGGCTTCAGCTAAAAGGCTTCCAAACATGGCCCAACCAAAACAGTCCAATTTCCACCTGCTATGGTGAAAAGAGAAACTATTGCACTTTTAGTCCCAAGAACGTATCTGGCACTCGAATATACTTGATAGAGAACAAATTGACTAATGCAAGACTTCTTTTTACACTTTCAGTACAGGATCTATGTTGTTCATGAACATAATTTAATTATCACAAATCCCGAAACAGGTTGGATCATCAGAAACAATTTCACATCGTCACAAGAATAAAGAGAAAGGGGCAGTAATTTGGATTAGTACCTGGACAATGCACCATGACAGCACAAAGCATGATTCAAGAGCAAGATTACAAGACCAAAAGCTGGATGAACAAAGCAAACCAATACCATAGCAGCCAATGCCGTAACAAGTAACGGATTGAGTCTTACAATCCTTACCAACTGTTAAATAAATGTTTTGACAGTTAATCTTGATGCCCAACAAAGATGGGTAAGAATGAAGAAAAAATAAAAGAAGGGGGTGAGGGAGGTTACAAGATTCAGCCACCAATAATGTTTGATGTACATAATATCAAATGTCCCAATTATAAAGGGCACTGGGAGTGGTATATTAGATTCTACTTTAGAATATTTGTGCAAAGTGACTGGCACTTAACACAAGATGATAAGCGATATCCTAGACCAACTATATGAATTTGAGCTGCTTCATATATAACATAAATAACAATCAGGAAGTACCTTAAATGACAAGAACTTGACTTCCCATTGCCACCTGTAAAACATTTCTTCATTTCGTTAGCTGATGAGAAAGGTTATTCAATAAAGGTAAATTTGAACTAGTTGTCCAGAGATGTAAGCTGTTTATGTAACAATATCACATGTGTATGTTTGTGTGTGTGTGCTTGTGCAAGAGATAGGGAGAGAGAGACAGACACACATACAGAGAGAGAGAGAGGGAGAGAGGGAGAGAGAGAGAGAGCACTAACCGTATCCTGATGAGAACATGTATACTAGCAGCCACATAGAAGGCCAATTGGGAGACCAGTATCAACATGATTACAGACCCATTTGCAAATAAATAGCAAACAATAGAGATGATTAAGAAGCTTATGACTGGAGGAGAAGGCTGAGAACTTAAGAAGGAATAAAACAAGGCAATAAGAATGGGCGAAATGGCTAGGTAAAGAAATGGCAATGGCATTCTCAAATTTGATTCCACAGCTTCCAGCATTGAAGGTATTGGCAGATCAAGCTCCCATGAATTTGCTTGCCGCATCAGAGCGAAAAACACAACAGCAAAGAAGAAACCAATGATCTGCATTGTAAAAATAAAAACTGATAACTAAAACATTATATAAGATACTGCTATAGTCCTATATAATCTTAAGCGAAAAACTATTAATAATTATTAATTAATATGCATATAGTCAAGAGCCCACAAGCCATTATATATTGCCCATAACTATATACTACACTGTCTACACATGAATGTTCAATAAAGATTCATATCAACATCATTATGAATGCTGAGATGAGTATTGGGCATGTGAGACTTGTATCTGAGAATGTGCCAACATTCTTGTATCGCTTATATAATATATTTCGTATATTGATACTCCCACCTATTTTTATTTGTGCTAATTGACTTTTTACAGTCAAATTGACCATTTTAGAATCAATAAATAACATTATCTTTTTTAGATTTCGGCAAGAAGCTACGATCATATAAAGTACATAGAATTCACTACTAAAGTCAAAATTCGTGATTTTGAAAACTTAAATACATTTAGTTAATTTGTATTTTATAAATGGTCAATCTGACCTAAAAAGTCCATTAGGACAAATAAAATGGGACTGCAGGGAGTAACTATTTAGAATCATTTGAAAATTGTAACCCACAAATATGACAAGTAGGAGATCATGTCACTTTTACAATTTGTTTGGAAATGGGACTCTCATTATAGGATGGAGGGAGTATTATAGTAGTCCTTGAGACTTGATCTTCATTCAAATTATTCACATCAGTATAAAACGAGGGTTGCAGTTTCAGGAAAAATCAGGCACTTCTTTTGAATGAGGCTTAGAAATATTGCCATTTTGTTATAGGTTCTGTAAAAGGTAAATATTTATACCTAAAAAGTTTATTCATGCGCCTTCAGTTCTCCAGACATCAATACATTCTTGACAAAAGATGGAATTTAATGCTATTGAAATAAAAAACATGTGTAAATATTCAACTGACATATAATAGAAGTAACCATATTTATAACAAGCAAGACAAAAAATTCAAGTAGACAAACTCAGTAATGTAAATTGTATCTAAATCAGGACTATCTGCCACATCACCTGTGACCAGTATAAAAGCAAAAATCTACTAGCAGCAGCAGTGACAGAGACAGCTACACTAGTTTTGTAAGAACAATGTGGGTCTACCTGCAAGAAGGATGCAGAAGTCTAACATTTTAATCACAAACAATGGAAAAATACAGCTACAGAAAAATTAAGTTCATAATGACTTATCATAAAGAAAAAGAGATTTCCCATTGTGACAATACGCCAATGTTTTAATGACGAAAGATATCAAGTTATATACCAGTAATAAAACAGTGGTCTTCTCAGACCCCTGAGGTGAACTCCAAAGCCCTGGTGAGGAATCCACCACAATTGTTTGAGAATACAAATTCGGAAAAATGTGTAGACCAGAACTTGAATCCCAAGCAAGTGCTACAGGTGGAAAACATCGAAGTTTGCAAAGTCCTGCATTAACAGGAAAGAATTGGCATTAGCAAAATTAGGAAGATCAAATGTGTTAAATTTATTTAATTTTTGCAGTTTGGGTCAATCTTTAACTCTATACTCTCAATGGCCCAATCAGAATTTAAATAAGATCCTAGAAACATATAAAAGGTCAGGAAATCAGGGATATCATAATTTAGATTATTTTTTTTTATCTGGACTCAATCAGGTATTAAAGATCATATGAATAACTTCATCAACAAACATGAGACACTAAATTCAATATTACAGGTACATTGTTTGATTAGGAGAAAACAGATAGTCATGAATAGTTACACAGCGTATGAGGTCATAGAATAATGCAAACTCCATCGCTAGTTATATATGTTTTGCAACAATAGGGTATATGCCGACTTTTGAATCGGTAGATATGCAGGATTATAAATTGTTTAAAAGTGTCCTGGCCCCTCTTCATACAGCTTTATATAGGTCAGTATCCCAGTTGTAAAGCTCAATTATATTTTGGTTACAGAGATTCATAAAGATAAAGGTCATAGATTTCACATCAAACTTTGCGGAGTTTTTTACTCTTGTGAACACTTTTTTGGCTGTCTTCATTAGTAGGTCTGTAGGTGGTGTCTTACAAAACGACATGGTTCTTAATGTTCTCTTTCACTTTCAGAGAGAGAGGTGAAGGGATGAGAAAACGGGCATAAAATGCATTTGGTGACCACAATAAAAGAGTATCAGGAGGTCGCAGATAGAGCCCATATATAATTTTGAAATTTGGAAGGGTATAATATAAATTGTTGACAATAAGACTAGCTCAAAACATAGTTAAATGAGAATGAAATCCTTACTGCTATTTTCCATGTCTCTAACCTCTTCAACAGGGAGTCCTGACTTTTGTATTCCACATCCTGTCGGTTCGAGAGACAATTTAACAGGTAAAAGGCCTAAACTAATAGTAAACAAAATATCTAATGCAAGAGGATGATCCTCCTTCAATATAATGTCCTGCACCATTCAAATCATGTACCAGTCAAATGTCAGTTGTACAAAATTAGAAACTGAAGCTCTTAAACATTTAAAGTAAAGTTAATGAGCTGCTTGTCAAATGTACTAACTTGTTGAGAAAGCATTGATCGAAGCAACAATTGAGGAGAAAACTCAATCTCCCCTTCATATGGATCAAAAAACTGTCCAACTGCCATGGAAGCTGCTGGTGGAGGTCTTCCTGAAAAAGCCTGGGTGCCACAAAGTCACTGTATGTACATTGCCCAACTTAACAATTTCCACATAAAATATGTTGGTGCTCATCAGATTTGACAACAGAACAACATTAATATGCAAAACATGAACAGATAAGCTTATCAGCTACGCATCAACTTGATACATCTCTTCCCTAACCAATAAACCCAACCATAAAGCAAAGACGAAATATATAAGTTAACTTTGCACCACCAGACCAACAGCCTTTGGATTAGTTGGTATACCAGGCCCTTGCTATGCAAGAGGTCCTAAGCTCAATCCCCACCTCCCCCATGTTGACTTAAAAGTACCAAAAAAACTCTGCACCACCTGAATAGATAAATGACATTGATGCTTGGCATGTCAAACATATCGTTGAAAAATCGTTCTGTTCCAAAAATCTTATGGTCATACACTTATATGGCTTTGAAAAATAATGCAGAGGAATCCTCACTTTGTGTAGCCAACTAAAAGTAGATGGGACATTGGATTGTGAAGACAAAGTCAAGATGATATGTACAAGTTCAAACACATCATACCTTAAGTCAACCAACTGGGATCCTAGAAAGTTTGATTAAGACAAAATTAACGCAATTACTTAAAGAAAACATTACCTCCTTATAATATAACAGCATTTACAGCTCCCCTCCAAATAGACAGACAAGAAAAGCATATATTATATTGCTACAGTACATCTCATAAATGTCAACTTCTATTGATTGAAGCACCAAGGGCTATCTCAACCTAACTACAGAACAACAAATGAATGGAACTCTTGCCCCAACAGCCCCACATATAAACTTATTTTCCCAATGCAGCAAAGAAGTATGATGGGTACATGAAAAGTTGAGACCCTCACAACATACATGAATGTAATCATCACTTTCCAGCCAAAAGACATTAGCAATTTCTGACCCAGTTCAAAAGCAAGACTAGATATCATTCTAGTAAATGTTCCCTAGAATCCACTAGGAGAAGTTAAAAAAAAGAAGAAAGTAAATCCTTGCTGAAACTTTTATTCGAAATCATAAACTGCCTTAAAACTGTAGCAAATAAGGGTGAGCAAGGATGAAGGAAATAACAATAAAAATGGAAAGTTCTAACCAATTACTACAATCAAGGGACTGCCTAAAATTAAGGAAAAGGGAAGTAGATAAAAATCAGAAATCAAATACTTTTCCCGTATCAAAGCCTGTCATCAAATGTAGTCCAAAAATGAATCTGGATCATATTTCAGAAGGTCTTCGTCAAAAGTCAAAAGTCAAAAGTCACCAACACTGAATGTATTGGAGATGTTCATGTTAGCTGGTAAATTAATCACATAAGTGTTGTCATTAAGCTTTCGCAGAACCTTATATGGGCCATATTTCTTCAGCTTTAATTTGTTGTATGTACCAACTGGAACCCTTCCTTTGCGAAGAAATATCATAACCATATCCTTAACTTCGTTTTGAACATAGTTGTCACGGTGTCGCCTTGAGACACCGAGCTGCGCCTTAGCAGCTCTGGCCCAACTTAAATGTTTAACTCATATACCCAGTACCCATCTTCGGACTCATTGACAAATGGACATAATACCCATAACCCATCAATTAAAAAAGGAAAAAGGGAGAAAAGGAGAAAGGGAGAAGGGCAAAACCCTTATCTCCTTCGAGGCTTCAACCCATTGCAGGCTCTCGACCTCAGAGTCGCGACCCATCGATTCGCAGGCAACTCGAGTGGTCGACTTCATCACTAGTTGCGACCCATCGATTCGCCACAAGAAGACCCAACGACACAGCCTTCTCTCACACACAAGTTTCTTTTCTTGTTACTCTTCTAAATTACACAGTTACTTTTCTTGTTACTCTGTTTCTCAATTTCTCTCCACTTTTTTTTCCGAAAGGTTTGAATAAATAAATGACTTCATATGGAACAAATAAAGAGTCAACGACTTAGTTTCTCTTTCTTATGGAACAAATAAAGAGTCAGACAACTTTAATTTAATATAACCATACAGATAAGGTCACCTCTCTATTTCACTGCATGTGCCAAGTATATGTGAAATTTAATTTAATATTATAATATAGCCAAATAGGCAGTGCGTACCATCTGCAAAGTGCCAACTTTACATAAATTTATTATTAGAGGCAGAGGCAGAGGCAGTGTCATGTTTAATATAGGTAGTGTACATTGTGCTAACTTTAATTACACTTTATTATTTATGACAAGTTAATGTATTTATTACAATGAATGAATGTGTAGAACAGTATTGAACATTAGAACATAATTTTTTTAAACTAGTAATATATTAATACATTCACAAGTAAAAATAAAAATATGTCAATGACTCAAATGTTTTGTTTTTGAATTGTTATTGCTAAGTATTTATATAATTATGTCTTTAATGTTATTCCATAGTGTTATGTTTTGTGTTTTAATGTATATGAAATTTTATTGTCAATATACTTGTAAAGTAAAATAAATAAAATATAAATTGCACATTGTAAACGACTTGTCGCTATACAGACGCCATAGCGGTCGCCTTGTCGCCTAGGTGTCCTCGCCTTGTCGCCTAAGTGTCTTGGCAGTCGCCTACCACCATGACTCGCCGTGACGCCGTAACACCGTAACAATTATGATCTTGAATAGAACGAACTTGCTCAGCCATTAGTTCAGCAGCTATACTCGAACCAGATATTCTAGGTAGCTGCCAAATCCAAGGCATGACGTGGAGCTTTCCAGTAAACAACTGAAAATGGGGGCATACCAATAGAATTGTGGACAGAACTGTTATAGGCAAATTCAGCTTGTGGAAGGGCACAATCCCATTGCTTTCGTTCGTCTCCACAAATGCTTGTGAATCAAATTTCCAAATGTACATTGTCCACTTTTGTTTGCCCATCTATTTGGGGGGAGTGGTGTTACTGTACTCGAGACTTGTGTAGAACCTCCTCCATAAAGTAGTCCAAAAAACAGTAAGAAACTTAGAATCACGGTCTGAAACTATAGAAGAAGGTACACCGAGTAGCTGCACTATTTCCTGAAAAAATAATTTCGCAACATGTACGACATCTAAAGTTTTTCGACATTGAATGAAGTGAGCCATCTTTGAAAATCTATCCACCACTACAAAAAAAGTCTACACCTCTTTGAGTTCTTAGGAGTTCCAATACAAAATCCATGCTAAGCTCTTCCCAAATATCTTTTGGCGTTGGTAGAGGAATATATAGTCTTGTATTTTGAGAATCCCCTTTCGAAACATGACAAACTTGGCAGCCACGAACCATGGTCGCCACATCCTTCTCCAGTCGTGGCCAATAATCTCTCTCTTCAAGACCTGCCACGGTTTTTATCACGTCCAAGATGTCCACTCAGGCCGCCACCATGTATATGCTGAATAACTCTCTCCCAATGAAGTTCGGGGTATGCACAATTGATTACCAGTGAATAAGTAACCATCAGAAATGCGGTAATTCCATGCAGGCTGTTTTGTCACGCATGTTTCCCAAATTATGGAGAAATCATCATCAGTTGATTATAGCTCTTTTAGGCACTCAAAGCCCACCACTTCGCAACTTAAAGTAATCAACAATGTCTCCCTCCTGCTAAGGGCATTAACCACCTTGTTAGAAGCACCAGATTTGTGCTTAATGATATTCAAACTGCTCGAGATAAGAAGCCCATCGAGCATGCATTTTGTTGATGTGTTTCTGACTTTTGAAATATCACAAAGACTGATGGTCAGAATATATCACAAACTCCCTTGGAATTAACTAGTTCTCCCAAGTCTTCAAGCCACGAAAAACAACATACAGTTCTTGTTCATAGGTTGACCATTTTTGCCTAGCCTCATTTAATTTCCCGCTATAAAAGGCAATTGGACGACCATTCTGAGATAAAACAGTTCCTATTCCCACCCCACATGCATCACATTCTAGCTCGAACACCTCAAAATTTGGTAGAGCAAGTATATGCAGTGGTTAACTTCTCTTTGATTAGCTTCTGGTGTCCACTGAAATTTTTCTTTCTTGAGACAGTCGGTGATTGGCGCAACAATACTACAAATATTTCGGATAAACTGACGATAGAATGTTGCAAGCCCATGGAAACTTCGAACCTCTGAGATTGTCTTAGGTTCTGGCCATTCACAGATGGCCCGAACTTTTTCATCATCTACATGAATCCCATCAACAGATATCACAAAACCCAAGAAAATAAGTCTAACAACTAAGAAGCTGCACTTTTTGAGATTTACATATAATTTGTTGTCCCGCAATATAGTTAGTATTTGAAGCAAATGATCCATATGCTCCGTTTCATTTTGACTATATATTAAAATATCATCAAAATAAACTACAACAAATTTTCTAATAAAAGACTCAAGTACTTGATTCATTAATCGCATGAAAGTACTCGGTGCATGGGATAAGTCGAAAGGCATCACAAGCCATTCATACGGACCCTCCTTTGTTTTAAATGTTGTTTTCCACTCATCCCCATGTCTGATACGAATTTGATGATACCCGCTGCGAACATCAATTTTTTGAGAATACCTTGGAACCCCCAAATTGTCTAGCATATCATCTAGCCATGGTATTAGAAAACTGTAGCGAACTGCGATCTTATTTATAGCACAACTATCTACACACATGCGTCATGTACCATCTTTTTTTTGGTGTTAATAAGACTGGAATTGCACAAGGGCTCATACTTTCCTTTCTTCAGCAACTCCTCAATCTTCTCCTCTTTCACAATCTCACTTTCTTGTGGATTCATCCTGTAATGGGGCAGGTTTGGGAGACTAGCCCCAGGGACTTGATCAATGTAGTGTTGAATATTCCTCATCGGTGGTAAATCTTCGGGCAAGTCTTCAGGAATGACTTGATACAACTTTGTCTGGAAAATGTCAACTGGTGGATTAACTTCTTTCACTGCAAGTACTAAGAACCCTTTGGTTTCTGTGAGGTCCCTAAAAAATTCACCGCGTGTAGCTATAGAGAGAGAGCTGACATCCCACCTTTATTGGTCTGGACAATATTTTTCTCTCAGACAGCATAGTAATTTTTTTATTATTCCACAAAAAAAAAAAAATATTTTGTCTACCCTTGTGTGGCATCTACATCATGCAACCATGGCGTCCGAAGTAACAAATGGCATGCGTCCATATCAACATCACATATCATATTATCAGAATAATATTTGTCAATTGAAAGCGGAACACGACAAATTTCAGTTACTTTAATAGAAGGGTCTTTCTTAATCCATCCAATATGATAAGGAGCAGGATGAGATTCTGTAGGCAACTTCAAGTATTGTACCAATGCTTTGGACACGATGTTTTCACAACTTCTACAATGCTTTGTAGGCTCCCCGTTCTCCTCTGCAAATTCTGCATTCTCCGAGTCATCCTCATGTGTCGGTTCGTTTTCACAATCTTCTCCATATTTGTAAGATTCATTGTTCGCCGCGTAGGACAAACATTGGATTTATGGCCAAACTAGACATCTATAACATTTTTCACCAATTGGTTTAACATTAGGTTTTTGTGTTATACCTTTGTTAATAATAGTGTCTCCTTTATGAGTTGTATCACCATTATTGCTGGTATTTGCTGAACTACGGTTGAAAATAGGTGGTAGGGTAGAACTGGCAACCAACTTCTTGTCTGCGGCTAGAGGTAGACATAATGAATCCAATGTGGTACTATTTTTGGATTGTTGGGCCACCCTTCCTTCTGCCTTTAGCACCATGTTGTGAGCCTCTTTTACTGTAAAGATGTTCTGCAATCCCATGCGATCTTGGATAGAAAATTCTAACCCATTAATGTATCGTGCTACTTGCCGATCCTCTGTAGATTACAACAGGATGACAACCTTAGAAATTCCTCTGTATAGATGGCTACAGTTCAATTACCTTGAGTACAATTATAATATTGCCCAAACAAGTATTGATGGTAATCTGGTGGTAAAAATCGTCCTTACAACAGCTGCTTCATTCGGTACCACGTTTGCACGCCCTTTCCCTTGTAGTGGACGAGTGTTTTGTAACTGATCTCACCAAGATACCACTCCTCCTTTCAGTTTATAGGCCACAATCTTAACTTGTTTTTCCCCCGCCACATCCATCTTGTCAAAGAACTTCTCAACCTCGTAAAGCCAATCAAGAAAAGACTCAATGATGTCTAGATTGCCAGAAAAACTAGGAATATCTACCTTGAGACGGTATTCATCTGCCCCTGGTTGTCTCGGTCACTCTCTTTCCCTCCCATATTATGCATAGCCTCCATCCTCGTCATTAGAGTCATTTGCATAAGCTAGCACCCTACAATAAGGTCGTCCTTGGATAAAACCTTCAGCACGATTATTCCTACCGCCGTTACGAACTCCTTTGTTGTTGAATCTCAGGGTGGCAATGGAATCACGGAGTTGCTAGAATCCCCGTCCCATTATTTGTCGTTGAGCCTCCAATTTAGTCCATAAAGCATTAATTCCACGATTAGCTTTGTCTCCGTCATTCACCATACCGGATCATCCTGAAAAGCTCTGATACCACTTGACGCAGTTCAAAAGCAAGACTAGATATCGTTCTAGTAAACGTTCTCCCTACTAGGAGAAGGGGAAAAAAAGGAACCAAATCCTTGCTAAAACTTTTATTTGAAATCATAAACTGCCTTACAACTATAGCAAACCACCCTTAATATAGGGTGAGCAAGGATGAAGGAAATAAAAATAAAATGGAAAGTACTAACCAATTACTACAATCAAGAGACTGCCTAAATTAGAAGTACAAATGTTTATCAATTTCCAAATTGATGACTTCTTTTTTTACTTGAAACTATAACAAAGGTTCAAATTAGAAGTACAAATGTTGTTTATACAATTAGAATCAAAAAAGTAACAACAAATGAAAATTTGAGCCAAAACTAAAAATGGGGAAAATGAAATAATACAACACAATTAATATTGAATGACTTCACATGCAATTTGATGAAAGCACTTTGAAACCATTTTAGATTATTATTACTCCCTCCATTCCTTTATATCTGACGTTTTAGAGTATTTTTTTGTTCTCAAAATATTTGACGTTCTACAATCCCAATAATATTTTGCCTATTTGTTTTCCTTCTCTACCCTTCCTTCTCCACCACCATTAATGGCTATTTTCTCTGTTTTCAAAAGACAACAGTTCAAATTCTATTCTCTCTCACAAACACACACACACACACACAATTATTCAAAGAGTAATAGTGGAACTCTCAAGCCCTAACAATGGCGGAGAACTTCAGTGCTCCGGCGAGTCCGATCCAGTCGATGAAGAGATGAGTAGTTTATAAACGCAAGTTTAGTTCGGTTATTTCCGGTTACCCCTCTCCCTCTCTTTCTCTTATTGAATCTCAGGACTAGTCAATCTTCCACGAATTCGTCACTGATCCATCTGGATTGTCGGATCTGGTGATTCCGGCCTCTGATGGAGTCTCTGATATGGATTGCATCTATTCTTAATACTTCTCTGCTACCGGTAATAGGCAGGAGGAGAGAGAATTTTTAGAAGAAAACAGAAAAGCCAAGCAAATTTGCTCTCACAAACGAACATCAAGCATTAATGGGATGAGATATTAATTAAGGGTAAAATAGTAAAATTGTATCTATTCATAATTTATGTGAAAATCTGTAGAACGTCAGATATAATGGGATGAAGGGAGTAGTTTTTAGTGTTTAGGGAATTTGCTTTAAAACATCGTGCCCCCCCCCCCAAACCCCCAAAAAAAAAACACAAACAAACTAAAACAAGGTTCACAAATCACATTAATTTCTAATGGCATTAAGCCATTTTAGATGACATCCATGAATTAGCATTTAGCAATCTAAGATATGACACTAAGCCTAAGTCTATCTTATATACCTGCAAATCAGATGTATCACAACATGGAAAACATAAATTGGGAAGGATTAAGAAAACACTACCGGACGAGGTGCTACTGAGATTGTCAGGAATCTAAACCCATGCATATCCTTAGGATCCAACCATAGCATAGCAGATGGAGGTGCTTGTTCAGTCTGACTACCTGGTTCAACCTAAATAAACAGCAATTTTATATTAAAAGGGTTTTCAATAAAAAAATCATTTCACAAGATCTGATACTTAAACCATGTCCAAGCAATACCTAGATATATTGTTTACACTTCAGAAACCAATACGAACTCTCATACCAGACAAAAGTCAATTCATTACAACCAGTCAACAGGAGATATGGCAGGCCCATCACAAAACAGAAGGAGAAAAGTTCCTTTATAAAATCATCTTAATTCTTAACTATACATTTAGTACCTGCTTTGGTGCTGGACCTGATGGGATTTTCACAATCTTTGATGTAACTTCAACAACCCTTTTACTAACAGGCAAGTCTGAAGCAGAATTTCCCTTTTCAGGCCAAAGATGAAGTCTAACCCCAGAACAGGGAAGAAGGTTTGTGACAAATAGGAAGTGGCTTTTTCCACCTAACCCCTGAACAAAAGCAAAGAAACAAAAGTGCATAAAAAATCAGCATACTGATCATCAACATTGGAATTAGGGAACTACTGAAGCATTTGTTGACTACTTGAGTTTCATCATTTCATAATAAAAGCATTACATTTCTAAAAGCATCGAGTTCAGCTGAATCAAGTGTGAGATCTTGTCTGTGTAATTGTTTAATAATAAATTTGTTTCAAGACTGACCAAGTTCAACCAGCACAATACAAAATACGAAACAATGATGAAACAATTTTCAGTTCATTTATCATGAAAGCAATATTTCCAGTTTAACTTATAAGATTATATATACACGCACACGCACAAACACACACACACATATATATACACGTATAGTTATAAGATTTTACAAATTTGAAAAAAGACTATTATATAATTAACAGATGAAATGAGGTTAAAAATATTGTTTTAAAAGTGGTAGTGCAGAAAACTGAGTGCTATAAATTCTGGTCAGAAAGCGATATTGGGCTTTCTGATTATGTATTGAAGAGCAAGGTCTTGGAAATCGTCCAAATTCATATCCATGGAACACAAGTATAGCCAGTAAGTTGGGAAGGGGGAAGGAACAATATGAACCTTCAAACAGCATTGGCTCGAGCATACAATTCTAGGATAAGACAAAAAAATGACAAGATACATTAAATTATCCTAAATGACAATAGTAACTCGTGAGACTAACCAGTTTTTCAATGTCCAACCACCGTCTCCTGCCATCCATTGCTAAAACAGTGACAGTAGTTGTCTGAATGTATAGATCCCTTTCGAGTCCAGTATCACTCCAGCGAATGTTACTGGGACAAGCAGGTATAGTGTGTAATAGAGATTCTGCAAGATCATCGCAAACCATAGTGACTCATCTGCCTCTCAAAATATCGGTCAAGTTGAATTGAAAGTTCTATAAATTGACAGTGAGGTGCGTAAAGCTATATGGAGTTGAATGTTGGCAACCAAGAAGCGACATGTGCATAAGATGGGAATTGTTGAAATGAGAATGTAAAGGAGGATTTGTGGTCATACAAGTTGACTAGGATCACAAATAAGGATGTTTGAAATAAGATCGGGGTAGCATCGATTGATGACAAGATAAGGGAACATCAATTGATATGGTTTAATTATATCCAACATCAACCTATAGATGCGCTGGTGAGAAGATGAGTCTTTGTCTCAGGATATGCAGATACAAGAAGAGATTCAAAAATTAGTTCTGACCCATGACTATCGACAGCAAGATTCTCGGACTCATTTAAAAACTGGATGATTGAAAAGCATCAAACCATTTTCCATCACGGCAGCAACAGGACTATGCTAGGGTTTCCATGGATATAATATGGTGTTTCTTGTAGCGATTTCATTTATGGTCTTGAACATAATGAGCTGAGAAATCTTTTGTATTTTGACAAAAAGACCTAATTTCAGAAATTGAGTTTCGCTAACCAAGACGCAAAAAGAGCATCAATTATTTTCTTTCGACAAGTGACAAAAAAGAAAAGCATCATAATCATTTCTTCAGTAATTTTGTTCTATAATCAATGAAATAAATTTAGCAGACTCAGATAGGAAAGATCTAAGCATTAAAAAAGGATAGTTTAGATTGATGATACCTGCAACATCTACATTCTTTAGAGGAACATGTGGTAACTGCTGAGATAAATGTGATTGCCTCAACCAACTCTCTGGTACTCCACTTCGAAGCATTTTTGCAAATATTGCAAGTCTTTTCCTTGAGTCAGAAAACGGTTGACCAGTTTCGGAGTCAATCAGACTAAGCAGAGTATGTGACACCTTAAACCGAAAATTCAGAACTAACATTTGTCAAAAGAAAAAAAATCAAACAATATATACAAAATTAATAAGTTCCAGAAGATAGTATAACTCACTTGCACAACTACTTCATTACACCATAAGATAACCTGGTGCTCCATTGACAACCACACATTCCGCATGCTTGTACTACTAATCATGAAGCCATGGGTAGGTGGCACGATGCCATCAAGAGATTCTAACTTTGTCCGTACCTAAGATCAGAAACCAATGGAGTTGACATGCACATAAGAAGTCAAGTTAAAGAACCTCAACCAGCAAATTTTATGGCCAAAAACAAAACAAACAGAAAAAAAAAAAAGGAAGAGTAAGATGATGACAAATGTAAAGCAAAAAAGGCACAAACGTAACACTAAAAAGTTTAGATATATTGACTAAGTACTGAAAGACATTGGTGATGCCGCAAAATTTCTTCATCCGGATTGTGCAAAAGAAAATTCCAAGAAAGGTGGACCACAGCAAACCTCTCTAAAAGAAATTCTAATTATTAAGAATAGAAATGATAACAGAGATATAAGAATCCATGGCAACAAGTTTAAAACAAATACAGATGCTTCAGCATCTAACAAGAACGTTTCGTATGAAAGAAATTGAATTCGGCAAATTGCCTCAGGTTTATATTCCTCCAACAGTGCAGCTGAAGGGAATGAAGATGTAAGAGAATACTGTCTTTGGGGCATAGTACTTCATATCAAACTCTTTGCACTTCGTTTTAGTTCAACTATATTTAAGTATTTAACATACAAATCTTTTGCATTCTCAGGAAGCTTACTCTTATTCTTGATGAATAAAGCTAGGTCACCTATAGAGGAAGATTACACAAATTGGGATCTACACAATTCTATTATTCCAATCAAACATATAACTCCAGCAAATTCCTTGCACAAACACATAAAATTAGTCATGGTAAAGTAAAGATATTTGTTTATGGTAAGCAAGAAACCTACTTCAGTTTGGAACTATTCTAATTGTTTAGCACAAGAATACATCACCATTAGTGATGCAGATAAAACCTGTGGTGGGTCGTTCTGCGCTACCTAGAATAACTAGGTAAATAACTTTGGGTCCACCAAAATCCTTGAATCCGCAACAAAACTAATAAGTTTACTCAAGTAGATATTTCTATGTTAAAATCAGAAGTCCATAACAAGGTTCATAATTCATAAAAATCCTTTTGACAGGATTAAGCTTACAAACTGAAATAAGGAAAGGAATGAATTACGCATGCTAAATTTAAGCCTAAAATAAGGGAATGTATGGGAATAGGCAAGGCTAAACTTAAGCTTGAAAAACTAAACTGGGAGAGGAATCGTTTCAAGCTAAACTGGGAGAGGAATTGCACCAGAAATTTAGGTCCAACATTAATAAGCTGCTCTTTATACATATTTAACATATTTTAGAATCAAATAAACCGCACTGCTATTGAAGGTAAAATGTATGAAAGCAAGATCTAAATAGTTAAAGAGTATCTCCAAAACGAATCACAAAAAGTATTGCAAAATTCTGAACCTGTGGAGTTCAAATTTTCAGTTAAAAATAAAGGAAGGACGAGAGTAGGGGAAGAGAATAGGAAACTGCTTAACATAACTTAAATCACCCATTATCGAACAAACAACCTGAAGTTTCCATCACAAGTACCAGAATAAGATGCAAGGAGAATATACCTGATAATCATGAATACCACCGGAAATGGAGACAACAACAACACGAGAGAGTTGTGGACCAGACACATAATGTCCGCTTCGAGAGGTATGGGACTCGTATCCCTTTTTCCATTCCTGATTTACATGTGCATAATAGTGACCTAAGGATGGCTGCAATGCGACAGGAGGAGACCTGGACAAAGTAAGAGAATCTCATAAATAATTAATTAATGGATAGGATATGAAAACCGTAATGAAGCCTTAAGAGAAACCATGAAGCTCACTGGTGCGGAGTTGAAAGCGTAAGAACAGTTTCCACAGCAGACTTTCTTAAATGTGGGTGGACAACTGCAGCTCTGGCAACAAACCCACCCATGGAGTGACCAACCAATATAACACTTTTGGGCAGACTTCCAGAATTGGCAGCACCTTCACTAATTCGGGTATCACGAGATTCTTTATATTGATCCAGGATCTATAAGCATATTAATATAAGCCAATTAAACAAGTAAAAATATGTTTAAAAGGAATACATATGTCAAACAAAATAAGGGAACTTTGTGAAATAAATATATGCATCAGAAGTAAGAAAGAGCACCAATAGAGAGCATACAATGAAGTCAACTAAGAAGGTTTATTCAGCTAACTAGCTAAGAAGACTAGGCTAAACTAAATTGATATGATTGGAGGCTGAGCAGCGTGACAACATAAAGAGAATTAAATTTTAGCTGGAAACGGCATTCATTGACAAATATCGTAGCACACTAAACTGTCCCACATATAAAATACTCTTTGTTATCAGATGAAGAATTATAAGCTGTAAACACGTGCATAGACAATTGACATATCAGCACATTAGGAAATTTTATAACAAAATAATCAATTGACAAGATTACGGTGTAACCAGGCTTGCATGAAAATGGTATTAAAGGGTTGAGCAGTTCCAAGGGTGATAGGCCATATGCCTCATATTGGGCTGAATACACAATTATAACAGATAAGGAGTATACCAAAAGAAGAAAAGTATCCATATTAAAATATTAAATAACAGTCCATACTGCGATTTTGAGTAGATGCAGTTGAAACAGTCCATAGTTTTATTTTGATTTGTATGTCAACATACTGGGTCAAATTGCATCAAAAGTGAGTAGCCATGCATAACTCTGGAATTTCAAGGAGACAAACAAAAGCAAAAAGAGAATAAAAGTCGTTACCAAAGACACAAAACTGAGTTTCCAAAAAGAAGACACCTCAAACAGAGTGAATGGCTTAGCAAAGGTTCCTGAAGCCAACTCGAACTATCTCAGTAAGAAACTGGCAATTTCACAATTGTGAAGCTTCAACCACACCGTCTCATAATCTTAACTAAACGATTCACTACAGATGAGAATCAATCCTAACTGAAAGTATTATAAAGTAAATGCAAGACAAGTATAAGGAGCTAGACTCACAGTGATGCATATAAGGAAAATCACGTGAAAAAGAATTGAATACCACAAAGAACAAAATATGATGTGTGATAATTTTCTCATTACTTGGTGCGGTGATGAAAGAATATTAAATGGGAAGAAATGTTGCAATAAGTATAGTTAATTGCAATGCCAAAGTTACAACTCTTCATGTAAATACTAAGAATTAAGGCGAGAAACAGCTGTAAGAATCCATACTAAACAAAACCTTCAGAAACTGTAGGAACTACAAAACTATTTGGAAAACAACCAAACGAAATAATAACAATACAACTAATCAAAGTCGACTGATGCATTTTTACCTCTCTTGTGCTCTATGGAACAGAATGTTGACGGAATGTTCATGACGTAAGTGCGGAAAAAATGCATTGTTAAGGTGGATTAATGGTAAAAGAAGGAACAGTTGAATTACAGACTCACACATTCATGAGAACTTAGAAATAGCTCTAATTGGGGATAATTTGGGAATCATATTTAACGTTTAGAAGATATATAACATAGGCACATATATGTGCCACTGCTGAAGGAGAATGATCAATATTGATAGTAGTTATAGGAAAAAGGAAAGATCACATTAACTTGGATGGAGATAGCAGAATGCCATAATACCACGCGGTTTCATAGAATATATTGCTCTAAGTAGATTAGAATGGCAAACCAAGATTTCGTGGTTTCATAGAATATATTGCTTTAAGAAGAGTAGAAATGCAAAACAAGATTTTTGTTTCTGATCCCAATAAGGCTTTGTTGAGTATGTCAAGCATGGGTAGGCCATGGAAGCTCTAGTTATAAAGTAATTAAAAAAGAAATAGTTATTACATTTTAAAATGTCAGACTTCAATGTACTTATCAAAAACAGTGTGATACTTGAATGCACCACTACTAGACCCCTCAGATGAGCTCAAATCTAGTGACCAAAGTTCCCTTAATTCAGTAGGAAGATCAAATATACCTATCACCAGAGTAGAAGTATACCGTATACGAACTAGCAATTGACATTTATAAGATAATTAGACCATAATGAAACCAAAAACAAGAATGCCACTGATAATGTGAAAGTATCATCAAAATTAAAAACTGAAACAGGTTTTAACAATTTAATGCAAAGGAGAAACGCAATAATAGAAACATGAGTGAGAAGGAATTTAGATTTAATTAATCATATAACTAAAATTGCATGTCAGCAACAATAATTAGCAGTGGTCCACCTTCCACAAACTAGCTCAGGAAATTTATTGAAAAGTGAAAAAAGTGATACCCTGTGAATAGCATATACTACATATTCTGTGTGTTCTTCAAGAATCTGACCGTCCATTGCAGAATGTTCACCTTCAAGATCCACAGCAAACCAGTCAAGGATGGAACTAAATTGGGTGAGTACTGAAAGACCATTTACATTCATATTCACTCCATCCTCTTCAAGACTTAGGGAAGCTTCTTGGTAAAGCAGATGCTCAAGTGGGCCTCCTTGATAAGCCCTTTCAGACTCTGCCGCCAAGGATCTTACCTGTGTGAGAATGAAAATAAAAAAATCAACAAAAATAAGACCAAGAAAATACATAATATAATGCGACAATTTAATTTAATATTAAATACCCAACATCATAGGCTTACATATCTTAGGAAACTCTGAAGTACTTAAAGTTCAAGATCGAGCCTTATTAACAAGGTGAGATCAACAAGTGTATGATATCATATTTTCCTTCCAAAGGATTTTGGACATTAAGGTCCCATTGAAGATGTTGTAATCTTGATGTACATTTTTTAGGTCTCTCTCTAACTGCTTAAGTTTTTCGATGAGTTGGTTACTTAACATGGTATTAGAGTTTTGGGTGCAAGTCTTAGGTTCAAATTTTTCTGCCGCATAAGGATTTGGGCCTCTCTCTAATAACTTAAACTTTTAGATAAGTTAGTTACTTAACCGACAAAACAATGAGTCATCACTCCTAAAAAGATAGACTAATAGATAGTACATACATATCAAACCTCACATACCACTACCAGAAATAAATAGATGCAAGTCTCTACAGAGTGGAAGTTCAAAATGTCATAAAGAAATTATCATACTCCCATCGTCCCACGTTAATTGTTTCTTTTACTTTTTACATGTGTGCAATATAGTTGGCAAAGTAAGCAAAATTTAAACAAGAAGCAGAATGCAAACCATCTTTCTAATGGACCCCGTCTTAATTACCATGGCAAATAAAACAACGGGCAAGTGGGTAAAATTCATATAAGACAAAAACCAGATAAGATTACTTTTGGGACATCCCAAAAAGGAAAGTAAAGCAACTAAAGTGGCACAATGAAAATAATTGCCTCTTCTATACGAACACATAAAACATACCTTATAGGTACGAGGAGTGTTATTATTGATGTATCTGTACCAAAAGTAGTAACTGGAGCTATTACTAAAGAATCTTAAAATCATCCTTAGATTGATAAAATCAGTTATTGAATCATTGCTTGGCAAACACCAATCTACCAAAAGGGGTTTTGACTTTTACATGAAAGAAATTAAACTAAGGTTAACAAAAATACGAACATTTATTGTATTAGAAGCACCTAATCAATAATTTACAACGTGTTCCATTCCTTGCAATATGTTATATGTCTGCACTTGAATTAGCATGTTTACATAAGGCTTTTGCAAAATTAAATATACACAAAGGTACAAGCAGTCAGGAATAGCATAAGTTGTCATTGACTTTGACAAAATATAAGCACGAACTTGCCTGTTTGTAGCTACCTCCATTTCCCGGGATAAATAGGACTGGATTGCCACTGAGCTTCTTAAGATGCTCTTTGAAATCAATCGTTTGCCATCCTTCATGATACAAGTACAGACCATACTTTGCAGATGACACATTTTTTGGCGACGAAATTGGGACGTAAGTAGGATACATGTATGTCATGGTACAACCATTTGAAATTGGCTTTAGCATACCATATATAGAAGCAAGAGTGATCCCTACAGAAATAATTATCAGAACTGCAACTCTAAACATTGGTTTGAAACCTTGCATTGTTGACTTGGCTTTTATCACCATGTTAAAGTCATTTCAAATATCTTGAGGTGCATAGATAGACTTCCATCCTTCACGCCGACCTAAGAATTACAAACAAAGCTTGAAGTGATGATATTCAGCAAGAAAACTCTAAAAACTATAATAATCTCAATGACACAAATCACCTTTGTGTTAACAATACAAGGTAATCAATAAAATTACTTCTACAGCATTACAACTTGTAAATATTTGTGTGGGTGTGGGTGTGGGTGTGGGTGTGGGTGTGGGTGTGGGTGTGGGTGTGGGAGGTGTGCAGGGGAGAAATAGAGACAGCATGCACACCAAATAGCTTTTTAAGTTCATTGATTAGATAGTTGTTACATTACCCTCATTCACCATAATAAAATCCTAGTTTAATTAGTAGCAGCTCCTTTTACAAGCGCTAAATCAACCTCAAGTACTTAGCAACAAGCTCAAGATAACAATATTAAATCAACCAATCTCAAGACTACAATGCCAACAGATAGAAAACTTGTTTACATACTAAAATAATAGCCATACTGATCCCAAATATAGTAAGGAATCTGACCCCCTGGTTCTATATGTGTATATATGTATATATATCAAATTCAACCCATAAAGTGAGGCAAATTCAAACTATGAAAAGCCCATGGAAATCAACAGAAGAACGAGAAAGAAAAAAAACTCTTCCAGAACCCCTTTTGGCCCCACACCAGATTTAATTCTTAGTATAAGTGGGGGTAAAATAAATGAAGAACCCAATAAACACATGAAACATAATTAGATCTACCCAAACCATTCATTCATGAAAACCAAAAAAGAGAAATCAGGGAACCATCGTGAAACACACACACACACCATTCTTGCTATCACGGATCACAGAATGTGAAACAGATTACCACAACCTAAAAACAAATTAGAACTGGAAAAAACAGTGACAATGGGGAAAACCCAGCTCGATCTAGAGTTGCCCATACCTGGAATCAACTGAATGATCAACAGTACGAAAACAGTAACTGGGAATTGAAGTAGATTCAACAATAGTGAGGCTGAATTAGAAATACCAGCCAATTTGAGTGGGGAAATTAAAATATCCCAGTTCAACAGTACTAGTGAGGTAGGAATGAATGAACCTATAAATTCGGAGCAAAACATTTGGTTGTCTTCCCCAGACAGAAATTCTACTATTGACGGTTGGAACTAACGCGCAAAATCCAACGGTTATTATTAATGCAATCAATCTCTCCTTGAAATTGTTTAATAATTTCTCCGATCTACTAAAGTGTCAAGAATTTCAAAAAACTCCTCCTGGACATATCCTATTCCTATGAAACAAAATTTATGTGCCTTTTCTAATAAAAGTCCCTTTTTCAGATGATGACATGTGATCACTTGTGGTGGGCCTACTAAAGAATCTTACTTCAATTAATGGCAATTGGGCTCACTCAACATTAATTTCTCGTACTTTTGGGCTTTCTTTGGACCTTCAACTGTGTTGGAGTCAGGGTCCAATGCTGTTTTTGTCAAATTTTAGGTTGTCAATTTTTTAGAATCTATAAATCTAATAACGTAAGGAGCGTGTAAACAAGCGTATCAATAGAAAATTATAATTTAAAAAAATTTATATAATTTATTAAAATTTAAAATTTACTCATATTTAAATTATTTATATTTTGAGCCAATCTCAAATCAAACTTTTAGCCTTACTACTCCAACCAACTTAATCTTATCTATAACTCCCTATATATACTTTGAATTTATACAATTAACTTGCGAAATTTCAAACTTCAAAATCAATACTAAATTTATTTATTTATTGAGAACCAATTTTTGTTTTTTTCATAAATTCATTCGACTATAATAATTGTAAATTAATTTAAAAAATAATAATTATCGTATTCAGTTATTTCAAAATTTAATTGAAATCATGTGAATTTTAAAATTTATAAATTAGTTTCAAAAAGTCAAAATATACTTTTAATTAAGCGATAGTAAAAGCTTAGTATCTCGATCTCTAAAATATAATTAAAGTAATAAATATCTCAACGTTGCTTTTATTTCTTATTTTCTTAATCATTCATAATATATTTTTTTCCTTTTTATCTTCCGTATTTACTTTTTACCCTCTGATACAATAAATTATCACTCGTAACAATACAAAAAATTGAATATAATTTGTTGTTGGGTTATTCCCTCGTATATGTATAGGCCCAATTAGTAGTTTATATGGTCTATAAAGCCATATGGATGATATAACATAGGTTTCACACGGATTATTTTTCAACTTAGCGATTAGAAGGTCATTCGTGATCCGATTGAGCTAATTTTTTATAGCCGACGTCGTAACTTGTTGGTCTTAGATCTGAACGGTGGAATTGAGTATCGGAGTCTCCTAGCATCAGGTTTTTCTGTACGTTGTTTATACATTTTTTGCGAAAGTTGATAAGAGTTTTTAAGTTTTCTCTTGATATTCTTTTGTTGAAGATGTATGTCAAGAATATGTTATTCTTGATCGTTGTTGTTACGCCCCCAAAATTAGGTATACATCACCCATCTTGGGTCGTCAGATACATAGTACAAAATACAAATACAACTTACTAATACAACTGTCGTGTACAATACGACAAAACATAAACTGTGAGTTTGAATACAAATATTATCTTCTAGAGAGTATTCATACTCAAAAGGAGTCCTCATTACATTTATTAACACACCATTACATAGAATAGTGAGGACTACTAACTAATACTATCATTCGGACCATCACTCCGTTCCCCGACTTGCCCCAGCTACGTTCTCATTTCCTGAAGAGAACAGTGAAAGAAAGGGTGAGCTCAACTAGCCCAGTAAGAAATATTATGACTAAGATAATGCAGAATAAATTATCATTAGCCTTCAACAATGTTAAACTGATAAAATATAATAGACATCAAGTTTAACTGTAGCGGAACAAGCAATCCATTAAAAGAGTCAAGTAGAAAATAAACTCTACTATCTTTTATGATTTAAAAGGTTTTTCAACACTGTGATCGCTGGAACTCAGCTTAATAAAATAATCCACATCATCGAATCACCCATGCACTACGGCCAAGGATATTCGTGTCTTCATTAATGGTCATGATCATGCCAACAACTGTCCATCAATGCACTACGGGCCAATGAGGACTTTTACCGCATCATTTGTAACATTACGGTCATGATTATACCGAAAAATCCCTGGTCATAATCATACCAAGTCCATCTATGCACTACAGGCCACATATGACTTTCAACAGAATATAAACATGAGGATGATGACAATGATATAAGAATTCAATAAAACAAGTTTAAGAATTAATTTATCCAGAAATTAATAACGTCCAAATTGTCAACATGATACTGATTTGTGGAGTAAACTTCAAGAATACTTAGAAGAATATTTTCATGAAAAGATACTGGATGAAACGCAATTATCAAGGATATTCCACAAATTTCATGGAGTATAGAAGTCAAAACTTAACCAACTGAGTATAATAAAGAATGGAATAACAAAAGAAATCACCATGCATGCGATAGACCGCACAGACAGGTTATTCCAACAGAATAATAAATAATGGAACCAGGTCCGGCGTAAACGCACAGACAGGATATTCCGACAGAATAATAAATAATGGAACCAGGTCCGGCGTAAACGCACAGACAGGATATTCCGACAGAATAATAAATAATGGAACCAGGTTCGGTGTAAAACACACAAACAGGATGTTCCAACAGAATAATAACAAGACGGAACCAGGTCCGGTGTAAAACACACAGACAGGATGTTCCAACAGAATAATAATAAAAACGGAACCAGGTCCGGTGTAAAATACACAGACAGGATGTTCCAACAGAATAATAGAAGAATGTCACCAAGTATAGGGTAGACCACGTATACAAGTTATTCCAACAGAATAATAAGAAATGGAATAACAACAGTTCTCTTCATGAATAAGAAAGAATAACACCCCTTACCTTAAAAGAACTGGATATTGGAAAAGTGAAGTAGCAGAATACTTTTATTCTCTCTCTCTTATTTTCTCTATACTTTCTCTCTCTATAGCTTGAATGAATTCGTGAAAAATAATGAAGCCCTAGGCCTCTATTTATAGAAAAACTGAGGGTGGCTCTTGGTCTTAACGAAGGGTCAAATGACTCTTGGTCTTAACGAAGGGTCAAATGACTCTTGGTAATATTGAAGGGACAACTACTATTGACGAAAGTAATTACTATTGACCAAGGTAAATACAATTGACGAAGGTAATTACTATTGACCAAGAAAAATACTATTGACGAAGGTAATTACTATTGACCAAGGTAAATACTATTGACCAAGGTAAATACTATTGACGACGGTAATTACTATTGACCAAGGTAAATACTATTGACCAAGGTAAATACTATTGACGACGGTAATTACTATTGACGAAGAGACTCTTAGATGATGACATATGACCCCCCATAAAAATAACCAAACTTACCACAACGTCTCAATTATTGATTTAATAATATAACATATTATACAGATGATACTATGACAATAATTTAAAAGATATGATGCAGTAATTACTGTAGCAATAATTGAGTATAGCTGAGTGACTTCTCACGTAAGCATCAATAATTAATACCGTGTGCTACTATACAACCACGCATATTACTGTACTTTTACTACCGGTAGTTCAACAGTTTTAACGGTAACACCTCAGACGTTATTTTTATAGAAAGATAATTTTGTCGTTTTCTAACTACGACTATACCTCTGTTGTGGGGTCCACCAATGATTGTGCCGTCGTACGAATATTCTCCGACAAAAAGAATATTCCCCGACCAAACGAATATTTTATAACAACTTGCTTACTTTGCAAAATTTATAAATATTACCCACAACTATAACATTACTCCATAATATTCAAAATAATATTTATAGAAAAATTCATCTTTATTTATAAAAGTTGGGGTCTTACAACCTCCCCTTCTTATGAAATTTCGCCCTCGAAATTAGGGTACATACCTGGTATGTCGAAGAGGTAAGGATACCTTGATTTCATTTCAGATTCTAACTCCCAGGTCATTTCCTCAACATCGTGGTTTCTCCACAAAACTTTGACTTGAGGTATAACCTTGGAGCGTAGAATATGTTCCTTCTTATCCAAGATTTGAACAGGAACTTCTTCATACGTCAAATCTTCCGCTATTTCGTCCGGTTCTAACTCAATAATGTGGTTCGGGTCTTCCACATATTTGCGTAACATGGATATGTGAAAAACGTTATGAACACGAGACATACTTGGCGGTAAAGCGAGTCTATAAGCCACAGTTCCTACTCGATCGAGGATTAAAATGGACCGATGAATCGAGGATTGAGCTTTCCTCTCTTTCCAAATCTCGTAACTCCTTTCCATGGAGCAACACGTAAGAACACATGATCTCCTACATCAAATTCCACGTCCTTTCGATGAAGATCAGCATAACTCTTTTGTCGATCTTGTGAGGTTTTTATACGTTGTCGGATCGTTTGAATCTTTTCTGTAGTCATACGTACCAACTCCGGTCCCAACAACGTTGCTTCACCCACCTCATCCCAGCATACTGGAGAACGACATTTTCTTCCATACAATGCTTCGAATGGAGCCATGCCAATACTTGCTTGATAACTGTTGTTGTAGGAAAACTCCACCAATGGTAAGAACTTGTCCCAACTTCCCTTGAAGTCAAAGACACAGAGTCTTAATAAATCTTCAAGAGTTTGAATAGTCCTCTCTGATTGTCCGTCCGTCTGAGGATGATATGCTGAACTAAATCGTAAATCCGTGCCCATAGCTTTTTGTAAACTAACCCAAAATCGTGAAGTGAATCTTGGGTCTCGATCAGAAATTATGGATACTGGCATACCATGCAGTCTTACAATCTCGTTTATGTACATACGAGCAAGACGTTCAAGTGTATAAGTTTCTCGTATCGGTAAGAAATGAGCAGACTTGGTCAATCTATCAACAATGACCCAAATCGCATCAATACCTTGAGAAACCTTAGGAAGACCGGTAACGAAATCCATGGTAATGTGCTCCCACTTCCATTCTGGAATTTCAAGTGGTTGCAATGGACCTTTTGGTACTTGATGCTCCGCTTTGACTCGTTGACAAGTTAGACACCTTGAGATAAACAACGCTATCTCTCTCTTCATATTGCTCCACCAAAATGTATGACGAAGATCATGATACATTTTGGTACTTCCAGGATGGATTGCAAACGGTGTGTTGTGCGCCTCCATCATGATTTCATACTTTAAATCAGGGTTGTTAGGAACACAAAGTCTGGAGTTGACTCGAAGTATTCCTTCTTCATCGATTCTTGCTTCCGGCATAGAACCTTCTTGCACTTTCTTCCTCATACGCATCAGCTCCAGGTCTGTAGCTTGAGCAGCTTTAACTTTATCGATTAAAGTTGGTTCTACTCGTATATTCGCCATCATCACATGGGTCCCTGGAGTCTTTAACTCTATCTCCATCCTTTGCAAGTCACACAAAATGGGCTTTGTGTTGACAATATTGCACTCGTACTTGCATATGATCTTCTACTCAATGCGTCAGCTACCACGTTCGCTTTTCCAGGATGGTATTGAATGGTATGATCATAATCTTTCAACAGTTCAAGCCAACGTCGTTGTCGCATGTTGAGTTCCTTTTGAGTGAAGAAATATTTGAGGCTTTTATGATCCGTAAAGATCTCCACCTTCTCCCCATACAAGTAATGCCTCCAAATTTTAAGTGCAAAGACAACAGCTGCCAACTCTAGATCATGAGTAGGATAATTCCTCTCATATTCCTTGAGTTGTCTTGATGCATAGGCTATGACTTTTCCATGTTACATGAGAACACATCCCAACCCTTTGCTCGAAGCATCACTGTAGATGACAAATCCCTCCGAGCCAGATGGTATTGTTAGAACAGGTGCTGAAATGAGTCTCCTCTTGAGTTCTTGAAAACTCTGCTCACATTCTTCGCTCAACCGAACTTTGTATCTTTCCGAGTCAGCTGAGTTAATGGAGTAGCGATTCGAGAAAATTCTTCCACGAATCTCCGATAATAACCAGCTAAACCAAGAAAGCTACGTACCTCGGTCACTGATTTAGGTTGCTCCCAGCTTTGAATAGCTTCAATCTTTGCCGGGTCAACCGATATTCCATGACTTGATACTACGTGCCCAAGGAATGCTACCTCTTCAAGCCAGAACTCGCATTTCTTCAACTTGGCATAAAGTTTGTATTCACGAAGCTTTGGGAGTACCAACCTCAAGTGTTGCTCATGATCTTCACGGCTTTTGGAATAAACAAGGATGTCATCGATAAAGACGACCACAAAGTGATCCAAATATTCCTTGAATACCATGTTCATCATATCCATGAAGGCAGCATGAGCATTAGTTAATCCAAAAGACATAACTAAGAATTCATAATGCCCATACCGAGTTCTGAAGGCAGTCTTTGGAATATCCTCAGTTCTAACCTTCAGCTGATGATATCCAGAACGAAGATCGATCTTTGAAAAGAATTGTGCTCCTTGCAACTGGTCAAACAGGTCATCAATACGTGGCAATGGGTACCTATTTTTGATGGTGACATGATTCAACTCCCGATAATCAATACAAAGTCGCATACTCCCATCTTTTTTCTTCACGAACAGAACAGGAGCACCCCAAGGAGAAGTACTAGGACGAATAAAACCAATGTCTAACAATTCCTGCAGTTGGGTCTTTAACTCCTGAAGTTCAATAGGAGCCATTCGATATGGGGCTTTGGAAATGGGTTTTGTACCGGGTTCAAGGTCGATACAAAATTTAATTTCACGCTCTGGGGGTAGGCCAGGAAGTTCTTCGGAAAATACGTCAGGAAATTTATTAACAACAGAAATATCATTCAAAGCTGACGTATTTTTGTTTAGATCTGTGACATGAGCTAAGAAAGCTTGACATCCGTTTTTCAATAAACGAATAGCTTTATGGCTTGAGATGGCAGCGATTGATTTTAATGGTTTGGTTGCTTGAATTCGCATAATAGGTCAATTAGGAATATGAAAGCTAACAACCTTACGAAAATAATCAATTTTTGCATGATGAGTAGTAACCAATCAATCCCTAGAATCACGTCAAATGCAAGTATTTTTAATGAAATCAGATCGATAGGTAATGTGTGGGTACCAACTTGAACCAAACAAGACTTATAAACCGTAGATGTAATGAAGGTTTCTCCCAATGGAGTTTCAACTGCTAAGTCAAAGTCTAATTTCTCCGGAATCAAATTTAATCGATGAGCGCAAGTAGGAGAAATAAAAGAATGGGTAGAACCGGTATCAAATAAAGTATAAACTTCTTTAGAGTTTATGATAAGCTTACCCGTGATGACCTCATTCGGGTTCCTTGCTCTCTGGGAGTTCACAACAAACGCTCTCCCTTGCACAACCGGTTTTGACTTTTCTGGGACGGCCTTTGGTGCCTCCATCCTAGCTGAATTTGTCTTCGGTAAACGACAAAATCGGGCTAAATGACCTTCTCTTCCACAATTATAACATGCTTTGGACGGCATCGCGCAGTTTGGACTGATGTGCCCCTCCCCTCCGCATTTGAAACATATGATAGGTGGTCGTTCTCCTTCCTTAACGACAGGTGTTGGTGCTGACGTCTTTCCATCATTGTTGAATCTCCTCTTCTTGAAATGCTCATTCTTATTGTTTTGGCCCTGATTACCACCGAAGTGGTTACCATTTCTGGCCTGTTGATTCCCTCCACGCTTGTTGTCACTGCTTCGATGACTGCTCTCACGGGTATTATCATTTTGCCGGCTGCTCTCTTTTGGTTGCGTTGTCTCGTTATCGCGCTCCACCAACTGAGCCCTATTTACAACATTTGAATACAAATACAGTTTATGAGAAACAAGATGTTGACGTATCTCCGGCTTCAAACCTCTTAAAAACATCTGCGTCATTCTTTCTTCATTATCCACCAGGTGGGACGCAAACCGGGATAACTCCGCAAATTTTGCCTCGTACTGCGACACGGTCATATTATTCTGCTCCAATTTGATGAACTCCACCTCCTTCATGTGACGAATACTCTCGGGAAAGTATTTGTCGTTAAACAGCTCTTGGAACTTCTCCCAAGACATCTTCAGTGCAGCAGGTTGAGTACGCTTTATCGATTCCCACCAATAATCTGCCTCTCCTCGCAACATAAAGGCGGCAAAGGGAACCTTTTGCTCCTCGGAGCAACCCAAGACATCAAATATCTTGGTGATCTGCTTTATCCATGTTTCAGCTACAAGTGGTTTGGGTTATCCCTTAAACTCCGGTGGTCCCAGCTCCTTAAACTGTTTAGCGGTGACCGCCTGAGAGTTTCCAGTATTTCCACCTACGTTGTGGACAGGAGCCGCTTTCACCTGTTGTTGCACGAATTGCATAAAACCTCTTAACATTCTATCATTCATCATCTGGTCAGTGTTGTTGTTTGCATGAGGATTGTCACCTTCCTGATGAACATTATCCTGATTATTGATATGTGGTGAATCAATAATCGCCTGTGCTCCATTGCTATTCTCAACATTCTCAGATGCCATTTTCAGATACTGCTACAAAATAAAAGTTAATTGATATGTCATATATTATCCTTATATTATGACCGACCAATTAAATAACATGCAAATAAACTTAGGTAGGTCATACTAGCGAAGGAATTCCCCGTCTCTCCCCTCCTAGTTCTATTCTCACATCTTAGCCAGGGATCATATCCCTAAGCTCTGATACCAACTGTGACGCCCCCAAAATTAGGTATACATCACCCATCTTGGGTCGTCAGATACATAGTACAAAATACAAATACAACTTACTAATACAACTGTCGTGTACAATACGACAAAACATAAACTGTGAGTTTGAATACAAATATTATCTTCTAGAGAGTATTCATACTCAAAAGGAGTCCTCATTACATTTATTAACACACCATTACATAGAATAGTGAGGACTACTAACTAATACTATCATTCGGACCATCACTCCGTTCCCCGACTTGCCCCAGCTACGTTCTCATTTCCTGAAGAGAACAGTGAAAGAAAGGGTGAGCTCAACTAGCCCAGTAAGAAATATTATGACTAAGATAATGCAGAATAAATTATCATTAGCCTTCAACAATGTTAAACTGATAAAATATAATAGACATCAAGTTTAACTGTAGCGGAACAAGCAATCCATTAAAAGAGTCAAGTAGAAAATAAACTCTACTATCTTTTATGATTTAAAAGGTTTTTCAACACTGTGATCGCTGGAACTCAGCTTAATAAAATAATCCACATCATCGAATCACCCATGCACTACGGCCAAGGATATTCGTGTCTTCATTAATGGTCATGATCATGCCAACAACTGTCCATCAATGCACTACGGGCCAATGAGGACTTTTACCACATCATTTGTAACATTACGGTCATGATTATACCGAAAAATCCCTGGTCATAATCATACCAAGTCCATCTATGCACTACAGGCCACATATGACTTTCAACAGAATATAAACATGAGGATGATGACAATGATATAAGAATTCAATAAAACAAGTTTAAGAATTAATTTATCCAGAAATTAATAACGTCCAAATTGTCAACATGATACTGATTTGTGGAGTAAACTTCAAGAATACTTAGAAGAATATTTTCATGAAAAGATACTGGATGAAACGCAATTATCAAGGATATTCCACAAATTTCATGGAGTATAGAAGTCAAAACTTAACCAACTGAGTATAATAAAGAATGGAATAATAAAAGAAATCACCATGCATGCGATAGACCGCACAGACAGGTTATTCCAACAGAATAATAAATAATGGAACCAGGTCCGGCGTAAACGCACAGACAGGATATTCCGACAGAATAATAAATAATGGAACCAGGTCCGGCGTAAACGCACAGACAGGATATTCCGACAGAATAATAAATAATGGAACCAGGTTCGGTGTAAAACACACAAACAGGATGTTCCAACAGAATAATAACAAGACGGAACCAGGTCCGGTGTAAAACACACAGACAGGATGTTCCAACAGAATAATAATAAAAACGGAACCAGGTCCGGTGTAAAATACACAGACAGGATGTTCCAACAGAATAATAGAAGAATGTCACCAAGTATAGGGTAGACCACGTATACAAGTTATTCCAACAGAATAATAAGAAATGGAATAACAACAGTTCTCTTCATGAATAAGAAAGAATAACACCCCTTACCTTAAAAGAACTAGATATTGGAAAAGTGAAGTAGCAGAATACTTTTATTCTCTCTCTCTTATTTTCTCTATACTTTCTCTCTCTATAGCTTGAATGAATTCGTGAAAAATAATGAAGCCCTAGGCCTCTATTTATAGAAAAACTGAGGGTGGCTCTTGGTCTTAACGAAGGGTCAAATGACTATTGGTCTTAACGAAGGGTCAAATGACTCTTGGTAATATTGAAGGGACAACTACTATTGACGAAAGTAATTACTATTGACCAAGGTAAATACAATTGACGAAGGTAATTACTATTGACCAAGAAAAATACTATTGACGAAGGTAATTACTATTGACCAAGGTAAATACTATTGACCAAGATAAATACTATTGACGACGGTAATTACTATTGACCAAGGTAAATACTATTGACCAAGGTAAATACTATTGACGACGGTAATTACTATTGACGAAGAGACTCTTAGATGATGACATATGACCCCCCATAAAAATAACCAAACTTACCACAACGTCTCAATTATTGATTTAATAATATAACATATTATACAGATGATACTATGACAATAATTTAAAAGATACGATGCAGTAATTACTGTAGCAATAATTGAGTATAGCTGAGTGACTTCTCACGTAAGCATCAATAATTAATACCGTGTGCTACTATACAACCACGCATATTACTGTACTTTTACTACCGGGTAGTTCAACAGTTTTAACGGTAACACCTCAGACGTTATTTTTATAGAAAGATAATTTTGTCGTTTTCTAACTACGACTATACCTCTGTTGTGGGGTCCACCAATGATTGTGCCGTCGTACGAATATTCTCCGACAAAAAGAATATTCCCCGACCAAACGAATATTTTATAACAACTTGCTTACTTTGCAAAATTTATAAATAATACCCACAACTATAACATTACTCCATAATATTCAAAATAATATTTATAGAAAAATTCATCTTTATTTATAAAAGTTGGGGTCTTACAGTTGTTGCTAAACTATGCCTCTAGTTGTTGCTATAGAGAACGTTGTATTGGTCATTACTATTGATAGTAAAAGATTTGGTGGACTACAGTCCCGTGATTTTTACTCATCACATCGAAGGAGTTTTTCGTGTAAAAATTTGATTATATTCTTGTGCGTGCTTGTTCCTAATTATTAACTGCTTGGACTATTTTTCTTAAATAGAATTATATTGTTCCGTTGTGCTGTTAGTGTTGTTTGGTTTGTTTTTTCCCCAACATTTGCAACCATAAAAAGAATACTCTCTTTCCCATAATAAACGTTATAATTTGACTTTAATAGTCACAATGATTATTTTTTTTAAAACCATTTAAAAATATTTATATGAAACTTTTATATCACAAAACTTGACATTAGTAGTAATTTTTTCATAGTTTATTATGATCATAATCTCTCAGTATATATTTTAAATATTTTTAATATTTGTTAATTTTAAAAATAGTCAATTTAACTATAAAAGTCAAACTATGACGTTTATTATGAGATATAAAAAAGAAAAGTAAATAATAATAAAAAAAAGCTCTAATTAAATTGGGCTGAAACACCTAACCCGTTAAATTGGGCTTCATTAAACCAGCTCAATCATTCTTCGGATTTTCTACAGCTGCAACTTGTTAGGGCTTTGTTTCTCAGCAAGAAGATAAAACTCTTCCTCTATCACTCTATCAGTATAATTCTCTCTCCTAATCCGCCATGTCAAGGACTCAAAGGTTAGCTCTCATCCCTCTTATGTTCCCACATGTGAATAAATACAGACAAGCGCATATTTAAATATAATAATAAACGGATACAATATATAATAACCAACAGATTCAATATATACAGGGAATACATTTTATAGAATTGTACCCATTTTTTTTTTATTCACGTGTTTTCACTTGAAATTCTTCACGTATCTGAAAATCAGAAAATGTAATGGCTATTGGAGTATTGGTATAATTTGAAGTTTAGTTTAAAATGATAAGTGAAAGAGCTCAGCTAGAGGCCAGACCGAGCTTATACACTAGAAACTTACTTCATTTACAAAAAATAAGTCCAAGAAACTGAAGTATCCTCGTTGTTTTCTGGGAAAATTCACTTCTTTTTTCTATTTATAGACAGTTCTAAAGCTACCCATACCCCCCCCCTTCTGTTATTGAAACACTTGGGAGAAAGAATTGTTACTTTGTTTAGGAGCACTAATGTGATTAAGAGACTAGAATGTGAGTATTTTTAACACGAATTGTTATAATATGTTGTGAGACATGGTTATGCGCCTAATTAGTGTAAATGAGTTGTATGACAATACTTGGGAGGTAGATCAGTGGGTCAATTGCTGGACTCTCATTTAGTTGTTCTAGGATTTAAGAAGCGTTGTCTAATTCTGTTTGTATTGTAATTTTGTGGTTGGAATTCTTATTGAAGGTTAATATTTAATTCTCAAATAGACCAATCAAATATATTTTTGAATTGAGTTGTTAGCTCAATAGATAAATTAACAAAAAAGTACCGGAGTTAGCTTAAGGTAGCATTCTTTTTGTATTTGATGTTCTCATTAACTCACATGTAACACCCCAGTCCCATATCGAAAGATAAGGAAAAAATTTGTCTGCATATAAAGAAATAAGTTACTACCAATAGTACCTTCAAGTCATGACCTTTTGGGTGAGCCTGTAATGGGCTAAGATGACCCAAAAAGATACTATTGGGCCAGTGGTTTGAGGCCTTATTTTGATGGATTTGATTCGATTCGAACTTGGGATTTGACCTGAGATTTGTTTCGGACTCGGGATTTGACCCGGGTTGTTTCATATGGTATTAGAGCCGACTCTCGAAAGCTCGGGTCGGGTCATCTGATCGGGTTGCCGGAGGTGGGGACACGAAGGCTGGTGGTATTATCCCACAATGGAGAGATGGAGATTCGGAGGTGGGAGACACGAAACCAGCCGGTATTATCTCACAATGACTAATGACTAATGGCTAATGGCTAGAGAGGCAAAGATCTTTGGACCGTGTGTGTGATCGGTTCTGACAGGGACGTTAAAAATTTAAGTGGGGGAGTTTGTAACATCCCAGTCCCACATCGAAAGATAGGAAAAAAATTTGTATGTATATAAGAAAATAAGTTACTACCAATAGTACCTTCAAGTCATGACCTTTTGGGTGAGCCTGTGGTGGGCTAAGATGACTCAAGAAGATACTATTGGGCCAGTGGTTTGAGGCCTTATTTTGATGGATTTGATTCGATTCGGACTTGGGATTTGACACGAGATTTGTTTCGGACTCGGAATTTGACCCGGGTTGTTTCATCACAAGTGGCTAAATATAATTTATTAGTCAATGTTTACAGACAGTGTTTGAAAAGTCGGTTTAGTCGGCCGACTAGTCGGCAATTAAGTCGGGGTCGGAGCCTCAACGAGGCGACTAGGGCCTAGTTCTTTGATTTAGTCGCTGGCCAACTTAGTAGGGCTCCACTTGGCGACTAATTGGGAAAGTCGCCTAGTCGGAGTAAATCAAAAAATCGGAAGAAGTCGGGAAAAATCGGAACAAGTTGGGAAAAATCGGAACAAGTCGGGAAAAATTGAAAAAAATGGGAGCGGATGAGGTCTTTCTACCTAGAAGAAGTGGTATTAATGTGCGAGAACCAGATGAAGATGAGTTTATGTCAGAAGATGATGACAACGAAGAGGAAGATGAGGATTATGAGTTTGAGTCCGATGGAGAGCAAGTATATGGAGAGGAGGAGGAGGAGGAGTGATTGACTATTGATTTTGTGCTACTTAGTTTCATTTGGTTAATTGGTTTTGAACTTAGAGTCTCAAACTATTTGGTTTTATTTAGTTTCCATGTTTTTATTTGATGATTTGTGTTACTTATGTTATTCTACTTACTCATAACTTATGAAGGAGGAAGGATAATATATATTTTAAAAAAATAATTGAAAATCCGACTAGCCGATTAATCCTCTAGTCTCTAGTCGGTAGCCAACCGACCTGGGACTGACTAGTGACTTTTAGAACACTGCTTACAGATAAATATTTTGCAGTCTTTCCGAGACAAATGTCCATAAAATCTTTTAAGGCTGAATACAGTAACTGGAAGTAGATTGGCTTCATGGTTCCTTAATTACTGGTACATGGTTACAGCAATTCATAATTGGTACTTCTGCCATTTATTTCCATAATCATGTAATGCTAGAATCGCTTGACTATTTTTATTTCCTTTTTAATATAATGAATTTCAAGTCACAGGCATCTTCATTTTAAGAAATTCTGACTGAAGATCTTGTATCTTTACTTTTCTCTGTTAAAGCACTTTAAGTTTTTAGTTACATATTGGTGTTTATATGCTTACAGGGACGTACAATAGAATGATATAGTTTCTTCAGAATACAGATGAAGAGATAAAAAGAAGAGGATTAGGGGGGCTGCCACAACATTAGTTGGTCTGGAGGTCAAGTATCAAATAGACATCCCAAATTTTTACCTTCCGGACGATTTAAAAAAAGAGTTCAATATTGCTGACCTTTATCGTAGAATATAGCATCTGGAAATTCTATTAATTTTCCTGATGAGCTCCCTATTTTTATGCTCCCCTCTCTTCCCCCTTACACTGCCCCTGCATCATCGTGCATCTTGCCACTGTTTACATTCTCTTTATACTTCTACATGCTGTTATCGTCACCCGTCCATTAGTCAGTGCCTCTCTTCTTCCATTTCACATAAGTTTTTGAGCAACCGTCAGCCATCAATTAGTGCTGTAACTCCTTCAAATGAGGGTGCAATCTCTGTCATCAATTTTGAAGATTTTGTAGAGAAAGATTGGTCATTTCTTGAGACCGAAAATACAAATACTGGTGAAGCGAATAAAGCGAAGACTGACAGAATCATCTCTGCTGGAGAGATTGAGGAGACTTCAAAGGTTTTGGTTTCAATTGGTTCCAAAGGATTTGTGGATCAGATGGTTGATTCATCACCTTGTCAACAATTGGTTGTTGTCCATGACTCACTTTTGACATTAGCCTGCATCAAGGAGAAGTATGACAAGGTTAATTGCTGGCAAGGAGAACTGATATATTTACCAGAAAAATGGTCATCTTTTGATGTTGTGTTTCTCTACTTCCTGCCCGCTTTACCATTTGAACTTGGTCAAGTTTTTGAATCACTTGCCAAACGATGTTTGCCAGGTAATGTCGAATTTAATACACATTATTGGCTTCTTTGTAAAGTTTTAAGCTTTTCATCTTTCACTTGACTGTATGTATCATTAGTATTTAGCAAGTTCAAATCTTCTTTTCGGTTACTCAATGGATATAAGTTTTATCTCAAGTTTAAATGAAAAGTGTCAATACGAAAATTAAAAAATAATAATAGAAAATAAAATTTCCCTGGGCCATTTAATCAAACTATCAAAACTGCTACCTACGGATTGTTCCATACTTTTTGTGGAATGAAGAAGCTTATACGCCTTATAATCATTATATTGAGATGGTATGGTTAAGCTATGTTACTTGTTGGAATCAAAATGTGTGCGGCGGGAGCTTGTTCATGGGCAGCCAACTGAAATATTAAGATTTAAAGCTGGTCATTCATTGATGTATTGTCTTTGAATGAACTATTGAGATTCTGACATTAGCTTCTACAGGCGCAAGACTCATTATCAGTCTTCAAGAAGGGATGGAAGTGCTTGAACAGCAACGACAACAGCATCCTGATGTCATAGTCTCCAACTTACCCGATAAGTTGACATTGGAGAATGCTGCTGCTGATCATTCCTTTGAGATGATTGAGTTTGTGGATGAGCCTGGTTTTTATCTGACTGTTTTAAAATTCGAAGCAAAAAGTTGATAAAAGTAAAATTTTCTTCTACGAAGAGGGTTGGGACTGTTATAAACGAAGAGTTTATAGGTAACAATTTTATATACAAGAGCAGTGAATTGGATTCAAAGTTAGCTGCTTGCTTCACCTCCTGTCTTCATTAGTTCTTTTGCTTGCACAAGTAAATAGAAACAATGTCCTTTTGGTCCACATTCTAAAATGATAAATGGTCCCTTGTAATCTCAGAAATATTCTTATAAGAAACAGTTTCCGTAAGATCAAAAAGGCGTTGAGAAATGAGCATTCCAAACAGAGCAGTACGCTAAGAAATAGAAATATTCAAGGGTAATACATCTTTAAACAATATTAAGACACATTCAGTAGTCCTCCAATCAATAAGATTTTATGAGAAAAATAACACCTTTATTTATTGATTATCTATTTGTTCAAATGACATGAGAAACATGTGTTATCTAGTTCAATATATCCCAACTTTTTTGATAGTCAACTTTAGGAATTAGGATGCTTTCATAGAGATGCCAAACATGGTGTTATCTTCAAACTTTGGAAGATAGTGAGTTAGCGGCCAAGAAGAAAAGGGAAAAGGAACAAAAAGAGTCTATGTATAAAGTCTCTTTATTTTAAAATACAACATAAAAGAAAATGATATATTTTGCGAACTTATATATCGATTTTTTTTTTGATAATATTTTAATGATATATGTGATATAGTTTGTCAGCCTTATAATCCTACCCCTGCACGTTTAATGTGCGTCACAATTGTAAGTCGGCTAGACTCCAATGTAAATATGGTTTTAGAAGAACCTCTTTAGCATACCTCTCAAAGCTAAAATTGAATGAATAGAAGCAAAGGGGATCAGAAAGATAAGCGTCAGATGTTTCTGTGAGCAGTAAATAGCAGATCTCCCCTTACTTTGGGAAAGCTGGTGGCCACATGTGAATGAATACCAGTGCTAGGTTTGATAGGAAAACCAATGCTTGGTTGGTGGCTGCAACTGTAGAGGGAGAGGATTCTCTCCAGTCCATAGGTGGGCTCTGGATCCCAAATGGATACCTCAAAATTTGACACCATCGCTCCAAATTTAATAAAAATTTTGACTTAATCGAGGTAAATCTTACAAGTAAGTAAAAAAAGAAAAAAAAGAAGGAAGATTCATCTCCAACATGAGGGAAAATAGATAAAATTTGCTTTCTCAAAACATTATAAACTAAAGCAATTGCATCTTGAAAGAAGTTGAAGATGACCAAAGCAATTGCATCACATAACAAGAATGCAAAATGACCAAAGCAAAACTGACGACTGGTAGAAATCCACATCATCCAAAAGCAGCACTGAAAATGAATGTTTCTGTTCCATAAAGCAAATAAGAGACAGATTATGCCAACAACTGCTCCATTAATCATGAAAAACTGACCTTATACAGAAAACCTTCAAACATCATGATACTTTCTCAAACTCTCTCTCTCTCTCTACATAAGGGAAAATAATGAGATTAATCAAATAAAACAAGACAAATCAACTAAAGCATAAAAGTTGCTATTTTTTTCTTTTTGGGAAAGATTATTGTGTACCAAATGACCAAGTGCTCAAGCTTTCATTACTTGGGTACGAAGAGAGTAGGGACTGATTATCAGGCAGCCACCTCAAACCTTCTCAGATATTAAATTAGAAGAACGAAAACCTTATGCCATTACTAGCCGCAAACAGATTGTATTCTTCAATAGCCTCTTTCTTATTGCAGGTCTGATTGCCAACAATATGATCTGCAGATTTATTTGAAGAAAGATCCCCAACAGCTTCCTTCAGTGGCAGCGGACCTGACTTATAACCATTTGTGAGATCTACTGGACCACCAAAATGAAAAAGGGAGAAGCCTGTATTCCCAGTGTGTGATTTGTCAGAGTTCCCATTCGGTTCGCCTTCTGTTTTTGGCTGTGCTTCCGTTGTACCCTGTCCAGTTGAAACGACCCTCTGCATATTTGCTTCACGATGAGCTTCTTTAACCCCACCTAGGTCAAAAGGCTTGATATGCTCCTTGGAGTTAATGCCATTGGTCTGGGCAACTGGCTGGTAAACTGGCACCTGGGCAGCATTAAGGATGGGAGGAGCCAAATTCTGTAGGCCGCCATATTGCATGAAATGGGAATTCCCATTCATACCGTACCTGAAAGGGTTAGCAAATACATACTGGTTGGGGTGGGGCAAAGGCATCAAACCATTTGCAGGAGCTGCTGCTGGCCATGAAACTGGAGTTTGATGATAGTAACCCAATGAAGGAGGTTGAAACATTGGATAGGGTATGCTTTGGGAGTGCAATGGTGGAATAATACCTTGAGGTTGGGATGCCATATTACTAACGTTTGGATTTCCATTGTCATACTTTTGGACAATTTTTGCTGGTATATTTCCTTGGGATTTGATTCCTCCACTGTCCACTGCACTAATGCCTAAAGGCTCACCTCCATCTGCACTTTGCTTTTTATCCATCCCAACTTCTTGACATTCATGAAAGCCATTCTGAAGGCATCGTGAAGTTTCTCTTCCTTCTGAGTGTTGGCTTGCATCTTCTGAGTCAGAAGTGGATGAGGACTCAGCATTTTGGGGGTTTGAAGATGATCCATTGCTGTCTCCCTCACTAAGGCATGATGAGCAGCTATCAGAATTGGATGTGCTGCTCATAGACGGGTCTGTAGTCCCAGTTAAAGAAGAGGATGTCATAGGACACGTCTCAGATTCCTCATCCGTTGCTTCCTTAAAGTACTGAGAGGGTTTTGCTTCAAAATGGAATCCATTCTGGCCGTTCTTGTCCATTTCCAACCTATATGGTCTTGATTCTTTTAAATGATTGTCCTCATTTTTTATTTCAACAGTATCTCCACCAACTTCATCATAACTAATGGCACCAGGCGATTCAAGAGGTTTGCCAGGTTCAGTAGATTCAGCATTGAAAGTAGATCTCAGGGTAACATCAGGATCTGAGTTGCTTCGGGGGTACTTCTTCTGTGATTCCATAGGTTCCCAGACTTGCTTGGTATGAGGTGAATCCCTGCTAGAAGGATTGTTCCCTGCAACAAATTTGGTTTTAGGTCTTCCACCACTATCGCGCATATAATCCACTTGAATGTACTTGTTTCCACGATAATATGCTTTGGACATATCTGAAGCAGATTCAGATTTACAAACAGATTTGCCATCGCGACCTACTCGGGTTGAGCAATGTGAATCTGCCTTTGCTCTGTAATCATTGTGCTGGTAACAGCTGCAAGCATGGAAGTCATATCTGTCATTCACCCTGTTGGAACAGTGCAACCTCTCAGCAAACTTAGGGCCACTGGTTCTAGGATTGGACTTTGCAGCATTACTTCTTGACTGCTTATTCAGTCCATTTATAGTCCTTGAAGTTTCAAAATAATCACCATGATATCTTTGCTCAGACTTGCTAACCATACCCCCACTTTCAGAAACAACAGCAAACCGCCTTCTGTCAGACCATTTTGGTGTTGCATCCAGTTGAAATTCTTTCCGAAATTTCAGTTTCCGACGAGAATATTTTGTGTGGTCCACTCCAAATGAACCATTCTCATCTTTGATAACAGCAAAGACCCCATCGGGGCTGTCATCCAAGTGGTTTTGCATATTTGAACTGATATACCCATTCAAAAACTGCTCATCTAGAATATCTGGCGATGCAGGCCTGGATAAAATAACTTCACCTGTTTCACTGATTGTTAGATCCTCATTGCCAATGACCAGCTCCTCATCAACACTTGGTGTTGATTCTTCAATTGTAATATCAGGAGTTACATGTTGGTTCGTTTGAGAACATTTCTTCTCTTTGTCTTTTTCCTTCTCCCTTAATCTCTCTTTTCTTCGGAGTTTTTTTTCCCTTTCTTTCATTCTTCTCCTTTCCTTTCTTTCTTCTTCCTCACGCTTTTCCTTCTCTTCTTCTTCAAGAAGTTTCATCTATTGACACAAATTTAACCAGGAAATCAGGATAATCCCTCGGGAAATAAGAGGTCTATCTATGAATAGTTGCTATTACCTGTTTTTCCAAAGTGATGATTTCCTTGCATGCAACGTGAACACGTTCTTCCAGTAATTTTAGTGCAAGAGATACAAAAATGCTGTGTGCATTTTGTCGTGCTGTCCCTTCCCTGAATGCCTTTTCAACCTGCAGAGAATATGTACCTGCATTATAAAACATCCAAACATGCAAGCATACAATTGCGCACACGTGCAGGTAAACCCACATACAATCTAATAGTTCATATAGGATGCATTTGACACATGTAGGTAAATAGAAGAGAAGAACAAAATTTTGAATGATGCATTAGCACGAGAGAAAAAAACATGGTTACAAAAAGTTCAACACCTCTGTACTGCTACATCTTTACTGTAACATTCTTCAATTATAGGATATCAAAAATGATTGATATCATAAGACTTTCAAAGGTTAATTATCTACATATTCATAGTTAAGCACAAAGTTGCTGCATGGGTATTCAGAAAATGGAGACACCATCGTAACTGGTTCCAAACTTCCAATATCATCTACAGATCAAAGAAAATATACAATCCCCCCTTCCTTCCTTCCACCCTCATTAGTTGAATTGTGATTTACAGGCAACTATATCCTCAAAGCTGGTGGGTTGATCAATTGGCTTTCCCCCATAAATAGAGATGGACAGAGATATATGACATTAAAATGAAGACTAAATTTTATCTCAGAATAAAATTAAAATAAAAAACAAAGTCTACAATGGAATATCATCAGTAGACTGAACAAACCTGTTCCTTGAAAATAACAGTTGCAGCATCTAGAAGAAATTCCCTTGCAAGTTCAGGACTCTTCGCATGTTTCTGGGGTCGGGAGCATTCTCCATCCAGATCATTTCCATCCTTGTCCATAGAATCATCATCCTGTAAATGAAATGGCATTATACATCATGAAAGAGAGGTAAAGTGTAAAAGTTAAGCAATTTTTGAACACCCAAAAAGAAAGATATTTAGCCTCACAGAACTTGACTACCTCTTCTTCCTCAGCCTCTTCGGCGTGCTCAAAAAACCTTCTAATGCTTTCTCCTCTTGTAATTGTGACAAAACCATCACCGACCACGAGCCTGCAGTGAACACATTGTTGCCCCTTTAATGCATGAGCTTTCACAGACAGTTCAGTGCAGCGTCCATCCATTTTCCATGCCCTTAGAGTGATATAGCATGCACTCAAACCACTAAGATCAAGACCATTCACTTGGACCCTTCCACTTAAGCCGACATTTTCGAACTCCAAAATGTCAGATTTTCCTTCTCCACTTCCAACTGCCCATTCAAAGTGATGGTATGTTCCAAAAGTGTCTATGAAGGTTTGGTGCCAATCAGCTTGGACTGTGTCATGTGATACCTATAGAACAAGAAAATAAAATTGCAGCACATCTTTTACAAAATTAATACTAGTTAGAATAACAAGACTGCAACATGCGACTGAATCAATTAGACCACAATTCTAATGGTAAAATATTTGAACAAATTCATAGACAATTTTAAGGAACTCCAACTGCGACTGAAGTTCAGATATGAGTGTGTGAGATGTGAGCTTGTGTGAGCAAGTTTGTATCAGAAGTAGCAAAATGCACCTCATACTGGAAGCTCGTATCTGCTACACAAAACCAACCGGTGCAGCGAGGTTCTCTTCGTATACGCTTTAGCTCCTTCAGTTCCTTGAACTCTCGAATAACATTCCTTCTACAGTCTCTACAAAACCTCTTGCTGTCAAACCTGTCGCATAAGATTACGTCATTTGTTTGACAAGGTATATATAAACTACGTACATGATCAACTTCAAATTTCTAGTATTTTGACTTTTTCCTTTGAATCCCTCTTACTTCAAAGTTCTTTTAGTTATCTGGCAAACAATATTATGTGGTTTTGAATCTCTTCTTTTAGACTGTTATACTACTTTAGTAGTTCTTTGCTGACCACAAAAGCAAACGCGACCAACAGTACAGAAGCCAACTTTATCAAAACATAGAGAACTTATTAGGACAACATAATAATAGATGAAGAAAGAAAAACATTCACAGTATCACAACACAAGCAAAACCTATGGATCATCGCAAAAGATTGCTTCCCCATTTTGAAAAGTTCAAGATCCACCAAACAATCTTTAGCGACTATAATATTCTGCCTAAAATTCTCCAGTCTTGCTTTCCAATAACTCCGCCTTAATAAGTTCTAACCAACCTTTTCTGGCTCACGTTTTTCCCTTTCGATAACATATGTACCAATTCAACTCAACAAAGAGCCTTATCCCAACTAAACAGTTAACTCGGTGCTTTGCATCTCTTGATGTTTGATCTGTACTTCCTTATCTCTTCTAAAGTTACTTACCATATGTAGTCTAAGACCTATTATCTTAATCAATCCTAAACAATAATCAGTTGACTCTATGGCATTACCTGGTGTTTGATTTGCACTACCTCCTCGGTGATTTTTACTTTCTTTAAAAGTTACATTCCACATGTTATGTTTTTGTCCTACTCTCTTAACCCAGCAGGAACACCACTTTAGTTCTAACCTTTAAACCATCATTATAGCCAATAGCAAACATCATGGAACTTCATTCCACTAATCAACAATAAGTGAAACAAATTAAGGACATGGTGGATCCCCTAGAACCTCCACAACATGACTTCACTTGGTCCTAAAAGAAGTTTTATTAGATAGAAGAGAGAATACAAAAAGGAAGGACCACGAGACTTCCAAAGAATACAAATGGGAAAATAAAGAAAACTAATGAACTAATCTCTATGAAAATCTGTAATAGTAACTCCTCTAAAAGCTCCCATAGCCTAAGCCAAAAGAGATTCAAGAAATACCCTATCCTAAAGTAGAGGAAGAGACAGATGGATATCATTAAAAGATAGCAATCCTTTCAGTCCACAGTTGACTCGTTCCTCAAACATACTATATTACATCTCTAGAGACGACTATATGATTAAGGGTTTTGTATATTACATATCTAGAGACTATAATTAAGGGTTTTGTTGTACATGTATACGCAGAATAACAGAAGGTTGCAAACCACCCTACTTAAATCTTCCTTGAATTTGAAGCTATTTGATAGATAATAAAGTAGAGAAAGCCCGTCACAAACCTGTACATCAACCGTTCAATAAAATCCTCCTCTTTCATCCTTAGAAGGGATTGTCGAGTTTCTTCTCCTAGTGCCGACCAAAAATCAACCAATGTGTCAACAGAAAGTCTGGCAGTATGCAATGCACATGTTTCCCTCGTTCCATGTCCTCTGCCATAACCAGCCATTCCTTGACTGATCCATCCTCGACCTCCTCCACCACAAGCATCAGGATAAAGCAACTCCCTCTCCCTTTCTCTTGCACGAGCACTGTCAAAGACCTGACTCAAGCGAAAGGTAGGGTACAATTAGTTAAACAAGCAGAGAAAAGGAAGACAAATGATCAATGAACATAGATAGGTGATTACATTTTGGATCCCCTTAAGAGATTTTGAATACAAATAGCAATCCAAAAGAGTAAGTGTCCCATCTCTAGTAGTGGTCAAACCTCCCCAAGGGTGGACAGATGGATCTTGCACATCATCTTGACACCCAGTTGTGATGCACAAATCACCATCGTTTTTATTTTTTAAGGTTCCTAGTCTGTTGCAAGGAAGATGCCCAACAGCTCCCTCCTGCTGCAATGATTTCCCATACATGACAATCTGCAAAAAACCTTCGAGCAGTAACCCATTACATCTAGAACAGTACATGTTCTTACGAGCTTGCTCAAAAAGGGTTTGTTTATCAATTCTCAAGAGTTCCTGACGAGCTTGTGGCAACAGTTCGCTCCAAAACTACAGCACAAAAAACAAAGCACTTATCAGTTGTTAAGTGCACATTTTAAGATTTATCATTAATTAAAAATGCAGACAAAAATGCATCCTGTTCAATCCTAATCATTGATTGCTACTTCTATCCAAATTGATCGATAAATAAATGAAGGGAAGTAATATGACATTGAGTTACTAAGTTTGAGGAAGAAGACAAGGCAAGTACATTGAAACAAACCATGCCTCTTTTATTGTGGAATGTGGGTTCGTAGCTGTTTCATATCATACTTTGGGTACTAACACAACTCAAAAAACAAGAAAGCTTCTTTACACTCCACTCCAGTAATTCCATTTTCTTATCAAGTAAATGCAAAACATAATTCTGCTTCTGCAAATGGTAATGATTCCAAAAAAAGTAATAAAAAAGAGAGAGTCTATGTTCAGTATCCATATTCCAAAAAATAACAGTACACTGTATATATGTTTAAATGGCAATTGGCAAGCATTGAACCTCAAATAGAAGATAAAAGTACAAATTGGATCTGATGAATTACACACTCAAAATCCAATTAGAAAACACTAGCAGCTTAAAAAACACAATTGCCCACACAGAAAAAACCTCAAAAAAAAAACCATTCTAATTTTTGGACTTTGAGATCCAAAATTTAACTAAAAACTAATCGCCAAAACAGGCAAAACGAATTGAAAACAATTACATTGACTATTCCAAATAAACATAAAAAAAAAAAAAAAAAACCAGTACCTTCTGGAGCTGATTGTAGCTAACATCACCCCTATGTTTAGACCAGAATCCATTCACAGAAACTGATCCATTCGAGCATGATAACGACGTCGTAACGTTACTAAATTGATTACAATCATTTCTCTGCGCTAATCCTGGCATCTTTCAAACTCTCTTAGATTCATTAACCAATCCTTCCATTACAATTCCACCGCCCATAAACAACAAAAACACAATAATTCAATACAAATCCTATAATTAAGTGCGTAATTTACACAATCATTCATCTATGGATTCAACGCTTCTTAGATCGAAAAAAAAAGTTGATTATTTTTAGATCGATATAATTAGGTGAATCCGATTGTTTTCAGATTGAAAATCTGACGGTGAATTTGATTGGGAACGATCGAACAAACTTGAGAATTTAGAGAGAGAGAAAGAGATATACAGAAAGAGGCGACGTAGGGGTTTTCGCTGATGAGATTTGGTTCTGTATTTGTAGAGAGAAAAAAGAGGAGAGAGAATTTCAGCCTTGAAAGCTAAAACAACCGTAGCGATTGCGCACGGTTAAAAATAAAAAAATGAACATACTAAACTCTCTGCATTACCATTACACTTCTCCCACTATTTATAATCTTTTTCAATTCCACAAAAAAAAAAAAATTAAATTACTCCTATAATTATTTTAGTTTATTAATTATATATTTTCATGATATTTTTATTACTCCATTATAGTGACATTCAACTAGTTGAGCAATCGTTATTGATGTGCCGATATTATTGTTTTTATTCCGAAAAAGATCACAACTCTGATCAAATGGACAGAATTCCCTTAAGATCAGAACTCTTCGGTTAAATAAAAAAAAACCACTTAAAATGTCGATATTAATTGTCTTATTTAATTGTAAAGACGATATAATTTTAAAATAATAGTGTTATTTTATTGAAGATTTGAATTTAGGGGATTTGATTTTAAAAGTGAAAAAATAAATTATTTATATGGAGTATTAATTTTGTAGACATACATACATATATTCATACGTAAAAATGATAATTCCACAACAACAACAAAAAAAATTACATGAATAATAAATACGTGCCACGTTCGTATTATCACATTTATATAAAGTAGACTAGATTATGTAAAAATATCAAATTTTATTTGTGAAATTATTTATTTCGTATAAATTATGCACGGTATTTTCCATTATTCTAAAAATAATAATAATACTCCCTCCGTCCCTTATTATAAGACGTTTTGGAGAAAAAAAATTGTCTCTTAATATATGACGTTTTAGAATTTCAAATAAGTATTAATTGCTTAGTTTCCAATATTACCCCCAAATATTAAATCTAACTTTGATTCTCCTATTATTTTTTGTCTGATAAATAATAATCTTTTTTTTTAATACAAAGGTAATATAGATATTTAATATTATACAATTAAAAAGTCTTTATATTAAAGGAGGGATGGAGTAATATGTATGGTTTGTCCAAAAGAGGGTGCGGACGGACATGGTCAGATCAGAAGCTTGATGACCTTTTCTAATTTAACGGGGTAATCCATGTGCCTCTGTCTTTAATATAAGAAAGAAATAAAATTCTTGTTTTTATTACATGAATTTATTTTTTATTGTAAATAAAGAAGATAAATAATTTTAATATTTTATAAATTCAAATTCAAATAATATATTTTTGTTGAACAAAATGAGTAATTGCAGATATTATAAAAATAAAAAATATCATTAAATATATCACAAAAGTGAATAACGGATAACCGTAACTAATTATGCAAATGGCCAAATATTAATTGAGAAGAGGTATGTAATATCTGTTAAAATTTAATGCATTCAAAATAAAATGAATTAATTTTAAAAGTTTATTACTTAACTTCACAAAAACTAAACAAAAATCTTTTTGTTGAGTAATTGCAGATATTATAAAAATTAATGCATATTTATTTATATTTGCACATCATAAATTAATTATTATATAATCAAATAATTAATAATAACTATTCGTACTTTTAATTAATATTACAATAGCTTGTCTATAATAACATAATATATATTTATCTAATAAAATACAACTGATTTTAAATTTTTCGTTCACCCTAATAAATCATCTGGACCGTCTAAAGTTTTGAATAAATTCCACCGTTCATGTAGTGCTAGAGGCACGTGACACCGCTACTATATATATATATATATATATATATATTGTGCAAATATCAAAATCAGAAGTTATTAATATCTAAATTAATATGTCATGAAACAGATTGCAAAAGTAAATAATGGATAAACATTAAATAACTGTACAAATGTCCACAATATTATTCCTAACTTTGATTCCTATTAGAAGTTAAAATTAATTGACAATTGTATACAGGTGGAGAGTAAAGTAATTGTATGGGTCCTACCATTTAATTCTTGATAAGATTTATTAATTTTTTATATTATTTATTTTTTTACAACTGTTTATACATAATTTGTATACATAAAATTACTCATTTACTAAAAGTTATCGCTATAGAATTAAATCAATTAATTGTAGATACTATGTTTGACTTCATATAGTTGAATAATTATTAAAGGCAATTAATATTTTAACAAGAAAAATTTGATATTCTTACTGCAATCTTTACTGCATTAAAGTGGGTCCTATTTATTATTTAGTATATAAAAATAATATTGTAAGAATTATAAGAGGGTCCGTTTATTACACTATCTCTCCATAAAAATTAATACTAATAACTATTCACGTAACTGACAATTAATTTGTCAATGTAATTACGTAAATATTTACAATATATATTATTTTTCTAATAAATATACTTAATTGTAATTACTAATTAGTTACTTCTTATATCACTGACCCAAATGAGTGAGTTATACAATCTTATTTTATTTTTAATTTTATAAGCGATAAAGAAAATTTCATTTAAATGACAATATCAAACACTAATCCACTTCTCCAGTGAACTAGAAGGAGCGAACTAAGAACGAACCGGCTATAGCGACGGTTGTTTCCGTTGCTATAGCATAGAAAGTCGATTTTTTTATGCTATATCGACGAAAAAAACCGTCGTTATAATCGGTTCGCTCTTAGTTCGCTCACTCCAATTCACTGAAAAGAGCCGAGCATCAAACACAATACATTTTATAAGAATAAAAATTCACAAAGGTGGATGCACAATTACAAATCATATATCCTATAAATTTGTAGAGTTAAGTAATTACTAGAATCACTATAACTTCTCCTAGGCCTAATCCAATTTTTATTTGGAAACACACATAACCACTAGTCCATTAACATCATGCACAAATTTAAAAAAAAAAGACTAGCCACTCCAAGAATCTTAAAAATATAAATTGAGACAAATAAAATTAATTTCAATAAAATGCAACAAATTTCATATCAAAAAACAAGTAAAAGATGAACAATGAATTAGAAAACATACACAATTAGAAAGGGAAAAAAAATCAACAATGAATAATCAAAAGTCACAATAAAAACCAACCTAGACGAAAAAAATATTAACGTTATTGATACAGAAAGTGAAGAGACCGATAACGACGACATGTAGAAGATCTGCACAAAAAAGAACATTAAATTAGTGTTTAAAAGGTTTAAAGTAGAAGATTTACGTTTATACATACACAAAATTTAAGGATCGTTAAGTCAGTGATACATGACATCGAAAATGAGCTTAGCCAGCCTGTTTCTTGTTCTTGGTTGACGAGTGAGGAAAGGAAAATCTTGGTTGACGAGTGAGGAAAGGAAATAAATCCATGGTTTAGCGGCGATGACTTTTCAGAGGAAACATTCGTTAAGAACCTTGCTAGCGGTAATTAAAATTGAGCAATATCGTTTTATATAACTGGTTATCCAACTTAAATAAGCTACTCGGTATCCGACTTAATTGCATAAATGAATAAATATTCCCCAATTAAAATAATAATATTAGTTAATTCTATTAAAATTATAAATAAAAATGTAACTCATATGGTATTACAATATTTTCAAATTGTTGATGTTCTTGTATAAATTGTGACCATCGTGAAGATATGTTGTATTCAATTTATTGTTATTACCTGTGTAAATGATAATTTAAATTTATATAAATTGTCCATTATCAAGATGTAGCAAATCATTTAAATAATTTAAATAATTTTTTATCAAAAGAAGAAAAAATACAAAGTGGCCACTGATTAGTGTTTTAATAAAAATAATATTTCATCTGTGTAAGACAATTAAAAAGGGTGAATAAAATTATTATTAAACACGGATACATGTATATTTATATATAAAAATACTTATATTCATATAACGACTATTTAAAAATAAACATTATTATCCATTTCAATTTTATACAATCTAATACAAATTAATTTAAAAGTGTTGTCGTATTCATGCAATATTATTGTCACGTCTGTGTCATATCGGATGATAATTTCAATTTTTATTTTTTTTGACAATTTAACATAATAAATTATTGTAAAATACAAAATTTAAAGTAAAAAATAATGTTCAACTAATAAAATCAAATGTAATGATGATGTCGTTCAACCAGCCAATGAAATTTTACAAATAAATATAATATCAATTAATCCACATCAATTTTTTAATAATTTGCAATCCATTAATTACAGCATATATCATACATATATACGACATAAAAAAAAGGATAATAGTTAATTAATATTAATATTATTATATTGTGTTACACTGTCAAACTTAAAAAATTTAAATATTCCCTTAAAATGCAAGCTAATGTATACATTATAAAAAATCATTTTCAAGGGGATTTTCATTATCTTTTGTCTTAATATACAACAAAGAAATATATATATATATATATATATATATATATATATATATATATATATATATATATATATTAATAGTATTTATAAGTGAATACAGATGCACTAATATTGACTACATAACACTTATGAATTATGTCCCTCAAATGTTATTTTTATAAGTAAAAATTAATATAATTCTAAAAAATTTATTCGGCATAAATATGCGACTAGCTTATTCTTATAAAAAGAATATGTAAAAATACTTTTGGTATAAATATGGATTAGTACTCTGAATTTTTAATGTTTTTTTATTTTGGAGAATTTTTTTTAATTAGGAGATAATTTTTTATTTTTTTCCACTTTGAGGATTGTATTCTTAATTTTTTCAATTAGGGATTAAACTTTTAATTTTTTTCACTTTGAAAATTGTCTTATCAATTTTTCTATTACATGACTAAATTTTTAAATTTTTCTGATTTCGTCTAAATTAATAGTGTCACATTAGAAAATTAATGGCAAGGCAGTGACACGTGACTAAAAAAAACTTATGTGTAATATTGAGTTTCATTTTAACATTTATTCAATTAATTTTTTGTACAAAAAAGGGTAAATATAAGACCATTATTAATTTTACTTTAAAAAATTGTCATTTAATTTAATTTTCCCAAAAAATTAAATTTTAAAAATTAATAATTTACCAAAAGGATAGAATTATCATTAAATTTACTTAAAAAAAATTAGTAATGGTTTTATATTAAAATTATAATAATAATAATGTACTTTAAAATTAATAATGGTCATATATTTACCATTTTTGGTATAAAAAATTAATTGAATAAATATTAAAATGAGACTCAATATTACACATAAGTATTTTTTTGTGACGCCCCCAAAATAGGTCAATTCCATCCAACCCATTCTGAGTCGTCAAATACATGGTACAGAAAATAACTACAACTTTATTACAACAATTGTCGTGCAAAATATAACAACACATATGCTGTGAGTTTGGATACAAATATATACCAAATGTGACTCATGTTCCAACCGTGGACATCACCTCACAATAACACCTTACATAAAGGTATAGTCAAAAACTGTTTTAGAAATTAGAATCTTTGAGAAGTGCTCAAGGAAACCTTCGTACATGGAAGGCCACGCGTCTAGGTTATGATAGATATCATATGGCCACAGAATTATCCTTGGTTGACCCAATAGACCCCAAAGAAAAACGAGAAGATTACTATCATATTCTTCCCAATGGTGAGTCTTCTCTTGACTTATCATTATCTCCACTGTATCTAACTGAGAATTATACTTTAAACAAACACCAAGATTATATAGGTAGTGCTCGTATATATACTCAGCAAGTGGATGAGCACATCCCTGTCTTATGATGACACGAGGTTGTATGTCGTTAGACATCTTGTATGATAGTGGCAAACCACCCTTCCAACGTTGGGTACACCTTACCCTATTGGATTCACCAAATATAACTACTAAATGAACTTTTCTATACTGCTTCGGGAGAACATCCACAGCTAGAGACCACCGTTCTATTTCCCCTTTACCCTCGCTCGACCCAGCTACACTCTTATTACCTGAAAGGAATTGTGAAGCAAAAGGGTGAGCACAACTAGCTCAGTAAAGAATATCATGACTAAAGATAATTAAATTATCAGTAGCCTTCATCAATAATAAATCAGAGATTTAGAACATATGGTAAATGATAAAAATTTCAACCATAGTTGCAGTGGAACGAGCAATCCATTAGAAGAGTCAAATAGACTATAAAGTCTATTATCTTTTCCATGTTAAAAATCCACCAACAATGTTTTATCCATGTAACATCACTCAACAGTTCCTTTCCACAATCATATGAATAACTCATAATCATAATTGTGACTATAAATTTTTCTTCGCACCCAGGACGAAGAATATTTTCATCACCTGTCTTTACCTGAAACATCAAAGATCATGGTTATACCAAATCACAGTTCCTGTTTATAATCATACTAACAAATCCATCTTTGCACTACGGGCCAAAGATATTCATCAACAAACCATCTTTGCACTACGGGCCAAAGATATTCAACAACAGTTCATCTTTGCACTACAGGCCAAAGATATTCATCAACAGACCATCTTTGCACTACAGGCCAAAGATATTCATCAACAATTCATATTTGCACTACAGGCCAAATATATTCATATCTCAAAGAAATATATAATCATTTCAGAATTTATATAAACAATAATTATAACCATGTTGATCAATTCACCTTTGCACTTAAGCTTAAGATATTCAATTATAAATTCAATGGTCATGATCATACCAGTCACAATTCAACTTTGCACTACAGGCCAAAGAGAACCCTAGTCATGATCATACCAATAATCTATCCATCTTTACACTCCAGTGAAAGAGAATTTCAACATCAGGGTTATAAAAATGTTATATATGATGATAAAAATAATATGATCAACATATAGTTTTAATCTCAAGAGTAATATTCGTAACTCATGAATAGTAAATCGTGAATAGTAACTCATGAATAGTAACCCCGACACAAAAGATAAAAATTCCACAATAAAATCCATACCAATATTTCGGTATAATGATATTGAAAGAATAACATTACTTAAATTTATAAACAATTTATTTTAATTGTTTACACTTTACTAATTAATGCATTTAATCATCATAAAATGCCAACTCTTACAATTTCATCATCAATAACCAAAACCCTCATCAAAAATCTGCATATACCTCATATAGGATTCTCAAGCCATAAAATCCTATTTTCCAATTTTCTTTCTTCACAAAACATATTTAATTCATTTACTCATAATTAGACCATTTTCATGAAAAATACCAAATCAGTTCCAAAAATATTTCTTTTCTGGGATTTAGCATAATATAGTCCCATAGTGAACATATATTTTTCTCAAAATTTTTAAAAGTCATTTACTATTTTTCATATGGCCAAAACAGCCGAATATTTAGACATTTATCAAAAATTATACTTTTGTCCAAATATTCTGAAATTAACAGAGTATACTTCCATCATATACATGTACTCCCAATAAAAATTTCATCAATTTTGGAGTTAACCACAAGAAATTATAAGCAGTTACTTTTAAAATAGTCTTTTCCCGTAAAATTCATAACTCTCAATATATACATCCAAAAATCACCATTTTTGGACACAATCAAGAAAACTCATCAAATTATCATTTCAAATTTTTCCAGAATTTTTGAAGTTCAAAAAAATTACGAAACTGAAAATCATAACAACCCTTAAAATCCCTTACTATCCCTTACTATCCCTTACTATCCCTTACCTCAAAAGAGCAGTACTTCTGGCTGGATATCGGATATGATGCTGAAGAAAACTTGCACTGATGAATAGCAACTCATCAAGTATCTAAAAACTCACAAAATATGCTTCATAATATAGAGAGAGAAAGAGAGAAAGCTTATGTTTCTGGTGTGATTTTCAATTCTAACTTAGCCCTCTATTTATAGGAAAATTTTGGTAGGTTTGACCTGCAACCTGATGGCTTTACCTGCTACTATTCCCACCCACCACATTTGAAATATAATTCAGCACATTTCTTCACCAACCACAAGTGGAGCCCACCAATTCTAGAATTTTCCACCAAAATGATAAACTCCGAAAATTCAACAATTTCTGAACCAGTCATCTCGTAAAATTCATAATAAATCATACGTTCATTTTTAACGGTTCAAAATTTGTGGACATATACTCAACTTATATATGTATAACATATCCAAATATTACCACGATCCAACGGTCGGATTAAAAATTATAACACCCGCAAAATATCTCAAAAAACCCTGATTTTTAATACCTCCATTCCGACAAAAATACGGATAAAAATCTCAACATTAACTCCTTCATTTTTTAACCACAAAAATATATCCCTCATTTATATCCACATAAAATAAATATTTTCTTATCATATAAATCAATAATTAATTATTCACAAATAATATTACAGAATCACATTTATGACAACCAGGCCGTTCCCAGGAAAGAGGGGGCTTTCCAATAAGGATTTCTCCTTACTAGCGCGCAATTAGATGACCAAACCTCTCCTTAGACAGAACTTTCTAGACATTGCCAATAATGCTATCTAATAATACTATTCAAATAATATGAATTATTGATCTGATAATGGAAAATACTGTGCAGCAACAATTATTGAACAACAATAATATAAAATTTCAACGTAGCAATTATTGAATCAATAAAATAAAATATTGAACAGTAATTACTGTAACAATTATTGAGTAGTGCCTTCTTACGTAAGAATCAATAATTTCAAAAATACTGTGCAATACCGTGTGCTACTGTGCAATAACGCGTATTACTGTATTTTAACCACCGGGTATTTCAACAGTATTAACGATAACAACTACGTCGTTATTTGTAAAAACTCAAATTTGTCGTTTTTCTTCACCCGACAGTTATTCGTTATGGGGCCCACAAATAGCTGCGCCGTCGTACGAATATTCTCCGACAGAAAGAATATTCCACGACCAAACGAATATTCCCCGACAACAATGATTATTTTATAACCACTTGCTTATTTTGAAAAAAAATTCATATTTCACCCATAACTTTAAACTTTTATCAATTTAACCATTTACTGACTAGTAATTATAAGAAAAATTGAATATTTTTATTTCATAAAATTCGGGGTCTTACAATCTCCCCTCCTTATGAAATTTCGTCCCCGAAATTTACGTACCTGGTATTTCGAAGAGTTGAGAATACCTTGCTTCCATTTCAGATTCTATCTCTCAGATCATCATGATTTCTCCATTGTTCATCTCTCATGATAACTTCATTTGGGTTCCTCATTTGTTGGGAAGTCATGACAACCGCCATCCCTCGAACTACTCGTCTTTGACTTGTCTGGAGCAGCATTTGGCGTCATCATTACCGTTGGAATATACCTTTCTATAGGACATATTCCTCCCTCAACTGCCTCTTCGTACTCCTCATTCATGATCTGAATCATCAATCTTCGATCCATATCGGATTCAGGTTGACCGCTATGTACAGGGTAATTCAAAACTCGATGTTGGGTTCTCCCAATTGCTTTCCAAAAAGAGAAATTCATATCATCTATTTTAGCCTTCTTAGATCGAACATCTCTTTCCACAATATCCACGTGTCGTGCGGCTTTTGCCCATGCATCACTTATTCTCACTCGTTCAATTTTTTCTTCTTTCAGCTCAGATTCCATTTTTATCATCTTATACTCTGCCAAAGAATGCTTCTGTTCAAGCATCACATATCGGGTAACACAAGCTTGAATTGTTGCATCCTTTTGTTCCACGACCGCCTGTCGTTCTTCTGCCTGCTCTTCTAACTCATGAATACGATTTTGAAATTCTACATTTTGATCATATAATACCTCTAATAAACTCTCCTCTGGTACTTCTTCTTCCTCTTCTTCCTCAGTCTCAGCTGTTACCTCTGCGACTATCTCGGGTGCAACTATCAATTCTTCACTCACCACATAGATATCTCTAATTCCTTCTTCGTCTGACATCACATTATCATGGTTAGTGATTAGAGGTATCCCCACAGTCTCATTCACTCCATTGTTAGCATTCTCAGCTGCCATTCTCAAATACTGTCATAAAATAAGGGTTAATTAAACAAATTAACATATCACATAATATCCCAATATTATGACTAACCAACAAATAAGCTTAGGTAGGACACACTAGCGAAGGATTTACGCATCTCTCCCCTCCTAGTTATATTCCCCGATCTCCACCAGAGATCATATCCCTAAGCTCTGATACCACCTGTGACGCCCCCAAAATAGGTCCATTCCATCCAACCCATTCTGAGTCGTCAAATACATGGTACAGAAAATAACTACAACTTTATTACAACAATTGTCGTGCAAAATACAACAACACATATGCTGTGAGTTTGGATACAAATATATACCAAATGTGACTCATGTTCCAACCGTGGACATCACCTCACAATAACACCTTACATAAAGGTATAGTCAAAAACTGTTTTAGAAATTAGAATCTTTGAGAAGTGCTCAAGGAAACCTTCGTACATGGAAGGCCACGCGTCTAGGTTATGATAGATATCATATGGCCACAGAATTATCCTTGGTTGACCCAATAGACCCCAAAGAAAAACGAGAAGATTACTATCATATTCTTCCCAATGGTGAGTCTTCTCTTGACTTATCATTATCTCCACTGTCTCTAATTGAGAATTATACTTTAAACAAACACCAAGATTATATAGGTAGTGCTCGTATATATACTCAGCAAGTGGATGAGCACATCCCTGTCTTATGATGACACGAGGTTGTATGTCGTTAGACATCTTGTATGATAGTGGCAAACCACCCTTCCAACGTTGGGTACACCTTACCCTATTGGATTCACCAAATATAACTACTAAATGAACTTTTCTATACTGCTTCGGGAGAACATCCACAGCTAGAGACCACCGTTCTATTTCCCCTTTACCCTCGCTCGACCCAGCTACACTCTTATTACCTGAAAGGAATTGTGAAGCAAAAGGGTGAGCACAACTAGCTCAGTAAAGAATATCATGACTAAAGATAATTAAATTATCAATAGCCTTCATCAATAATAAATCAGAGATTTAGAACATATGGTAAATGATAAAAATTTCAACCATAGTTGCAGCGGAACGAGCAATCCATTAGAAGAGTCAAATAGACTATAAAGTCTATTATCTTCTCCATGTTAAAAATCCACCAACAATGTTTTATCCATGTAACATCACTCAACAGTTCCTTTCCACAATCATATGAATAACTCATAATCATAATTGTGACTATAAATTTTTCTTCGCACCCAGGACGAAGAATATTTTCATCACCTGTCTTTACCTGAAACATCAAAGATCATGGTTATACCAAATCACAGTTCCTGTTTATAATCATACTAACAAATCCATCTTTGCACTACGGGCCAAAGATATTCATCAACAAACCATCTTTGCACTACGGGCCAAAGATATTCAACAACAGTTCATCTTTGCACTACAGGCCAAAGATATTCATCAACAGACCATCTTTGCACTACAGGCCAAAGATATTCATCAACAATTCATATTTGCACTACAGGCCAAATATATTCATATCTCAAAGAAATATATAATCATTTCAGAATTTATATAAACAATAATTATAACCATGTTGATCAATTCACCTTTGCACTTAAGCTTAAGATATTCAATTATAAATTCAATGGTCATGATCATACCAGTCACAATTCAACTTTGCACTACAGGCCAAAGAGAACCCTAGTCATGATCATACCAATAATCTACCCATCTTTACACTCCAGTGAAAGAGAATTTCAACATCAGGGTTATAAAAATGTTATATATGATGATAAAAATAATATGATCAACATATAGTTTTAATCTCAAGAGTAATATTCGTAACTCATGAATAGTAAATCGTGAATAGTAACTCATGAATAGTAACCCCGACACAAAAGATAAAAATTCCACAATAAAATCCATACCAATATTTCGGTATAATGATATTGAAAGAATAACATTACTTAAATTTATAAACAATTTATTTTAATTGTTTACACTTTACTAATTAATGCATTTAATCATCATAAAATGCCAACTCTTACAATTTCATCATCAATAACCAAAACCCTCATCAAAAATCTGCATATACCTCATATAGGATTCTCAAGCCATAAAATCCTATTTTCCAATTTTCTTTCTTCACAAAACATATTTAATTCATTTACTCATAACTAGACCATTTTCATGAAAAATACCAAATCAGTTCCAAAAATATTTCTTTTCTGGGATTTAGCATAATATAGTCCCATAGTGAACATATATTTTTCTCAAAATTTTTAAAAGTCATTTACTATTTTTCATATGGCCAAAACAGCCGAATATTTAGACATTTATCAAAAATTATACTTTTGTCCAAAAATTCTGAAATTAACAGAGTATACTTCCATCATATACATGTACTCCCAATAAAAATTTCATCAATTTTGGAGTTAACCACAAGAAATTATAAGCAGTTACTTTTAAAATAGTCTTTTCCCATAAAATTCATAACTCTCAATCTATACATCCAAAAATCACCATTTTTGGACACAATCAAGAAAACTCATCAAATTATCATTTCAAATTTTTCCAGAATTTTTGAAGTTCAAAAAAATTACGAAACTGAAAATCATAACAACCCTTAAAATCCCTTACTATCCCTTACTATCCCTTACTATCCCTTACCTCAAAAGAGCAGTACTTCTGGCTGGATATCGGATATGATGCTGAAGAAAACTTGCACTGATGAATAGCAACTCATCAAGTATCTAAAAACTCACAAAATATGCTTCATAATATAGAGAGAGAAAGAGAGAAAGCTTATGTTTCTGGTGTGATTTTCAATTCTAACTTAGCCCTCTATTTATAGGAAAATTTTGGTAGGTTTGACCTGCAACCTGATGGCTTTACCTGCTACTATTCCCACCTACCACATTTGAAATATAATTCAGCACATTTCTTCACCAACCACAAGTGGAGCCCACCAATTCTAGAATTTTCCACCAAAATGATAAACTCCGAAAATTCAACAATTTCTGAACCAGTCATCTCGTAAAATTCATAATAAATCATACGTTCATTTTTAACGGTTCAAAATTTGTGGACATATACTCAACTTATATATGTATAACATATCCAAATATTACCACGATCCAACGGTCGGATTAAAAATTATAACACCCGCAATATTTCTCAAAAAACCCTGATTTTTAATACCTCCATTCCGACAAAAATACGGATAAAAATCTCAACATTAACTCCTTCATTTTTTAACCACAAAAATATATCCCTCATTTATATCCACATAAAATAAATATTTTCTTATCATATAAATCAATAATTAATTATTCACAAATAATATTACAGAATCACATTTATGACAACCAGGCCGTTCCCAGGAAAGAGGGGGCTTTCCAATAAGGATTTCTCTTTACTAGCGCGCAATTAGATGACCAAACCTCTCCTTAGACAGAACTTTCTAGACATTGCCAATAATGCTATCTAATAATACTATTCAAATAATATGAATTATTGATCTGATAATGGAAAATACTGTGCAGCAATAATTATTGAACAACAATAATATAAAATTTCAACGTAGCAATTATTGAATCAATAAAATAAAATATTGAACAATAATTACTGTAACGATTATTGAGTAGTGCCTTCTTACGTAAGAATCAATAATTTCAAAAATACTGTGCAATACCGTGTGCTACTGTGCAATAACGCGTATTACTGTATTTTAACCACCGGGTATTTCAACAGTATTAACGATAACAACTACGTCGTTATTTGTAAAAACTCAAATTTGTCGTTTTTCTTCACCCGACAGTTATTCGTTATGGGGCCCACAAATAGCTGCGCCGTCGTACGAATATTCTCCGACAGAAAGAATATTCCACGACCAAACGAATATTCCCCGACAACAATGATTATTTTATAACCACTTGCTTATTTTGAAAAAAAATTCATATTTCACCCATAATTTAAACTTTTATCAATTTAACCATTTACTGACTAGTAATTATAAGAAAAATTGAATATTTTTATTTCATAAAATTCGGGGTCTTACATTTTTAGTCACTTATCGCTGTCATGTCATCAATTTTTTGACATGATAATATCAATTAGATGTGATCATAAAAAATTAAAAGTTTAATCCCCTAATAAAAAAAATTGAGAAGACAATCCCCAAAGTAGAAAAAATTTAAAAGTTTATTCTCCTAATTGAGAAGACAATCCCCAGAGTAAAAAAAAAATAAAAGTTTAATCCCTTAATTAAAAAAATTGAGAAAACAACGCCCAAAGCGGAATTTTTTTTAAAGTTGTACGTAATTGATTTTTAGATTTGTAATTTCTTTTGACACTTGAAAACAACTTTAGTTTAGAGAAACTGAGAGAAATTGGTGCAATGTGCAAAACTTCTTGAATTTCAAACCATAATTGACGCAATTAGAACTTTAGGGTCAGATATATCAATTTTACTCCATCAATTAGAACTTTTTTATTGTCAAAATTCGTCCTTTACAAATTTAAAATTCTTTACCCCCACCAAAATGGGATGAGCAATGAAAATATTTGTATTGAGCTGAGTAAAAAAAAAAATTAATAATAATATAAAAAAATGTAGGGTGTATTCGTCTGCAGGTGGCATATACAACTTGCTTACATTTTTATCGTCCAATTCAGCCATGTATTGAGTTGAAGCCTTGTGATAATGTGGTGATAGTGTTGTCATTTTACATCTCGAATTCGAGTGTTGAAATACAATTCTATAAAAGTTTCACAAAATACAATTTTATTTTGACTTTTTAAAATTATTTCAAAAAAATTTAAATTAAAAAATAAATGTAATTAGTTTAAAATTGTTATGAAACTGTAAATTGTTTTAAAATATTATTAATTTTAAAATCAAAGTAAATTTGGATTTTTCGTATAATTTTCATCGTAAATTTCATTACATTGTGTAAAAATATTTTTTTCATCAGTAAATTCATTCTCTATAGAAATACAATGCAATTTTAAATAAAAGTTGTAATCAATTAGGAACAACGGAAGACTATCCCACATCAATTCATTATATTAATGCAGATCACCTTCTTACCTAAAAGATTAACATATTATGATGTTAAAATTTAACTACACTTATCAACCCATTTAAATTCTTGAATTTATCCAATTTAAAATTCACGTGAAATATGTCAATATCTTCATCATATTTGATTCCCAAGGCCCCAACACGGTGAGGGGCTAAAAATACCAAAACATCCTCTATGGGGGGCGGACTATTGAGAGACTGGTTACTGATTAACATGAAGCGAACACCTTTCCGCCTGGTACACGGAAAGCTTTGATTGTAAAAGGGTGACTTTGATTTTAATCTTATAAAAGATACGAGCCTGTTCGGAATTTATAATTTGGTCTAACAAACTTGTAAGTCATTTGTAAGTCATTTGTAATCCGTATAGAATGACCTCCTGATTTTCGCACTATATACCCAAATTTGGCAACCATCTTGCACACACGGTAGAAATTTTTGTTAGAAGAGAAATAGATTAAGGTAGGTTTTTGTGTGTGCGTGTGTGCGTGGTTATGTGAGAAAGAGGTTGAGGGACAATGTTAGTAATCACACACTGCATTTGAATTGTTCTTCTCCCTGGTAAAATATTGAGTTTTACACTACGTGCAGCAGCAAACTAAGTATTATAACTAATAAAAGCCAACAAAATCCTCCTATATTATACCAGGTCCATGCCTATAAAACAAGTTCCTATTAAAAGTAGAAGGATGAAACTACATATATTTTCTACTCACTACCACCACCTTCACCCCTTTATCTATCTATCTATCTATCATCCCCATTCTGATAATCTGCCTGCCTGCTGCCCCGACTTTCACCAGAAGATTTGCCACTGTTTCCTTGACCCCTACAAACCACCTCTTTCACCTACCACTAACACTGCCATCTGTGCATCAACAAACAAATCACAAGAGCTCAGGTTACAACAATAATTTACCTTTTTCAACTAAAAAATTCCAAACAAACACTAAACTAACTAATATTCCACTTGCCTTGACTGTTGGATCTCTTGTACTTGATATAGCAATTTCTGTCCCCAATTCTGATTGATTTAGCCTAAAACATTAAATTATTGTCAGATAAAATCTCAACTTCTGGCTCAACAAATCAACTCATCATCATGGATATTTCCGGAAAAACAATATGCAGCTAATGCATCAACAACAAGACTATAAACTACTTATATATCTATACATACAAAAACAGGTAAAAACATTATAATCCAACAACTAAACTGCCGCACTCAAGGAAGGAACCCCCCATGGTTAATCATCATTAAAGATTTTATACTTTTGGTGTATCACATGCATCCATAATTTGATAGTATTAAGAAACATATAGGCACCAAACAACAATGTAACTCCAACAGGGAAAGAAATCAGATGCAATAATGTGCAAGAACATTCATACTTCCAACTGTTGCTTCTATTATTCTCACTATACTGGAAAAGTAAACATTCCTTAGTTATGCTCAAAGCACTTGTGAAAAAACAATCGACTTATACATGAGAGATAGCTCAACAATTAAAGAGAAGGAATAAACAAAAAAATATAAATGTACAAATGGGTTAGCACAATGTAAGTAAGTACCTCGTATGCTCGGCGGGCGGAAATTGGGGATTCAAATTCTACAAATGCATAACTAAATCTAACCTAGAAAGAGATCAAAATGAGTCATGTCAGAAGTCAAGAAAAAGATGAGTTGGAATAGATATTAAGAAATTCATAAATGAAGCTAACCGAATGTCTAATTTTGATTCCATTACTACGAACAGATCCAAATATTTTAGCCGCATCTTCAATTCTTTGACGTGATATGTTACTAGGCAAACCCGGAATATATATGACCGTTTCTGTGAGAAGTAACCGGAAAGAAAGTATTGTAAAATTATAAGGATTTAAAGTTTTAAACCAACTCCAATATTATAACGATTAAAACCTCCGTAGTTTAAAGAATTAAGGATATAATACCTTCTGCTTGAATAGTACTATTTTGTGGAGTCTCAGCTGCTGCCGCCGAATCACCTGGTTGTTTAGTTCTATCAGAAGCACTTGGCTGTTTGTCATTGTGTGCTGAAACCCTTACAATAATAACAGGTCTATGGACAGGAGAAGTCACTGTACTCACTATTGAGGCATAAGATGTTTTCTGGGCATTTTCTTGGGCCTTTGTATCCAACTTAGTAACTTGGACCACATCATTTTGACTTTCATTAGTTTGACGCTTAGAACCATCTACTTCTTCGACAAATGTGTGCTTTATGTCTGATTCATGAGAGACTGTCCCACCGTTATCTCTAACCTTCTCGCCCAGAGTAGTAGTTGGAGTTTGTATATGGTGATCTGAATGTGTATCAAGGAATTCTTTTAGAAACAGAAGAAAATGCACAAACACACGCAACCACCAACCAAAAGAAATATAAACACAAAAATAATCTGCACTCACAAAAAAGCTTACATGCATTTTCGGTCAATTGAGTTGTGGGGGTATCTTCACCAACCTCATTAACTGGCAAAGGAGTTGATGGCCTGGGTACATCAACAAAATGAAGAATATCATTCAATACATAAAAGTTCCCTATGTCTGGTTTGGCCAGAAAGAATGTTTGACTGAAGCTCCTAGTCTCATTATCGTTATCCTTTCGTGTCATACGCCCAACTACTCCTACAATGACCCCTCTCTCTAAAGATTCTTGGGCACATAAATTTATTATTTCGATCTTGTAGTCCTTCAAATTGGATGCCATGATGTTATCACTAATTCCCTGCTCATGAACAATAAATTATTATGCACACAAAATAGGTTAATTAAAAAAATTGCTAATAATTTAAAAAACTAATGAACCTTTCATATGAAGAGCTTACTTGTATGGTTGTCACTGATGTCATTGTACCATCGTTTCCTAGCCTGCCTAACACACTTGAATTTCCATAAAATTTGTGAGCGGTTTCAGGAGAGTTTTGAATCCATGAGTAGTATTGATCCACAAATGATAGTGCAACATGTTTAGCATTGGACGGTAGGAACTCATTTGATGTTTGAACTGCCATCTCTTCTCCATATGCAGGAGCACATTATAGTAATCAGTAAAAACTTTTTTATACTTATTTCTGAAACATAAAACATACATACAAATCCAGAAGAACCAAAAGGAGAATTGCAGGTAGGATATAATAGCAGAGTGACCAAAATATATACTGAAGGCATATAAAGTTAATTAAACGGTGCAGAATAACAAACAAAAAATGCACAACCATTACTACAAAACTATTTGAGAAACTAACATAATATAACAGAAAATTAAAACCCATATATAGATGTACAAAGCCCTATCTAAGCAGAACACAAACACAGCTTAATCCCTACTTTTTCACAATAACACTGTAGAGAAATTCACAGACTGACCTAGAGACGAACAAATGAATCACAGCATTAACAATTAGCAAATAATTACGTCTCAATCCATCTCTACAAATAAAGCTCCGTTCAATTATAGACAACTAAAAATAGTAGTTCCACCCACAAAAACAAAACAACAATTGACAACTTTATAATCACAATTTCATTATATGTCTATCAATATAAAACTAAACCCTCAAAAAATTTAGAGATAAATATGAAACAAAATTTATCCTTCAAATTTTGTAAACAATACCCTGGAAGGATGGAGCACGCAAACCAACAATAAAACCTTAAAACATCTGTTTAATCAAAAGAATAGAATATAAGAGTAAAAAAAAAGAAGCATAAAAATAATAATAATTAAAAAAACTGACAACCAACCAAACCAATTCAGTGTTTTAAAGGGATCAAACTGGTAACAGGTTTATGTTTATTTACAAGGATTAAGTGTTTCTATTGTTTTCAAATTTGAACTTGAACTATAGTAATTCATGAATTATAAAATGACTTAATACGGAGACCATGTTATTATAATCAACTAGGTATTTATAATCCGGGATTATAATGCGAATCCTTGACCCGGGGAAAAAATAATTTGCACCAAACAAAAAAATGCAAAAATAAATTTCCCTTAATTGAAACAGAAACATAATATCAAACATAGAATTAGAATCAATCAAATCATACATCCATATAAAGAAAAAGAAAAAAAAAGTCAATAATACCTCAATACAGGGACTGAGACAATTGGGTAGCGTAACAGTGAGACTTGAGAAGAAGGAGGGATTTGCGAATTAATTTATAGCTGTGTTTAGCCCGTTTTAGAGAGAGAATAGGAGTGTCCGTATTTGGTTCGGATTCACTTGCCTAATACTATACAGACTCTGTTTATATTGGCGGGAGTTGCAAGCAAGTAAAGTAAGGTGGTTAAGTTTATCTGACTAATAAATTGATACGGACTGGATGGATTTATCTGATTATTATTTAAATTATTTCTCATAAGAAAAAGAAGAAGAAAGGTTGATTGAATTCAAACTATTAATATATATGCTATCACATAAAAAAAAAATCATATAATACTTATATATTGTGAGCCCCTGCCTAACATGTAAGGTCCACAATATACACGTGTGTATGTGACCATTTTTTAATATGATAGTAACATTATTTTAATATATATCTCTCCAATCAACCAAAAAAAAGGAATTAAAGACAAACAATTTATAGCAACGATTTTCTGATATATAGCGACGGTATGAACTGTCGCCTTAGCTATGACGTCGGCTTTTTATGTTGTAACGACTGAAAAAATTTCACCTTTGATTCATTTTTATTCGCTGGAGAGCTAAACTATATATATATATTAATAGTTTGGGCGAATTGAAGCAAAAGCTTGGGCAAAATTTTTCCTAATTGAAGCAATTGCCCTTATTTGGAGTTGAAAATGAACGAAAATGAAAGGACTTAAACCCTAGGAGAGTGGGAATCGGAGAATATGGAGGAGAGAAGAGTAGAGAATCGGAGAAAATGGAACCGTGTTTGGGAGGATAGAAGAGTAGAGCCCTTATGAGCGATCGATTTGGGAAGGGAGAGCCTGGATCCGTGATTTGAGATTGGAGAGCTTCGATCTGTGTTTTGGGAGGAGAGTAGAGAGGAGCCGTGTTTGTCCTTTAATATAAATAGGAACGACGTCATTTTAATATACTGTGTACAAACCAAAATAGCCATTTTCTCATATATATATATATATAATTGTGACAAACTCAGTAAAAAAAATTCAAATAACTAAATTAACATGTACCCTCTCCGTTCTATAATTACAAGTACATTTCTATCTTAGTTCGTTCATAATTATAGATATATTTAAAATTTAAAATTATAAAATAGTATCAAAATCTTAAAATACCATTTATTCAAGGTAGATTATGTATTAACATGTTATTGCTATTATATTTTCTCACGTAATGTTTGAAAAAAAATAATTTTTTTAATAATTAAAAGGCAAAAATGGGGACATTGTATATAATTGTGTAAAATAACAAATTTTATCTATAATTTTATTTATTAAAAAGTTAGTTATTATGTGAAAACTCGAATTCGAGCTTGAATTTGAAACTCGCGAGTAGTTTGAATATAATTCGATCCGAGTCGGATCGAATTCGAAAAATAATTATTTGAATCGAGTTGAATCTAAGTAGAAATTTTTAAATACAATTCGAATTCGAACATCTCATTGTTCGCTTCGGTTCGACTTGTTTAAATCTTTATATCTTATATGTGGAAGTGGAAGAGGAACAAATAATTTTTCAAGCCCACCTAGTAAACTTATACCAACCAACCGAAACTCAACCATTTTTTCAATGGTGGTTGATGAAAATATAATACCGAAATTATAATCCTTACATACAAACATGAACTTGACATCCACTATCATTACCCAGTCACCCAACATTTATGATCACCTACTATTTTTTTATTATATATTTACTCATAATTGTGTGTGCCAAGTAACTAGTGAAATTATAACAGATGGTCAGATGGGGTAATACTGTACTTGGTAGAAGACCTGGCAAACGGGTCCAAAGTCCGCGGGCCGGGCTGGCCCGCACACCAAAACCCTGGCTTTGGGCCGCATTTTTTAAACCCACAAAAAGTCGAATCTTTTTGGCTCGGCCCGCCGAAGGCCCGGCCCGTTTGGGCTAAGCCCAAAAAAAGCACAAAAAATAGGCATAAAACGTCTTTGGCCCGCGGGTCGGCTCGGCCTGCCCGCCAAAATCCGGGCTTTGAGCTCGCATTTTTTGGCCCGCCAAAACCCGGACCATGGCCCGGCCCGGCCCGTTTGCAAGGTGTACTTGGTAGTATATTAATAATTTTATTAATAAACTTAATTACATGGGGATGTAACTCAAATTTAGATTACAAAGAATAAAAAAAATTCATATATCAAATAAGAAAAGTTACCAAGAATTTTTATTTTTAATTATGCCAATTTTATCATAAGAAACATTCTCATATCTAATACAACCAATCATTTATTTTTTTGTCATCACTTCTACTTAATCATCATATAATTTTTTTTAATACATTTTCTTTATTTATAATTTAATAAGTAACATAACAAATCATTCAATGTTACGCCCCCAAAATAGGTATACAACACCCATTCTGAGTCGCCCAATACATGGTACAAAAAGCAAACTACAACTTCAATAATACAATTGTTGTGCAAAATACGACAACACATATTGTGAGTTTAAATACAAATATTGTCTTCTAGACAATATTCACACTCAAGTAAGTCCTCATTACAATTATTCAAACACTATTTTACAGAAATAGTGAGGACAACTAAAACATCTTTCTAGAACCATCACTCCATACCCCGACTAGATCCCGCTATGTTCTCACCTCCTGAGAAGAAAAATGGAACAAAAAAGAAAAGGGTGAGCTCAACTAGCCCAGTAAAGAATATTATGACTAAGATAATATACAACAAATTATCAATTAGTATTTAACAGGGAAAAATCTGATAGAATATAATCGACAACAAGTTTTAGATCAACAATTGCAGCGGAAACAACAAACCATTAGAAGAGTCGAGTAGAGAAAGAATTATACTATCTTCTAAGATTTAAAAGTCCATCAACAATATTTTATCCCTGTAACATCAATCAATATACATCTTGAATCAAATATTCATCTTTGCACTACAGGCCAAAGATATTCATTTGTAACACCAGCCGGTCATGTTCATCTCAACACCTGTTCATCTTTGCACTACAGGCCAAAAATATTCATCAGGTAATCATACATCTTTGCACTCAGGCCAAAGATATTCAGTAATATCATCATTTAGGACTGAGGATGATGAAAAATATCTTAAAGAAAATGAATCTAGTGAGATAGAAGGACAAATATTTTATCCCTGTAACATCAATCAATATACATCTTGAATCAAATATTCATCTTTGCACTACAGGCCAAAGATATTCATTTGTAACACCAGTCGGTCATGTTCATCTCAACACCTGTTCATCTTTGCACTACAGGCCAAAGATATTCATCAGGTAATCATACATCTTTGCACTCAGGCCAAAGATATTCAGTAATATCATCATTTAGGACTGAGGATGATGAAAAATATCTTAAAGAAAATGAATCCAGTGAGATAGAAGGACAAATAGTAGGGATTCGTATAACAGTTTATCCAAGATCAATAATACTTCATAATAATCAATTGTGAAGCAGAATTCAAAAATAAAGATCAAGACATGGATACAATCAAAGATAGTAACCATAATAGACATCTTGGACAAAAAGGGAAAATTTTATTTTTCGGTGAATAGTGTCGTATTCGTGAATAGTGTCGTATACGTGAATAGTAACCCCGATACAAAAAGTTCTAAATTTGATAAAAAGTTCATATCAATATTTCGGCATAATGATATTGAAGAAAATATCATTTAAGAAGAAAATAATATCCTTTACCTCAAAATAACCGTACTTTTAACTGAATATCGGATATGAGGCTGAATGAAACTTGTGCTGAATAGCAACTCTTAAAGTATCTAAATACTCACAAAATATACTCAATAATCTAGAGAGAGAAAGAGAGAAAACTTATGAATTCTGGTGTGATTTTCAATTCTAACTTAGCCCTCTATTTATAGGAAAATGTTAGCACGCCGAAGCAGACTTAACCTGCAACCTAATGACTTTACCTGCTACTATTCCCACCCACCACATTTGAATAAAAATGTCAGCACATTTCTTCACCAACCAAGAGTGGGGCCCACCAATTCTAGAATTTTCTACCAAAATGATAAACTCTAAAAATTCAACAATTTCTGAACCAGTCATCTCGTAAAATTCATAACAAATCATACGTTCATTTTTAACGGTTCAAAATTTGTGGACATATAACTTATATATGTATAACATATCCAAAAATCACAACGATCCAACGGTCGGATTAAAAATTATAACTCCCGCAATATTTCTCAAAAACCCTGATTGATTTTTAATACCTCCATTCCGACAAAAATACTAATAAAACACCTCAACATTAACTCCTTCATTTTTAACCACAAAATATATCCAACATTTATATTCACATAGAATAAATATTTCCTTATCATATGAATCAATAATTAATTATTCGCAAATAATATTACAGAATCACATTTATGACAATCAGGCCGTTCACAGGAAAGAGAGGGCTTTCCAATAAGGATTTCTCCTTACTAGCGCGCAATTAGATGACCAAACCTCTCCTTAGACAGAACTTTCTAGACATTGCCAATAATGCTATCTAATAATATTATTTAAATAATATGAATTATTGATCTGATAATGGGAAATACTGTGCAGTGACAATTATTGAAACAACAATAATATAAGATATCAATGCAACAATTATTGAATCAATAAAATAAAATATTGAACAGTAACTACTGTAACAATTATTGAGTAGTGTCTTCCTTCGTAAGAATCAATAATTGGTACAATACCGTGTGCTACTGTGCAACCACGCGTATTACTGTATTTTAACCACCGAGTAATCCAACAGTGTTAACGGTAACAACTACGGCGTTATTTATAAAAACTCAATTTTTGTAGTTATCTTCATCCAATCGTTTTCCGTTATGGGGCTCACATAAGGCTACGCCATCGTACGAATATTCCCCAACAGCAAGAATATTCCACGACCAAACGAATATTCACCGACCAAAAATGAATAGTTTATAACCACTTGCTTATTTGAAATATTTGCGCATTTTACCCATAACTAACCACATTAATCAAATCAACCCTTTCTATTTCAAAATAATAAATAGAGGAAATTTAATTTCATTTATTAATAAGTTGGGGTCTTACAACCTCCCCTCCTTATGAAATTTCGTCCTCGTAATTGACGTACGTACCTTCTGTTTCGAAAAGGTGAGGATACCTCACTTTCATTTTTGATTCCAACTCGCAAGTCATTTCTTCAATAACATGGGTTCTCCACAAAACCTTAACTTGTGGTATAACCTTCGTGCATAGGACATATTTTTTCCTATCCAATATTTTAACAGGTACCTCCTCGTACGTTAAATCTTCGGCTATCTCGTCTGGTTCTAACGCAATAACATGATTCGGGTCATCCACATATTTACGTAACATCGATACGTGAAAAACGTTATGAACACGCGACATACTTAGCGTTAAGGCGAGTCTATAGGCCACAGTTCCTACTCGATCGAGGATTTCAAATAAATCGAAGGTTTGAGCTTTCTTCTCTTCATCGACTCTTACTTCTAGAATAACACATTCTTGCACCTTCTTCTTTATATTCATCTGTTCCAGGTCTGTAGCTTGAGCGGCTTTAACGTTATCGATTAAAGTCGATTTTACTCGTATATCATCACGTGGGTCCCTAGAGTCATTAACTCTATCTCTATCATTTATAAATTATACAAAATAGGTCTTTGTGTTCAACAATATCCCACTCGTACTCGCGTACAATCTTCTACTCAACGTGTCAGCTACCACGTTCGCTTTTCCATGATGGTATGGTCAGAACAGGTTCCGAATGAGTCGCCTCTTGAGCTATTGGAAAATCTTCTCGCATTCCTCGCTCCATACGAATTTTGTATCTTTCTGAGTCAGCTAAGTTAACGGAGTAGCGATTTGAGAAAATCCTTCCACGAATCTCCGATAGTAACCAGCTAAGCCCAGAAAGCTACGTACTTTGGTCACCGACTTCGGTTGCTCTCAATTGTGATTCATATCCCAATCTTGGATAGCACGTCACAATGGCACCTATTATTTTACCACCACACAAATATAGAGTCCCTTACGGAGAGTCTGACTTTGGTGCATTCCATAAAGGAAGTCACCAGATAGAGGCTCGGGTACCAACTTCTATAGTTAGGTTTTTAACTTCTGAAGTTCAATAGGAGCTATTCAATATGAGATTTTAGAAATGGGTTTTGTATCGGGTTGAAGATCAATACAAAAATTCAATATCACGCTCTAGGTTAGGCCAGGAAATTCTTTAGGAAATACGTCAGGAAATTTACTAACAACAGAAATATCATTCAAATCTGACGTATCTTTATTCAAGTCCATGACATGGGCTAAGAAAGCTTGACATCCGTTTTTCAATAAACGAATGGCTTTATGGCTTGGTATGACAGCGATTGATTTTAGTGGTTTGGTTGCTTGAATTCGCATAACAGGTTGGTTAGGAATATGAAAACTAACAACCTTACGAAAACAATCAATTTTGGCATAATGAGTAATTAACCAATCAATTTCTAAAATCACATCAAAAGCAAGTATCTTTAAAGACATAAGGTCAACAGGTAATGTGATTGTGCCAACTTGGATTAAGCAAGATTCTGTCAACTGAGCTTTCTCAATCTCATCAAACAAAATAACTGCATATGGTCTCCTGCGGACAGTTTCTGTCAATTGACCTCCTTTGTAAGACCCCAAATTTTCATAAATGAAATTGAATTTACTCTATTTTTCATTTTGAAATAGTAAAGGTTAATTTGATTAATATGGTAAGTTATGAGTAAAATGCGCAAAAATCTTAAATAAGCCAGTGGTTATAAAATATTCTTGTTGTCGGAGAATATTCATTTGGTTGTGGAGTATTCTTACTGTCGGGGAATATTCGTACGACGGCGCAACCTTGTGTGGGCCCCATAACGGAAAGCGATTGGATGAAAAAAAATGACAAGTATGAGTTTTTTTTATAAATAACGGCGTAATTGTTACCGTTAACACTGTTAGAATACCCGGTGGTTAAAATACAGCAATACGCGGTGTTACACAGTAGCACACGGTATTGCACCAATTATTGATTCTTACGTAAGAAGGCACTACTCAATAATTGTTACAGTAATTACTGTTCAATATTTTATTTTATTGATTCAATAATTGCTGCGTTGATATTTTATATTATTGTTGTTTCAATAATTGTCACTGCACAGTATTTTTATTATCAGATCAATAAATCATATTATTTTAATAATATTATTAGATAGTATTATTGGCAATGTCCATAAAATTCTATCTAAGAAGAGATTTGGTCACCTAATTACGCGCCAATAAGGAGAAATCTTTATTGGAAAGCTCTCTCTATCCTGGGAACGGCCTGGTTGTCAGTATTGTGATTCTGTAATATTATTTGTGAATAATTAATTATTAATTTATATGATAATGAAAATATTTTTGTGGATATAAATGTAATTTTTTTTTAAAATGATAATTGTTGAAAATTGATATTTTATCTTTTCTGATAAAATAATTCTTTTAAATATATTATTATATTTTAATAATATAATAATAATGATATTTTTACGATGAATGTGTGATATATGAATAAATGAGGAGAAAGAGTATTTTTGTTGTAATAAATGATAAAAATATGTTAAACATGTCGGTGGGCCCAATATTTGACTGAAATTTGATTATAGCTTGTAAAATCGTCCGTATGTGAATTTCGGTCAATTTTTGCTTGGAATTTGGAAAAGCTTAAACTTTAAAAGTTGTAGAGAATTGAATTTTCTATAAAATGGACATAAGATTTGAATTTTTCTGATAAAAGGGCTATTTATTATGAATTATTGAAGTTTTAGAATAATTAATTTTTCAAGTTTTAGTTATTTTTTTAAGAAAAAACGTTTTAATTGTTTTGGTGGGCCCCACAAGTGTTGTGAACATGCTAATTTCAGATGTCAAGAGGTGGGCGTGATTTTTTTTTATAATATATTAATATTTTATTAAATTTTCTGCTTTGGTGTTCTAAGCATTTTTTTATAAATAGGGTGCTTAGGTTAGAATTGAAAATCACACCAGAAACTAAAGTTTTCTCTCTCTATATTATCGAGCGTATTCTTGTGAGTATTTTGATACTTTGAGTGTTACTATACGGTGTAAGTTCCTTCAGTACTATATCCGGTATTTTAGTCAGAAGTACTGTCCTTTCGAGGTAAGGGATGTTATTTTTTTTAAATGATATTATTTATTTCAATATCATTATGCCGAAATATTGGTAAGTTTTTTCTTGTGAAATTCTTGTATTTTTGTGTTGGGATTACTATGCACCTATACGACACTATTCACGTATACGGCACTATTCACGAATACGGCACTATTCATCGAAAAACGAAATTTTCTCTTCTTTGTCCCAAATATCTATTCTTGTTACTATCTTTGATTGTATCCATATTTTGATCTTTATTCTTGAATTTTACTCCACTATGGTATGTTATGGGGTATTTTTGAACATGGATAAACCGACATACGAATCCTTAATATTTGTTCTTTTGTTTCACTAGATTCGTTTTTTTTAAAATATTTTTCATCATCCTAAGTCCTAAATGATGATATTACTTAATATCTTTGGCATGTAGTGCAAAGATGTATGATTAACTGATTAATATTTTTGGCCTGTAGTGCAAAGATGAACGGGTGTTTAGATGAACATGACCAACTGGTGATACAAATAAATATATTTGGCCTGTAGTGCAAAGATGAATATTTGATTCAAGATGTATATTGATTGATATTATAGGAATAAAATATTGATGATGGACTTTTAAATATTAGAAGATAGTAGAATTCATTCTCTACTTAACTCTTATAATGGATTGTTGTTTCCGCTGCAGTTGTTGATCTAAAATTTGTTGTCTATTATATTATAATATGTTTTTTTCCTGTTGAAGAATATCAATAATTTGTTCTATATTATCTTAGTCATAATATTCTTTATTGGGCTAGTTGAGCTCACCCTTTTCCTTTTTGTTCCATTTTCTTCTTAGGATGCGAGAATGTAGCGAGTACTAGTCGGAGTATGGAATGATGGTTCTAACAAATTATTTTAGTAGTCCTTATCATTTTTATAAAATAATGTATCAATAATTATAATGAAGACTGATTTAAGTGTGGATATTGTCTAGAAGACAATATTTGTATTCAAACTCATAGTTCATGTGTTGTCGTATTTTGCACGACAATTGTATTAATAAAGTTGTAGTTGTTTCTGTACCATATTTTGGCGACTCAAAATGGGTGATGTATACCTGTTTTGGGGACGTCACATCCTTCGTCATACCCAACAATACTGTAAGACCCCAACTTTTATAAATAAAGATGAATTTTCTATAAATATCATTTTTGAATATTATGGAGTTAATTTGATATAATGTTATAGTTGTGGGTAATATTTATAAATTTTGCAAAGTACGCAAGTTGTTATATAATATTCGATTGGTCGGAAAATATTCGTTTTAACAGGAAATATTCGTACAACGACACAATCATTGGTGGACCCCACAACAGAATTATTGTCGGATTGAGAAAACGACAAAAATATTTTATTAAAAATAACGGTGGAAGTTTTACCATTGTTACTGTTGAACTACTCGGTAGTAAAAGTACAGTAATACGTGTGGTTGCATAGTAGCACACAGTATTGATTATTAATGCTTATGTGAGAAGTCACTCAGTTTGATTCAATTATTGTCAGTTAATAATACGAATTATTTAGCGATAATGACGTTTTGTTTTATTCGTATTATTAACGTAATAAAACATAAATATCTTTTTATATAAAACAGAATACTTTATTAAAGTTATTCTATAAATAGAATATTGTAAGACCCCGAATTTTATGAAATAAAAGTATTCAATTTTTCTTATAATTACTATTTAGTAAATGGTTAAATTGATAAATATTAAAGTTAAGGGTGATATATGAATTTTTTTTCGGAATACACAAGTGGTTATAAAATATTCATTGTTGTCGGGGAATATTCGCTTGGTCGTGGAATATTCTTACTGTCGGAGAATATTCGTACGACGGCGCAATCTTTTGTGGGCACCATAACGGAAAGCGATTGGATGAAGAAAACGACAAGAGTAAGTTGTTTATAAATAACGTCGTAGTTGTTACCGTTAACACTGTTGGAATACCCGGTGGTTAAAACACAGTAATACGCGTTATTACACAGTAGCACACGGTATTGCACAAATTATTGATTTTTACGTAAGAAGGCATTACTCAATAATTGTTACAGTAATTACTGTTCAGTATTCAATAATTGATGCGTTGATATTTTATATTACTGTTGTTTTAATAATTGTCACTACACAGTATTTTCTATTATCGGAGCAATAATTCATATTATCTGAATAATATTATTAGATAACATTATTGACAATGTCTAGAAAGTTCTGTCTAAGGAGAGGTTTGGTCATCTAATTGCGCGCCAGTAAGGAGAGATCCTTATTGAAAAGTCCTCTCTTTCCTGGGAACGGCCTGGTTGCCAGTACTGTGGTTCTATAATATTATTTGTGTATAATTAATTATTAATTTATATGATGAGGAAAATATTAATTTTATGTGGATATAGATGGAGAAAATTTTTTAATGTGACAATTGTTAAAAATTAATATTTTATCCTTTTCTGATAAAATAATTCATTTAAATATATTATTTTAATAATATATTGATGATGATATTTTTACAATGAATGTGGGATATATGAGTATATGAGGAGGAAGAGTATTTTTGTGGCATTAAATGATTAACACATGTTTTGTGTGTTGGTGGACATAATTCTTGACCGAAAATTTATTATTGACTGTAAAATCGCCCGTTTGTGGATTTCAGTCAATTTCTGTATGGAATTTAGAAAAACTTTCTTCTGCAAAATTGTAGAGAATTGAATTTTCTATAAAAACTCGCGAGATTTGAATTTTCTGAATAAAGGGCTATTTTTTTATGAATTATTGAAGTTCTGAAGTTCCGAAATAATTGATTTTTGGAAGTTTTAATTATTTTTATTAAGAAAAACGTTTTTGACATTTGAGTGGCACATGTTAATGGTGGAAATCAGCTGATGTGGTGTGCTAAGGAAATTAAGAAAATTATATTATTAATTTATTCAATTTTCTGCTTTGGTGTTCTAAGCATTTTCCTATAAATAGGGTGCTTAGGTTAGAATTGAAAATCACACCAGAAACTGAAGTTTTCTCTCTATTTCTCTCTCTATATTATCGAGTGTATTCTTGTGAGTATTTTGATATCTTGAGTGTTGCTATACGGTGCAAGTTCGTTCAGCGTTATTCCAGTCAGGAGTACTGCTCTTTTGAAGTAAGGGATAGTAAGGGATAGTAAGGGATGGTAAGGGATAGTAAGGGATGTTATTTTTTTTATCAATGATATTATTTCTTTCAATATCATTATACCGAAATATTGGTAAGATTTTTCTTGTAAAATTCTTATCTTTTCATGTCAGGGTTACTATTCATGAGTTACTATTCACGAGTTACTATTCATGAGTTACTATTCACGAGTTACAATTCATGAGTTACAATTCACGAGTTATTATTCATGAGTTACTATTCACGAGTTACTATTCATGAGTTACTATTCACGAGTTACTATTCATGAGTTACTATTCATGGGTTACTATTTACGAGTTACTATTCATGACAAAATTAGTTTTTTTTTCTAACCAAATTATAGTTGATTTATGAATATTACTCTTGAGATTAAAACTATATGTTGATCATATTATTTTTTTATTATTATATATAACATTTTTATAACCCTAATGATGATATTTCTCTTTGACTTGAGTGTAAAGATGGATAGATTTTTGGTACGATCATGACTATGGGTTCTCTTTGGCCAGTAGTGCAAAGTTGAATTTTTGACTGGTATGATCATGACCATTGAATTTATAATTGAATATCTTTAGCTTAAGTACAAAGGTGAAATGATCAACATGGTTATAATTATTGGTTATATAAATTCTGAAATGATTATATATTTCTTTGAGATAATAATATATTTGGTCTGTAGTGCGAATATGAACTATTGAGGAATATCTTTGGCCTGTAGTGCAAAGATGAGTTGTTGAGGAATATCGTTGGCCCGTAGTGCAAAGATGACTTGTTGTTGAATATCTTTTGCATGTAGTGTAAAGATGAACTATTGATGAATATCTTTGGCCCGTGATGCAAAGATGAATTTATTAGTATGATTATGAACAGGAACTGTGATTTGGTATAATCATGATCTTTGATGTTTCAGGTAAAGACAGGTGATAAAAATTATCTTCGTCCTGAATGCGAAGAGAAATTTAGAATCACAATTATGATTATGAATTATTCATATGATTGTGGAAAGGAACTATTGATTGATGTTACAGGGATAAAACATTGTTGGTGGACTTTTAATGTGGAGAAGATAATAGACCTTATAGTCTATTTGACTCTTCTAATGGATTGCTCGTTCCGCTGCAACTATGGTTGAAAAGTTTTATCATCTACCATATGTTCTAAATCTCTGATTTATTACTGTTGAAGACTATTGATAATTTATCTTTAGTCATGATATTCTTTACTGAGCTAGTTGTGCTCACCCTTTTGCTTCACAATTGTAACGACCCCAAAATAGGTCCATTCCATCCAACCCATTTTGAGTCGCCAAATACATGGTACAAAAACAACTACAACTTCATTAATACAATTGTCGTGCAAAATACGACAACACATAAACTGTGAGTTTAAATACAAATATATACCAACTGTGACTCATGTCCCAACCTTGGGTAGTACGTCACAATGACACCTTACATAAAGGTATAGTCAAAAACTGTTTTAGAAATTAGAATCTTTGGTAAGTGCTCAAGGAAACCCTCGTACATGGGAGGCCATGCTTCTAGGTTATGATAGATATCATATGGCCACAGAATTATCCTTGGTTGACCCAATAGACCCCAAAGAAAAATAAGAAGGTTACTATCATATTCTTCCCAATAGTGAGTCTTCTCTTGACTTATCATTATCTCCACTGTCTCTAATTGAGAATTATACTTCAAACAAATACCAAGATTATATAGGTAGTGCTCGTAAATATACTCAGCAAGTGGATGAGCACATCCCTGTCTTGTGATGACACGAGATTGTATATCATTAGACATCTTGTATGATAGTGCCAAAACACCCTTCCAAAGTTGGGTTCGCCTCACCCTAGATGATTCACCAAATATAACTACTAAATGATGACCACCGTTCTATTCTCCTGTTACCCCCGCTCGACCCAGCTACACTCTTATTACCTGAAAGGAATTGTGAAATAGAAGGGTGAGCACAACTAGCTCAGTAAAGAATATCATGACTAAAGATAATTACATTATCAATAGCCTTCAACAGAATTAAATCAGAGATTTAGAACATATGGTAGATGATAAAACTTTCAACCATAGTTGCAGCGGAACGAGCAATCCATTAGAAGAGTCAAATAGACTACAAAGTCTATTATCTTCTCCATGTTAAAAGTCCACCAACAATGTTTTATCCCTGTAACATTAATCAACAATTCCTGTCCACAATCACATGTATAACTCATAATCATAATTATAGTTCTAAATTCATCTTCTCATCTAGAACGAAGATAATTTTCATCACTTGTCTTTACCTGAAACATCAAAGATCATGATTATACCAAATCACAGTTCATGTTCATAATCATACTAATAATTTCATCTTTGCACTACGGGCCAAAGATATTCATCAACAACTCATCTTTGCACTACAGGCCAAAGATAATCCTCAACAACTCATATTTGCACTACAAGCCAAATATATTACTATCTCAAAGAAATATATAATCATTTCAGAATTTATATAACCAATAATTATAACCATGTTGATCATTTCACCTTTGCACTTAAGCTAAAGATATTCAATTATAAATTCAATGGTCATGATCATACCAGTCACAATTCAACTTTTCACTACTGGACAAAGAGAACCCTAGTCATGATCATACCAATAATCTACCCATCTTTACACTCCAGTGAAAGAGAATTTCAACATCAGGGTTATAAAAATGTTATATATGATAATAAAATCAATATAATCAATACATAGTTTTAATCTCCAGAGTAATATTCATAAATCAACTATAATTTGGTTAGAAAAAGAAACCAATTTTGTCATGAATAGTAACTCGTGAATAGTAACCCATGAATAGTAACTCGTGAATAGTAACTCATGAATAATAACTCGTGAATAGTAACTAATGAATAGTAACTCATGAATAGTAACTCGTGAATAGTAACTCATGAATAGTAACTCCGACATGAAAAGTTCCAAATTTGATAAAAAGTTCAGATCAATACTTCGGCATAATGATATTGGAGAAAATAATATCATTTAAGAAGAAATAACATCCCTTACTATCCCTTACAATTCCTTACTATCCCTTACTATCCCTTACAATCCCTTACTATCCCTTACAATCCCTTACTATCCCTTACCTCAAAAGAGCAGTACTCCTGACTGGAATAACGCTGAACGAACTTGCACCGTATAGCAACACTCAAGATATCAAAATACTCACAAGAATACACACGATAATATAGAGAGAGAAATAGAGAGAAAACTTCAGTTTCTGGTGTGATTTTCAATTCTAACCTAAGCACCCTATTTATAGGAAAATGCTTAGAACACCAAAGCAGAAAATTGAATATAATAATAATATATTTAACAAATTTTCCTTAGCCCACCTTGACCATCTGAATTCAGCCATAACACATGTTAATGATCCACAAAATACAAAAAAAAACATTTTTCTAAACAAAAATAATTAAAACTTCCAAAAATCAATTATTTCGGAACTTCGGAACTTCAATAATTCATAATAAATAGCCCTTTTATCAGAAAATTCAAATCTCGCGAGTTTTTATAGGAAATTCAATTCTCTACAACTTTTCAGAAGAAAGTTTTTCCAAATTCCAAACAGAAATTGACCGAAATCCACAAACGGACGATTTTACAGTCTATAATAAATTTTCGGTCAAGAATTGTGTCCACCAACACACAAAACATGTGTTAATCATTTAATGCCACAAAAATACTCTTCCTCCTCATATACTCATATATCCCACATTCATTGTAAAAAATACCACCATCAATATATTATTAAAATAATATATTTAAATGAATTATTTTATCAGAAAAAGATAAAATATTAACTTTTAACAATTGTCACATTAAAAATTTTCTCCATCTATATCCATATAAAATCAATATTTTTCTCATCATATAAATCAATAATTAATTATTCACAAATAATATTACAGAATCACATTACTGACAGCCAGACAGTTCCCAGGAAAGAGGGGGCTTTTCAATAAGGACCTCTTCCTTACTGGCGCGCAATTAGATGACTAAACCTCTCCTTAGACAGAACTTTCTAGACATTGCCAATAATATTATCTAATAATATTATTCAGATAATATGAATTATTGCTCCGATAATAGAAAATACTGTGTAGTGACAATTATTAAAACAACAGTAATATAACATATCAACGCAGCAATTATTGAATCAATAAAATAAAATACTGAACAGTAATTACTGTAACAATTATTAAGCAATGCCTTCTTACATAAAAAAATAATAATTGGTGCAATACCGTGCGCTACTGTGCAACAACGCGTATTACTGTGTTTTAACCACCGGGTATTCCAACAGTGTTAACGGTAACAACTACGCCGTTATTTATAAATAACTTACTCTTGTCGTTTTCTTCATCCAATCGCTTTCCGTTATGGGGCCCACAAAAGACTGCGCCGTCGTACGAATATTCTCCGATAGTAAGAATATTCCACGACCAAGTGAATATTCCCCGACAATAATGAATATTTTATAACCACTTGTGTATTTCGAAAAAAAATTCATATATCACCCTTAACTTTAACATTTATCAATTTAACCATTTACTAAATAGTAATTATAAGAAAAATTGAATACTTTTATTTAATAAAATTCGGGGTCTTACAACAAATCCTTTCAGGTAATAAAAGTGTAGCTGGGTCGAGCGAGGGATAACAAGGGAATAGAACGGTGGTCTATAGATATTTTGGGGTCTATTGGGTCAACCAAGGATAATTCTGTGGCCATATGATATCTATCATAACCTAGAAACATGGCCTCCCATGTACGAGGGTTTTCTTGAGCACTTCCCAAAGATTTTAATTTCTAAAATAGTTTTTGACTGTACCTTTATGTAAGGTGTCATTGTGACGTACTATCCAAAGTTGGGACATGAGTCACAGTTGGTATATATTTGTATCAAAACTCACAACAAATGTGTTGTTATATTTTGCACGACAATTGTTGTAATAAAGTTATAGTTATTTTCTGTACCATGTATTTGGCGACTCAGAATGGGTTGGATGGAATGGACCTATTTTGGGGACGTTACATTTGGTATCAGAGCTTAGGGATATGATCTCTGGCGAAGATCGGGGAATAGAACTAGGAGGAGAGAGACGAGTAAATCCTTCGCTAGTGTGTCCCACCTAAGCTTATTTGTTGGTCAGTCATAATATCGGGATATTATGTGATATATTAATTTGTTCAATTAACCTTTGTTTTGAAGTTGTATTCTAGAATGATACCTGAAATACAGGAGATGAACAATGGAGAAATCATGATGACGGGGTGATAGAATCTTAAATTGAAGTAAGGTATTCTCAACTTTTTGAAATACCAGGTACGTAAATTTCGAGGATGAAATTTCATAAGGAGGGGAGATTGTAAGACCCCGAATTTTATGAAATAAAAGTATTCAATTTTTCTTATAATTACTATTTAGTAAATGGTTAAATTGATAAATATTAAAGTTAAGGGTGATATATGAATTTTTTTTTCGGAATACACAAGTGGTTATAAAATATTCATTGTTGTCGGGGAATATTCGCTTGGTCGTGGAATATTCTTACTGTCGGAGAATATTCGTACGACGGCGCAGTCTTTTGTGGGCCCCATAACGGAAAGCGATTGGATGAAGAAAACGACAAGAGTAAGTTGTTTATAAATAACGTCGTAGTTGTTACCGTTAACACTGTTGGAATACCCGGTGGTTAAAACACAGTAATACGCGTTGTTACACAGTAGCACACGGTATTGCACAAATTATTAATTTTTACGTAAGAAGGCATTACTCAATAATTGTTACAGTAATTACTGTTCAGTATTCAATAATTGATGCGTTGATATTTTATATTACTGTTATTTTAATAATTGTCACTACACAGTATTTTCTATTATCGGAGCAATAATTTATATTATCTGAATAATATTATTAGATAACATTATTGGCAATGTCTATAAAGTTCTGTCTAAGGAGAGGTTTGGTCATCTAATTGCGCGCCAGTAAGGAGAGATCCTTATTGGAAAGCCCCCTCTTTCCTGGGAACGGCCTGGTTGCCAGTACTGTGGTTCTATAATATTATTTGTGTATAATTAATTATTAATTTATATGATGAGAAAAATATTGATTTTATGTGGATATAGATGGAGGAAATTTTTTAATGTGACAATTGTTGAAAATTAATATTTTATCTTTTTCTGATAAAATAATTCATTTAAATATATTATTTTAATAATATATTGATGATGATATTTTTACAATGAATGTGGGATATATGAGTATATGAGGAGGAAGAGTATTTTTGTGGCATTAAATGATTAACACATGTTTTGTGTGTTGGTGGACATAATTCTTGACCGAAAATTTATTATTAACTATAAAATCGCCCGTTTGTGAATTTCGGTCAATTTCTGCTACTTAACTACTTCCTTATTTTAGCTCTTCTTTAAAATGGTAAGGGGTGTTATTCTTTCTTATTCATGAAGAGAACTATTGTTATTCCATTTTTTATTATTCTGTTGGAATAACCTGTATACGCGGTCTACCCTATACTTGGTGACATTCTTCTATTATTCTGTTGGAACATCCTGTTTGTGTGTTTTACACCAGACCTGGTTCCGTTTTTATTATTATTCTGTTGGAACATCCTGTCTGTGTGTTTTTACACCGGACCTGGTTCCGTCTTTATTATTATTCTGTTGGAATATCTTGTCTGTGCGTTTTACGCCGGACCTGGTTCCATTATTTATTATTCTGTGGGAATAACCTGTCTGTGTGGTCTATCGTATGCATGGTGATTTCTTTTGTTATTCCATTCTTTATTATACTCAGTTGGTTAAGTTTTGACTTCTATACTCCATGAAATTTGTGGAATATCCTTGATAATTGCGGTTCATTCAGTATCTTTTCATGAAAATATTCTTCTAAGTATTCTTGAATTTTACTCCACAAAGCAGTATCATGTTGACAATTTGGACGTTGTTAATTCTTGGATAAAATAATTCTTGAACTTGTTTTATTGAATTCTTATATCATTGTCATCATGCTCATGTTTATAAAATGTTGAAAGTCATTTGTGGCCTGTAGTGCATAGATGGACTTGGTATGATTATGACCAGGGATTATTCGGTATAATCATGACCGTAATGTTATAAATGATGTGGTAAAAGTCCTCATTGGCCCGTAGTGCATTGATGGACAGTTGTTGGCATGATCATGACCATTAATGAATACACGAATATCCTTGGCCGTAGTGCAGGGGTGATTCGATGATGTGGATTATTTTATTAAGCTGAGTCCCAGCGATAACAGTGTTGAAAAACCTTTTAAATCATAAAAGATAGTAGAGTTTATTTTCTACTTGACTCTTTTAATGGATTGCTTGTTCCGCTGCAGTTAAACTTGATGTCTATTATATTTTATCAGTTTAACATTGTTGAAGGCTAATGATAATTTATTCTGCATTATCATAGTCATAATATTTCTTACTGGGCTAGTTGAGCTTACCCTTTTTTTCACCGTTCTCTTCAGGAAATGAGAACGTAGCTGGGGCAAGTCGGGGAACGGAGTGATGGTTCGAATGATAGTATTAGTTAGTAGTCCTCACTAGTCTATGTAATAGTGTGTTAATAAATATAATGAGAACTTCTTTTGAGTATGAATACTCTCTAGAAGATAATATTTGTATTCAAACTCGCAGTTTATGTTTTGTCGTATTGTACACGACAGTTGTAATAGTAAGTTGTATTTGTATTCTGTACTATGTATCTGACGACCCAAGATGAGTGATGTATACCTAATTTTGGGGACATCACAGTTGGTATCAGAGCTTAGGGATATGATCCCTGGCTAAAATGTGAGAATAGAACTAGGAGGGGAGAGACGGAGAATTCATTCGCTAGTATGACCTACCTAAGTTTATTTGAATGATATTTAATTGGTCGGTCATAATATAAGGATAATATATGATATATCAATTAACTTTTATTTTGTGGCAGTATCTGAAAATGGCATCTGAGAATGTTGAGAATAGCAATAGAGCACAGGCGGCTGTTGATTCACCACATATCAATAATCAGGATAATGTGCATCAGGAAGGTGACAATCCTCATGCAAATAACAACACTGACCAGATGATGAATGATGGAATGTTCAGAAACTTTATGCAGTTCATGCAATAGCAAGCGAGAGCGGCTCCTGTCCAAAATATAGGTGGAAACACTGAAAACTCTCGGACGGTCACCGCTAAATAGTTCAAGGAGCTGGGACCACCAGAGTTTAAGGGAGAGCCAAAACCACTTATAGCGGAAACATGGATAAAGCCGATTACCAAGATATTTGATGTTTTGGGATGCTCCGAGGAGCAAAAGGTTCCCTTTGTCGCCTTTATGTTGCGAGAAGAGGCAGATTACTGGTGGGAATCAATTAAGCGTACTCAACATGCCGCACTGAAGATGTCTTGGGAGAAGTTTCAAGAGCTGTTCAATGACAAATACTTTCCCGAAAGTGTTCGTCACATGAAGGAGGTGGAGTTCATCAAATTGGAGCAGAATAATATGACCGTGTCGCAGTATGAGGCTAAATTTGCTGAGTTGTCCCGGTTTGCGTCCCACTTGGTGGATAATGAAGAGCGAATGACGCGAATGTTTTTGCGAGGTTTGAAACCTGAGATACGTTAACATCTTATTTCTCATAAACTGTGTTTGTATTCAGATATTGTGAATAGGGCTCAGTTAGTGGAGCGCGATAACGAGTCAACGCAACCAAAAGAGAGCAGTCGACAAAATGATAATACCAGTGAGAGCAGTCATCGAAGCGGTGACAACAAGCGTGGAGGGAATCAACAGGACAGAAATGGTAACCACTTCGGTGGTAATCATGGCCAAAATAATAAGAATGGTCATTTCAAGAAGAGGAGATTCAACAATGATGGAAAGACGTCAGCACCAGCACCCGTTGTTAAGGAAGGAGAACGACCACCTATCTTATGTTTCAAATGCGGAGGGGAGGGGCACATCAGTTCAAACTGCGCGACGCCGTCTAAAGCATGTTATAATTGTGGAAGAGAATGTCATTTAGCTCGATTTTGTCGTTTACCAAAAATAAGTTCAGCCAAGATGGAGACACCAAAGGCCGTCCCAGAAAAGTCAAAACCGGTAGTGCAAGGGAGAGCGTTTGTTGTGACCTCCCAGAAAGTAAGGAACCCGAATGAGGTCATCACGGGTAAGCTTATCATAAACTCTAACGAAATCTATACTTTATTTGATACCGGTTCTACCCATTCTTTTATTTCTCCTACTTGCGCTCATCGATTAAATTTGATTCCGGAGAAATTAGACTTTGACTTATCTGTTGAAACTCCATTGGGAGAAACCTTCATTACATCTACGGTTTATAAGTCTTGTTTGGTTCAAGTTGGTACCCACACATTACCTGTCGATCTTATTTTATTAAAAATACTTGCATTTGACGTGATTCTAGGGATTGATTGGTTAACTACTCATCATGCAAAAATTGATTGTTTTCGTAAGATTGTTAGCTTTCATATTCCTAATCGACCTATTATGCGAATTCAAGCAACCAAACCATTAAAATCAATCGCTGTCATCTCAAGCCATAAAGCTATTCGTTTATTGAAAAACGGATGTCAAGCTTTCTTAGCTCATGTCACGGATCTAAACAAAAATACGTCAGTTTTGAATGATATTTCTATTGTTAATAAATTCCCTGACGTATTCCCTGAAGAACTTCCTGGCCTACCCCCAGAGCGTGAAATTGAATTTTGTATCGACCTTGAACCCGGTACAAAACCCATTTCCAAAGTCCCATATCGAATGGCTCCTATTGAACTTCAGGAGTTAAAGATCCAACTGCAGGAATTGTTAGACATTGGCTTTATTCGTCCTAGTACTTCTCCTTGGGGTGCTCCTGTGCTATTCGTGAAGAAGAAAGATGGAAGTATGCGACTTTGTATTGATTATCGGGAGTTGAATAATGTCACCATCAAAAACAGGTACTCATTGCCACGTATTGATGACCTGTTTGACCAGTTGCAAGGAGCACAATTCTTTTCAAAGATCGATCTTCGTTCTGGATATCATCAGCTGAAGGTTAGAACTGAGGATATTCCAAAGACGGCTTTTAGAACTCGGTACGGGCATTATGAATTCTTAGTTATGTCTTTTGGATTGACTAATGCTCCTGCTGCCTTCATGGATATGATGAACCGGGTATTCAAGGAACATTTGGATCACTTTGTGGTCGTCTTTATTGATGACATCCTTATTTATTCCAAAAGCCGTGAAGATCATGAGCAACACTTGAGACTGGTACTCCAAAAGCTTCGTGAATACAAGCTTTATGCCAAGTTGAAGAAATACGAGTTCTGGTTGGAGGAGGTAGCATTCCTTGGGCACGTAGTATCAAGTCGTGGAATATCTGTTGACCCGGCAAAGATTGAAGCTATTCAAAGCTGGGAGCAACCTAAATCAGTGACCGAAGTACGTAGCTTTCTTGGTTTAGCTGGTTATTATCGGAGATTCGTGGAAGGATTTTCTCGAATCGCTACTCCATTAACTCAGCTGACTCAGAAATATACAAAGTTCGGTTGGAGCAAAGAATGTGAGAAGAGTTTTCAAGAACTCAAGAGGAGACTCATTTCAGCACCTGTTCTAACAATACCATCTGGCTCGGAGGGATTTGTCATCTACAGTGATGCTTCGAGTAAAGGGTTGGGATGCGTTCTCATGCAACATGGAAAAGTCATAGCCTATGCATCAAGACAACTCATAGAATATGAGAGGAATTATCCTACTCATGATCTAGAGTTGGCAGCTGTTGTCTTTGCACTTAAAATTTAGAGGCATTACTTGTATGGGGAGAAGGTGGAGATCTTTACGGATCATAAAAGCCTTAAATATTTCTTCACTCAAAAGGAACTCAACATGCGACAACGACGTTGGCTTGGACTGTTGAAAGATTATGATCATACCATTCAATACCATCCTGGAAAAGCGAACGTGGTAGCTGACGCATTGAGTAGAAGATCATATACAAGTACGAGTGCGATATTGTCAACACAAAGGCCCATTTTGTGTGATTTGCAAAGGATGAAGATAGAGTTAAAGACTCCAGGGACCCATGTGATGATGGCGAATATACGAGTAGAACCGACTTTAATCGATAAAGTTAAAGCTGCTCAAACTACAGACCTGGAGCTGATGCGTATGAGGAAAAAAGTGCAAGAAGGTGCTATGCCGGAAGCAAGAATCGATGAAGAAGGAATACTTCGAGTCAACTCCAGACTTTGTGTTCCTAACAACCCTGATTTAAAGTATGAAATCATGATGGAGGCGCACAACACACCGTTTGCAATCCATCCTGGAAGTACCAAAATGTATCATGATCTTCGTCATACATTTTGGTGGAGCAATATGAAGAGAGAGATAGCGCTGTTTATCTCAAGGTGTCTAACTTGTCAACGAGTCAAAGCGGAGCATCAAGTACCAAAAGGTCCATTGCAACCACTTGAAATTCCAGAATGGAAGTGGGAGCACATTACCATGGATTTCGTTACCGGTCTTCTCAGGGTTTCTCAAGGTATTGATGCGATTTGGGTCATTATTGATAGATTGACCAAGTCTGCTCATTTCTTACCGATACGAGAAACTTATACACTTGAACATCTTGCTCGTATATACATAAACGAGATTGTAAGACTGCATGGTATGCTAGTATCCATAGTTTCTGACCGAGACCCAAGATTTATTTCACGATTTTGGGTTAGTTTCTAAAAAGCTATGGGCACGGATTTACGATTTAGTTCAGCATATCATCCTCAGACGGACGGACAATCAGAGGGGACTATTCAAACTCTTGAAGATCTATTAAGACTCTGTGTCTTTGACTTCAAGGGAAGTTGGGACAAGTTCTTACCGTTGGTGGAGTTTTTCTACAACAACAGTTATCAAGCAAGTATTGGCATGGCTCCATTCGAAGCATTGTATGGAAGAAAATGTCGTTCTCCAGTATGCTGGGATGAGGTGGGTGAAGCAACGTTGTTGGGACTAGAGTTGGTACGTATGACTACAAAAAAGATTCAAACGATCCGACAATGTATAAAAACCTCACAAGATCGACAAAAGAGTTATGCTGATCTTCATCGAAAGGACGTGAAATTTGATGTAAGAGATCATGTGTTCTTACGTGTTGCTCCATGGAAAGGGGTTACGAGATTTGGAAAGAGAGGAAAGCTCAATCCTCGATTCATCGGTCCATTTTTAATCCTCGATCGAGTAGGAACTGTGGCTTATAGACTCGCTTTATCGCCAAGTATGTCTCGTGTTCATAACGTTTTTCACATATCCATGTTACGTAAATATGTGGAAGACCCGAACCACATTATTGAGTTAGAACCGGACGAAATAGCGGAGGTTTTGACGTATGAAGAAGTTCCTGTTCAAATCTTGGATAAGAAGAAACATATTCTACGCTCCAAGGTTATACCTCAAGTCAAAGTTTTGTGGAGAAACCACGATGTTGAGGAAATGACTCGGGAGTTAGAATCTGAAATGAAATCAAGGTATCCTTACCTCTTCTACATACCAGGTACGTACCCTAATTTCGAGGGCGAAATTTCATAAGAAGGGGAGGTTGTAAGACCCCAACTTTTATAAATAAAGATGAATTTTCTATAAATATCATTTTTGAATATTATGGAGTTAATTTGATATAATGTTATAGTTGTGGGTAATATTTATAAATTTTGCAAAGTACGCAAGTTGTTATATAATATTCGATTGGTAGGAGAATATTCGTTTTAACAGGAAATATTCGTACAACGACACAATCATTGGTGGACCCCACAACGGAATTATTGTCGGATTGAGAAAACGACAAAAATATTTTATTAAAAATAACGGCGGAAGTTTTACCATTGTTACTGTTAAACTACTCGGTAGTAAAAGTACAGTAATACGTGTGGTTGCATAGTAGCACACGGTATTGATTATTAATGCTTATGTGAGAAGTCACTCAGTTTGATTCAATTATTGTCAGTTAATAATATGAATTATTTAGCGATAATGACGTTTTGTTTTATTCGTATTATTAACGTAATAAAACAGAAACATCTTTTTATATAAAACAGAATACTTTATTAAAGTTATTCTATAAATAGAATATATTATATTTTATTTAAAAGATTTTTCTTTAAATATGGACCGTCAGATTAAAGTAATCAATCTGGACCGTTCATGAATTAGTTACTATGCATTCTATTTTTCTATAAATAGCAGCTCATTCCTTCATTATTTCTTACGAATTCACTGAACTCTAGAGAGAGAAACTATAGAGAGAGAGAAGAAGAGTATTATGCTACTTAACTACTTCCTTATTTCAGCTCTTCTTTAAAACGGTAAGGGGTGTTATTCTTTCTTATTCATGAAGAGAACTATTGTTATTCCATTTCTTATTATTCTGTTGGAATAACCTGTATACGCGGTCTACCCTATACTTGGTGACATATTTCTATTATTCTGTTGGAACATCCTGTCTGTGTGTTTTACACCGGACCTGGTTCCGTTTTTATTATTATTCTGTTGGAACATCCTGTCTGTGTGTTTTACACCGGACCTGGTTCCGTTTTTATTATTATTCTGTTGGAACATCCTGTCTGTGTGTTTTACATCGGACCTGGTTCCGTTTTTATTATTATTCTGTTGGAACATCCTGTCTGTGTGTTTTACACCGGACCTGGTTCCATTATTATTATTCTGTCGGAATATCCTGTCTGTGCGTTTACGCCGGACCTGGTTCCATTATTATTATTCTGTTAAGAATAACCTGTCTGTGCGGTCTATCGCATGCATGGTGATTTCTTTTGTTATTCCATTCTTTATTATACTCAGTTGGTTAAGTTTTGACTTCTATACTCCATAAAATTTGTGGAATATCCTTGACATTTGCGCTTCATCTAGTATCTATTCATGAAAATATTCTCCTGATCATTCTTGAATTTTACTCCACAAAGTAGTATCATGTTGACAATTTGGACGTTGTTAATTCTTGGATAAAATAATTCTTGAACTTGTTTTATTGAATTCTTATATCATTGTCATCATCCTCATGTTTATAAAATGTTGAAAGTCATCTGTGGCCTGTAGTGCATAGATGGACTTGGTATGATTATGACCAGGGATTATTCGGTATAATCATGACCGTAATATTATAAATGATGTGGTAAAAGTCCTCATTGGCCCGTAGTGCATTGATGGGCAGTTGTTGGCATGATCATGACCATTAATGAATACACGAATATCCTTGGCCGTAGTGCAGGGGTGATTCGATGATGTGGATTATTTTATTAAGCTGAGTCCCAGCGATAACAGTGTTGAAAAACCTTTTAAATCATAAAAGATAGTAGAGTTTATTTTCTACTTGACTCTTTTAATGGATTGCTTGTTCCGCTGCAGTTAAACTTGATGTCTATTATATTTTATCAGTTTAACATTGTTGAAGGCTAATGATAATTTATTCTGCATTATCATAGTCATAATATTTCTTACTGGGCTAGTTGAGCTTACCCTTTCTTTCACCGTTCTCTTCAGGAAATGAGAACGTAGCTGGGGCAAGTCGGGGAACGGAGTGATGGTTCGAATGATAGTATTAGTTAGTAGTCCTCACTATTCTATGTAATAGTGTGTTAATAAATGTAATGAGGACTACTTTTGAGTATGAATATTATCTAGAAGATAATATTTGTATTCAAACTCGCAGTTTATGTTTTGTCGTATTGTACACGACAGTTGTAATAGTAAGTTGTATTTGTATTCTGTACTATGTATCTGACGACCCAAGATGGGTGATGTATACCTAATTTTGGGGGCGTCACAAATACCAACATATTATCACCCTGATGACCCAGTAACACCAAACCATTACATGAACCAAAAACACAAGATCAGAGGGGTTTTCCAGGTACATGAGAACCTTTATGGACATGTCAGGTCCAAACCATTGAATAAAATCACTGCAACCCTCCATTTAACTGAATTATTGCGCAAATTTGCTACCCTTAAAGACCTAGCTGCAATTCCAAAAATACAATTAAGGAAAACAACAAACAATATGCCGAACAATTACGCGACGCGCACGCATATACAAAGTAAAGGAAAGACATTCCCATCCTTTCATAATAATAAGAATATGCACTCTTATACCCACAATTATAACCGATTCTAATCACAATTATAAACGTAGTGATCCAATTTTTAAAATCAGAGACTTGGAGGAAAAAGAAAAAAATAAATATAGTGATCAGAATCTACAATAAATAAGAAAACCTTTCGAGACAGCATACATGAACACAGGGAAAAAAATGAACGGATATATATATATATATATATATATATATATATATATATAGAGAGAGAGAGAGAGAGAGAGAGAAAGAGAGAGAAAGAATACGTTGAATGAAGAAGAAAGGTGCTGATTAACTAATAAAGTTATTCTAAACGAGGAGAAAGAGAAGAAGCCATGGGGTAACTAATCCCTAAATTAAGGAATCCTAATTGCATGCTAATTTCCTAAATTAAGGAATCCTAATTGCACTAATATTATAAATAAATATAAAATTGTATTGATTGTGTAAATATTTTATGAGTACACTATTGTTGTAATTATTTTTAAAAATATAATAGAATATGTAATTCATCCTAAGAGGTCCATGGCCCAATGAGATTTTTTTATTTCTCTTTATCAGAAGCAGATCTAGTGTTAGGCCAGCTAGCCATAGCTAGGGGAGGGAAAATAAACCGGTTTTTTCGATTTTTGGATGAACCGGCCGGTCGGTATAAATATAAACCGGTCCGGTTCGGTACAAAAAAATCGATATATACCGATTTTTCGGTACCGATTTCGGTCCAACGCTTTTATGGTTCGGTATAAACATAACCGGACCGTATATACCAGTTTTCTAATTTTTTATTTTTATTATTAATAACAAAAATAATAATAATAAAATATTGATTATAATAATAAAAATAATAATATTATTAATAAAAAAAATAAAATAATAAAAATAAAAATTATATTAATTTTTTGTAGAAATCGGTACCGCCGGTTCGGTATACTACTGGTATCGGTACCTAAATTTGAGTAATTTATGTACCAGTCCGGTTCGGACCGATTTTTACCGGTTGCCCACCCTTAGCCGTAGCTACATTTTTGAGATTTTTTATATAATAATATACTCCTATATACTAAATAATATTTCCCTAATTATAGCTAGGCTTTTAAATAGACTAAATAAAAAGAAAATATTTTCTACATAACAATATAGGAGGAATGTTTTATAAATATATGAGATATTTTGTATACCAAAACTTTAACATAATTATTTGGAATACAAATGAGTTCTTAATTTGGTGAATCGTATTATGGGAATATTTATTCTTATTACTATCCTTAATGCTTTAATATGTACTAGGTTATGTTTGAATACCTCTTAACAGGCGTATCTTTGATTTGGTCAGAGGTAAAATATGTGTGGTATTTTTTTTTTGTCTTTTAATAAGTAAGATACAAAATTAAATCTTAACTATTTAGAGGCATATCTGAAAGAAATTGAGTTTTTTTTTTGACAAAAATAACCTCTTCAATATTACAAAATTCCTTTTGTATTATAATTCACCAATAATCCGCCAACCGAGGAGAGAGAAATAGAGATTTGTTCAAACTCAAATCCATTAACAGAGGATTGATGGAATTTCCCCTCGAACTAATACCAATCCCACAAAAATAAACAAAAAAAAGCTCAATCACAATCTTTAAGCACAAACTCATCTCTATAATTGATTGAAAATTTCAAATATAATACAAAACCCAATTGCATAAAATGAAAAGAATAGTATACTATCACATACAACCGCTCACATGCGCTCACATGCATATCGACATGACCCACCTGCAGAGTAAGTCAGGTGGGCTATGTCAATATGCATGTGAGTGTATGTGAGCGGTTGTATGCGATAGTAAACTCATTGAAATGAAAAATAGCATTGGGTTTAAAAAGAAATATAGAGAAAAAATTTCTTTTTAAGAATAATGATTGGAAGAAAAGCATATATAAGTCATAGAAATTGTTTGTTTATGGTTGAATGGCTGAATGGATCAGTTATTCATTGCATTTGTTTTGAAAAAAAATTATCTGAATGGCTGAATCTAGGGCTGAGCAAGGAATCAAAATGAAATCGAGATCGCACAAAAAACCGCACCAACAGTTCTAGCGTATGTGACGGTTTTAGATGGGTTGAAAAATCAAAATTACGATTTTAGTTTGGTTACTAGTCAAAATTGCACGCATAAAACCGAATTAACTACACCAAATAATCATAATGTTTTCTCAAATTTGCTACAAGTATATATAATTTCTCTACTATAAAATATTTTTCTCATTTTATTTTAGAAGACAAAAATTGTAGGGTTGAATGAAGAATAAATAGTATCAATTATGTTTGTAAATTAAGAGTTGCTTGGTATTTTATAAATCAAATGTGATAACATAGTATTAATCAAACATATAATTGTTGATGTGTGGAACTATTTTGCTAAAATAACTTCAAGATTGTGTTCACTGCGTAATATGTTTGTGTAGATGATTTTGCTAACTATTTTACGGGTTTGTTATTTCAATTTGTTTTGGAACCGAAACCGCATTAAATGAAATCGCATCGCACCGCACCAATCAAAAACGATTTCACGTGCGATTTTGAAATTTTCAAACCGCACTAAAGTGGTTTCGTATGCGATTTGAGTTTCAAACCGCACCATGATTACCCCTAGTTGAATTGGTCAGCTATTCAGACGATTTGGACTGAATGGTTTAGTGTTATTTTTTTGGCTAAATGAAGTTTTTTTTTTTACAATATTAACTATTATAATAAGTAATATTAAATAAATTTACAACAATGTTGATTTATTTTAAAGGGGTAAAATAATAAAAATTTGTTATTCATATGTTTCAGACATGTCAATTATCAAATAACTTTTTTTATTCAAATTCAATTTTTTTTACTCTCTATAAAAGAGATAATAGTTTTAATGCTTTAAGTGTGTTGAGCAAATAATTTTTAAATATTGATTGTTTGTGTGATTAAATATGTAATTGGTTGTTTTGTATAAGGACGATTTTCACCGTCGTTATATATTTATAATTATTATTTTATTATGAAAATATCAAAAATTTCTGTAAAAATATAAGTTTCCTTCCTAAATTTGTCATGTCTCTTATATTTGGATTATCTGTCATATTTATTATTTACACTTTTATATCGAACATGAAATTCATTTCAAAACATAAGATCGTTATTGAATTTTTGAAATTAATTTAAAAAAATTTCAAAATAAAAATCGATATAAATTTCTTTATTTTAATAATATATTTATAAATATTATAAATTATCTGAAAAATATAATGCATTATAAGATTTATTATTTTATAATCTTAATTTTAAATTTAATAATAATCTCATAATATTATAAATTTTAGTTATGAACCAGCACATTATATGTGCACGTTTCATCACCTGATTGGTGCCCACCGTACGAGTAATGGATAGTAAAGCCCAAAATTTTCCCGCCCAGAGTTTCAAAATATTACGAAACCCGCCTCTCTCTTTAAAACCCTCTCTGGCTCTGTTCTATTCTAGTATTACGGTACATGATTCTGAAGGTAAACAGGAAGAATGGGTAAACGTGTAAAGAGAGAGTCCGAGCAGCAAAATACTTCCCCGCCGGCGACAGAGAAAAAGGTAAAGAAGGCTTCTGCAGATCCAGAAGACGGTACCGGTGATGATGCCAGGTTCTCCGGCGAGCCAATTCCAGCTGTGGAAGCTAATCGGAAATGGCCTGACCGCTATCAATGCAGGGTATTATCAGAATCGTAAACACAATATAATTATTTTTGATTGTCCATTATGTGTTTTCTCATCCTACATTTTCAAATTTTTTTTTTGTCACAGGAGAAATACAAAATTCCTGGTTCATCTATAGGCTCAAATGGGTCAGTGTCAACATTGTATATATAAATATTATTGTGATTTTGTGGGCATTTTTTGTTTTTTTCTTTTTGTGTTCACTAGTTTTATTGTTTAATTTAGAAGAGAATCCGGTGAAACGGGGGTATTGCAAGCCAGGCGTCATTATGCTCAAGCAGTTGTTGATGGCATTGTTTATGATCTTCATGATGATGCTTACGTTAAAGTGAGCTCTCCTCATATATACATATAAAACAATATTCTGTTTTCCATTTTATGTCTATATATGAATGCACTGACACCATTTTCGCGTTCACTTTTGAAAATTAAAATAACCACATCAGAATTTGAATTTTAGGATTTCAGAAATTAACTAGAATCATTTTTTGTTGAACAGAGGAGTCTGAGTAATTTTATATTTCACTTTTCCTCTTTAGAAGTTGAGTTTTGAATGGGTAGGATGGAGGGTGTGTATGTAGTTCGGCTCTAGTTTTTCATGTAAAATAATGTCTTTGATTTTTTGATTCTGATTATAGGAACAGGGTCCATACCAACACCCTTAATTTTCCTTGGTAATTAATTGATCTTTGTTGCAGTGAGGTTTGCTTTGTTTTCTTTGTCTCATTTTAGTTTTATGACTGTGTCAACAAATATTCATCACATGAACAATCGTATCCTCAAAATTATATCATACTTATACAAAAAGAGCTTAGCTTTAAATCATGCTTTACACTTTGAAGGGGATAACCAGAAAATCTGTCTATGGATATAGCATTAGCACCCTCAAGCAAAGGTGTGAGACCCTATTCCCACATTGAAAGAATGGGAGCATATTGTCTTACAAGCTCAATAGATTGAATCGCAAGTAACTTCATGCCATGGTTTTGTAAGCAATATTTTCACCCATTTGCTGATTACTTGGGCCAGTAAGTGCTTCAATTTGGGCATTTTGTACAGTTTCAATGCTCTCTATTTCTTTTAATTGATACAAAAGTATACTATTGGAGAATTTTCTGTTAAAAGTTTTCTTCTGTTCTGTACACTACTTTCTCATGCGTATAGATTTACTAGGTTGCATTTGAAGTTGCATCATGTGAAATAATCAAGTGCTTGTTTTTAACTGAAGAATCTGGATATTTTCAAGTGTAACTTTACTTGGGCAGAAAGTTTCACATTGTTTATTACAGTAAATTATTTGCTACAACTTGTTAATTTTTAGCATCTTGATATTGTTTGTCCGTTAAAGTAATATTCCTTTTTAATATATCAGGCTGAAGAGGGAGAAGCCAATTATATTGCCAAGATCATAGAGATATTTGAAACTATTGATAAAGAATTATATTTTACTGCTCAATGGTATTTCAGAGCTGAGGACACGGTGAGATAATTTATAACATTGCTTATGCATTGAATGAATATGATAAAATCAATTTGTATATCATTTACTAACCTTCTAAATTATGATGTTTGTAGATGATTAAAGGCCAAGCTCATCTTATTGATAAAAGACGAGTATTTTTCTCGGGTGTAAGAGATGACAACCCATTATATAGCATTGTCTCGAAAGTTAAAATTGTCCAGCTTTCTCCAAAGGTATGAATAATTCATGCTTCTTGTCATAAACATAATTTCTCCCTTTAATAGTTTTAGATATCTGTTAGAGGTTACTACTTTTTTGGGTTGATTTTTTTTTCATTTGTAATCAGGTTGATTTGGCTCTTAAAGGGAAGGAAATCTCATGTGCTGATCTTTATTGCGATATGGGATATTCAGAGGATTTTTTTACATTTACTACTATACGTACAGGTTAAACCCTTTACCTTTGAAAGACATTGTTGCTCTCTCTATGTAACAAAAATAAAGTTAATTACGAATTTGATAAGAATATATGTATTTTACTCACAGTTCCTATTTGCAAACAAAACTATAGGGAATCTGAAGGAAGATAATGATGGGTCATCATCCACTGTCTCAAGTGCGACTAGTATAACTGGTGCAGTAGAGAACATGATTATGGATGTGGGAAATTCTTCTGACGTATGCAGATTTCAAGATTCAAATATAACCTTACTGGATTTGTATTCTGGATGTGGAGCTATGTCTACTGGACTTTGCTTTGGTGCATCTATGTCCGGGCTGAATCTCACAACTGTAAGTTAATCGCATAGTACCTATTTCATTTTCACATTTGTAAGCCATTCTTTTAAATTTCATGCAAAGTAAATATTTCATTTTGCTGATCCTCTGTCACTCTTTCTTCGACTACATAGAGATGGGCAGTTGACTTAAATCCTTTTGCATGTGAAAGCTTAAAGAAAAATCACCCTGAAACTGAGGTAGTATATACTTTTTATTAACTTTTCTAATCTTTCAATAATCCAACATCCTCATTTTACTGTTAAATTTTAAAATTTAAACTGATCATATAGGTGAGGAATGAAGCAGCAGAAGATTTTTTGTCTTTATTGAAGGAGTGGGAAAAGCTCTGTAAAGAGTTTCAATTGTTGGGTTCTCATCTGTCTGAAGATCTCAATTTGGAACCTAAAAACTCACATGTTGATGATGATGAAGATGGCTCTGATGTGTCTGCGGTTAATTCTGATGAATTTGAAGTGGGGAAGCTACTATCTGTTTGTTATGGTGATCCAAATAAAATCAAGAAACGTGGATTATATTTTAAGGTATTTTAATAATTTAGGTGATTTATGAAAAATGGAATATTGGATGCCTCTAAATTTTTTTTTGCTAATTAATTAACTTCTCGAAATTCTAATTATCAATTAGATATGATCAAGTTTCCCGTTCATGATATTTACTGCATAAGTTGGAATACTTTACATGGAATTTCCTTAATTGAAATTATAACAAACTACATCCAACTTTCCAAGACAAGATTTGCTTTCTTTAAATAATCAAACTTTGCAAAAGTTCAGAAGCGTGATTAAATAATTTGAGTCTTTGACTAAGACAAGATTCGTTTTCTTTAAATAATCAAACTTTGCAAAGTTCAGAAGCGTGATTAAATAATTTGAGTCTTTTGACTTGTATAAGTTCATGTAACAAAGGTTGACAACCTTTGATTACATTGCGGGTGTTCTTTTCTTCCCTAAAAGCAAATAGGCCGGTGATCCCATTGAGTATCACATAAATTTGTCTGAGGAAAAGTTCATCTTACCCATATGCCTATAAAATCAGCAGAAATTAAGTTTTCCATTATGTTTATGGTGTAAATCATTGTTGCAAGTTTGTGAGATTATGTGCTAAACTTAAGTTTGTAGTGCCTTGATCTCAATTTAATAAGCAATTCTATTAATCAATCTATATTTTTCTTCCCTCATTTTTTTGGTCATTTACAAAGCTGAAACTAGCTTAACCTACATGGTAGTTTTGTTATTGCTTTGTTAGGATTTATGGTAGCTAAATAAGAAAATATACAAAATTCTCATGGAGGAAGTTTCTTAACTAAAGTCGAAACGTAGTTGGATAATTTTGAAAACTAGTTTAGAACATTCAATTCTTTATAAATTGTAACATCAATGCTGGCTACATAGATTTCTCTGGAAAGATGGTACTTTCTCCTCCTTGCAAACTTTATTTTCAAATGTCTGATTTTTGCACATTTTATATATAAACCAACTTGATTTTCGGTATCCGGCAAAAAAAGAGAGCTTGTTTTTCTTTATTGTATTACCATTTGAAATATTTTTCCTTTTTCTTATCTATTTCTTTGTCTTCCTTGCCATTTATTGTTGTATTATTTTTTTTCTTTTTAACTTTTAGGTGCGTTGGAAGGGCTATGGGCCAAGTGAGGATACATGGGAGCCCATCAATGGTTTAAGGTATCAATTATTACAGTTTCTTGTATTTTATTTGACTTATATGCTTGATCAATCTACAAAGGAGTAATCTTATATGTTTCTTTCCTATAATAGAGATTGTGATGAGAGTCTGAAGGACTTTGTATCTAGAGGGTACAAAGCGAAGATATTGCCTCTTCCTGTAAGTTTTTAGGCTTTTATATTTATCTTGTACACCTTTCTTTCCAGCTACCATTTTGCTTATGCATATCCCATTGTGTTTTTGCTCTATGCTTATTTAGGGCGATGTAGATTTCATATGCGGAGGTCCCCCTTGTCAAGGAATTAGTGGTTTTAATCGTTTTAGAAACAAAGATGATCCTTTGAAGGATCCAAAGAACCACCAACTTGTGGTATTTATGGATATTGTTGAATATCTTAAGCCAAGATATATATTGATGGAGAATGTTGTCGATATAGCCAAATTTGCTGGTGGAGTTTTGGTTTGTTATGCCATTGGGCGCCTAATTTCTATGAACTATCAAGCACGTTTAGGAATAATGGCTGCAGGCTCGTATGGAGTTCCTCAATGCCGACTGCGAGTTTTCCTTTGGGGTGCTAATTCAATGGAGGCAAGTTTTTGTTAATTCTCTAATACGTATATTACCAATGTATCATAATTATCTCTTTGAATGCTTCTTTTGTGTTCCAGAATTTGCCTCAATTTCCTTTGCCTACACACGAGGTTGTTGGAAGAGGGGTTGTAACTAATGAATTTAAGGTACAAATTATGTTTGATTTTACAGTTTGATTGAGCTATTTGTGTTTTACACAGTTTTTGTTGCTTCTCATATAGGAAATTATTGTTGGGAGAGACGGTGAGCAGACCTGCAAGTTGGAAAAGAGCCCTTTACTTGGTGATGCAATCTCAGATTTGCCAGCGGTACATCTATTACCTATAGGATAATTTTGCGATCTTGGTATTTAGTGGAGCTTAAGAGTAATGTTTATTGTCCAGGTCACAAATTATGATGAACAAGACGAAATGCCCTATAGCAGTGCTCCTCGTACTAATTATCAGAAGTTCATAAGACTAGGAAAGCAAGGTGCACTTTATATTTTTTTTGTAGCTTCATTTTACAGTTACAACTCTTTGTTTGAAAGTTTAATCATCTCTCAATTGAGATCTGTACATGAATATCAAATCAAATATGCCTCGCTTCATTTTTACAATTACAACATCTTTTTAAAAGTTTAATCATTTATCCATTGAGCTCTGTACATGAAGACGAAATACGAATAGAAAATTTTATGCCAAGGACTTCTCTATTTATTGTACATTTGTACCATGCTAACTTGCTACAAGTTTTAAGCTGAGATCCTTCGATTTGAACATTCTAACTATATCATAAGCCACCCATCTAGTATGAGAGTCTCGTTTTTCTCAAATTTGTGTGTCCTAACATGAGACTCCTTGTTCTGATAGTTAATCTAGCTTTCATTCAATATTAATACTATCATCAAATTTGTTCGAAAGGTAAATGGTCAAATAGACAATTTTTCTTAGGAGGCTATTCAAAAAAGGGCCCGTCTCATTTTCTGGTGTAGGCAGAATCATATTGAATTTACACAATAATTTTTCTATATTCTAAACCTTATTTTTAAGGAGTTCATTAGATTCGAGTTTACTATATTCTGCAAATAAAATATTATCCATCTATGAAACAACTTGTTATAGCATATAATCTGTTACGTTTTGGTTAAAGTTTAGAATGTTTCTTTTACTTGTTTGACGCAGATGTGGGTTTGGATTATAAGAATTTTCATTAAACATAATATAAATATGTTATTGTAAACCAGGAAGATGCTTATATGGATTCTATGGTTTTCTAGCTGAGAAGGTGCCAAATTTAAATTTGTTTCGATAAGTAATTTCCCTGATATGATTATACCGATGCAATCTAGTTTTAAACCATTGGATGCTTTTATGGCTCTGTCTTTTCTTTTGAGGGTGTGGCTATTTAAGAAAGAAGTAATTCATGTCCTAAATTTTTTAAGTTAGATGGGTAGATTTATTTAATTGCATAGGTACTGGGCAGAATGGATCACAGAAAAAAATGGTTTATGATCATCTGCCACTGAAACTGAATGATGACGATTATGCAAGAGTTTGCCAAATCCCCAAAGAAAAGGTTAGATTTAACTTTTTGTATATAGTTTTAATATAGAAATTGAGGAATTTTATTTAAGCCATGCGGAGTTTTTGATTGTTATAGTGTTTCATATATCCTAGGGAGCAAACTTCAGGGATCTGCCTGGTGTTTTGGTTGGTTCAAATAACAAGGTAGAATGGGACAAATCAGTTCCCCGAGTGCTGCTCCCTTCTGGGAAACCTCTGGTATTGTATTTTGATTTAAGCTATTAATGGTTTTGGTGTTACTAACTAACAATGGTTCCTAACCAATTTTCAATAAATGAATTAGGTCCCAGATTATGCAATGACATTTGTTCGTGGCTCATCGACAAAGTATGTATTATGTGATATTGTTTATTAAGTTGTAATATAGGAATGTTGATCCATTTTTCTAACAAAAAATGCAGGCCATTTGGTCGCTTAGCCATGGATGAAATTGTTACAACTATAGTAACAAGAGCTGAGCCTCATAACCAGGTAGGTTTTTAAACCAAGACAAGATTGTCATATATATACCTGATCAAGCTCAGACTTCGGCCACTTACTTGCTTTTCTAGGTTATCCTTCATCCAAAGCAGGACAGAGTGCTAACTGTCCGTGAAAATGCAAGACTACAAGGGTTCCCAGACTGCTACAAGCTTTTTGGGCCTGTCAAGGAGAGGTATTCTTTATCCCTCCATTTCCTTTTTCTCTGGACAGATGATTTTGTATTTCTACCCTCTAGTTATGCATGCTAAATCATGTTTTTACAAAATGACACCGTTTTCATGATTCCAGCCTCTAATTTTTTTTTTTTTAACATAAAATAAAATTTTCAGGTACATACAAGTAGGGAATGCAGTCGCATTTTCAGTATCCATTGCATTGGGGTATACTTTAGCTAAAGCAATCGAAGGGGTTAGCAATAGCCAACCTTTGCCTCTCCCAGTCATGTTTCCCAACTGCCTCGGCCTACTATCCTCTACTACCACTCGTAATATTGAAGAATCCGAATTATGAAGTTTTAACAACATAAACCCATTCAATATCTATCTTGTTTATTCAACCATTACTATTTTTGATCATTTTTAATGGAGTTTTACTTTATCAATTTGTAAATTTATCATGTGTTATTATTATTATTATTATTATTTATTTATTTTGAGTTTTTAAAGTTAATTTTTGAAATCACAAAATATAAGATTGATTTTAAAAATTATGAATTTTGTAGACCGTAGTCAGATACTTCCCTCCCTCCCTCCCTCCCTCCCTTAATAACCAATGTTTTTTAGGGTAATTATTTTGTTCCAAAATATCTGATTCTCTAGTTGCAATTTTTCCCAAATTACTCTTAAAATAAATAATCAACAATTTTTAATATTTCATATAGCAAGTTCCTTACTATAACATACATAATTTGCCAAATAAATAAGGAGGCTTAATCTCCCGTCATCTGCGTAGCTGCATTATCATGTTTAATTAAGCAGAGCTTTTCGGGCACACCCCAGTTTGTTTTACTTTAAAGTTTTAACCATGCTTTTCATCATTGTTACTCATTGATCTGCAATATACACTTGTTTTCAGTAATAAATTAAGTTCACTAAAAATAGTACCATTTAGTGCCATACACCATTCTTTCATTATGTACAACCAACTACTCCTCACTTCCTTGTGTCAGTTTCCCAACAGAAACAAAAGATTCAGATAGTTCAGTATTCAGATTCAGGCACAACCCCTTCCAAGATTCAGTCTATTCAGATAGATTCTACAATTATCACTTAATGAACATGCAAATAAGAGTGATACTTAATATCCTCTTTAAACACAAATTCGGTATTACCTTTCTTCTTCACTCGATATATATTTTCTTCTTTGTGTTTTCAGCAAGAAATTAGAAACTAATTGATTCCTGCAGAAGTCATACAGTATTTTAGTATTTTCTTCATTGCAAATATTCTACATCCAAACAAGCAGTCCATTAGTAGTCAACTTTGTAATATATATATATATATATATATATATATGCTTCAATAATCATCCTTTACTTAACTAAATTTAATTTAAGCTCCAAATCAAAATCAACCTTTTTTTCCATTCTTCATTTTCCTTCGACAAATTAGGCCCTCTATCTTAATCGGGGCTCAATAGGTAACCAAATCTCATAAAAAGAAATTCCATAGTCTACATTTGGACAACTGCAAAAATACACTTACAGAACCAAACTCTATTATATAAATAAAAGAACAAGGACAAAGGCCAATAAAAGGATATCATTAATTTTTATTTATTTTTTGATAAAAGAAGAAATTTTATTATTAGAAAAGAAGGGATAGAAACAAAAAGTCCACCATCAACGCAGTAAAAAACAAAAATAATCAGTCAGATAGATACCTCTAAAGGCCCCCATAAAAGAAGCCAGAAGAGAAGAAAGAAAAATAATCCCATCATTCAACAAAACAAAAAAAGATCAACTAACTCTAAACAGTTTAACACTACGCTCATTCCAAATTCCCCATAAAATAGAAAAAAAAGGCACACTTCTATAAAATTTTGGCATCTTTTTTTTTTTTCCAAATCTTTAAAAATAAATTAGCAACATATCTTTCACTAAAGCAGGACATGCCCACTCCTCTCCTAACACTCCAAAGAGAGAGCTCCACAAACCTCAAGCAACAAAACATTACAAAAATAAATGAGCACAAGTCTCATTACTCTGCCTGCACATAAAACAAATGTCCGGAGATAAAACTTTGTAAGGCCTGTGATTTTGATAAAGATCCTTAGTATTCAATTTTTGTAAAATTAGAGACTGCACAAAATTCTTGACTTTGGAATGGAACATAGCTTTCCAAATATACGAAGTCAGGATTAGGAACAATAGACCGAGTCAAAAAAGAGAAGTAACTCTTACTAGGGGTGAGCATGGTGCGTTTGAAATTCAAATCGCACCCGAAACCGCTTAGGTGCGGTTTGACAAATCCAAAACCGCACCCGAAACCGCTTGTAATTGGTGCGGTGCGGTTTTAAACTGTGCGGTGCGGTTTCAATTGGTGCGGTTTCGATTTCAAAACCAATTGAAACAACAAAAAGGTCTAAGCCTTCAATAGAATTTAACACAGAGTTCACATCGAGCAATTAACTTAGTGACAAAGTAGGCAATAGGAATTATATCAAGCATAGAAACAAAGCTCATGCCAAACATGTCAAATTCACCATCAAATCATAGAACAGTGAGACACATAAAATAGTTTTATTTTATAATAAAAAAATGATGTTTTAAAACTAAAACATACGCTATATAAAACAACGGAGATCATGTATTCGATAACAAGTAAGAAGGTTTATCTAGTTCTCCAAAACTTAAAAGTATATACTGGAGATAGAATAAAATTTTATCTTATATATTGCAAGGATGACTTATAGAATATAATCCTAATTGTACCTAATTTGAAAAATAATCTATTAGACTATTACTACTATAGCATAAACATTAACCAATGCATCAAGTGCTCGAACCAACAAATTTGGCCCCTCAGCTATAAGACCCTCCAGTAACGCATCAAATAAACCCGAAATTCCAAAACCCAAATGCTTAATTTTTGACTCTATAATTTCTAACCATCTTCTTTCAATTGATGAAATAATAACAATGCAAAACTGAGATTTTCTCTGAGCGTGTTCAAGTGAAAAGTATCTTTAGAATTTACTAGAAATAATACATACACACACATAGTGCGGTTTCGGTTTTATGCGTGCGGTTTTGGCTAGTAACCAAACCGGAACCGTAAATTTGGTTATTCAACCCACCTAAAACCGCCACATACGCCGGAACCGTTCGTGCGGTTCGTGCAGTTTTTAGTGCGGTTTCGGTTCCAATTTGGTTACTTGCTCAACCCTAACTATTACAAGAAAAGAAATCAATTGGATCTAAAGTCCAGATACGCTTATTAGAGGAGGAGGATAAATGAACCGAATCAAAAAAGATAAGCAGAAATTCCCAGAATATGAATTGATCTAATGGTAAAATTTTAAGCAAGAAAGGGATGGTGTCAAACTTGACATTCCCAGAAAATCTAATTTTTATAATAAAATATGCAGCTCTATCCAGAATAGCATTTAGTATTACTAGAGTACTAAATCCCCAACTGAAGTTGTTGTACTTCTCAAAAAAGATGATTGTCGATATGAGTCTTAATCTATTATGATCCGAGTTTTATGAATCTGGAAAGGTAATTTCTTGAAGGAAAACTTATTTAAAGTGAAATCAAATATTGTTTCTATAGCAACTCACAAAATTAATTGGGTGTCCATAGCAATCTATGAGATTCAAACAAATCTAGAATATCAAGGATAGATCATGCACAAAAATTCAGTTACTACCAATTAAAAAGTTATCAATTGAATGTAAATCCAAAGCTGGCCATTTCAGTTTTTGAGTTTAAAAAACTTCTAAATTTCTAACAAGTTTAAACGGTTAAATGCATCGTTTGTGGAGTTGTGAGAAATTATGCATAACTATCACCATTATAAACAGGACAAAAGTCACAAAACATATATAATTTGTGGAAAATTAGGCTAACTCAACCTGCATCTGTTACTTTCTTCATAGTTGCATTTCATGTCTAATTAGGCAGCTTTGCTGATTATCCCCAATTTGTAATTAGTACATGTATATGCACTTGTTTTCAGTAATAAATTAAGATAACTTGCAATATGTAATTTCACTTTCATGTAATGGGATTTAGTGCATGATAGTACTATTTAGTGTCATATACCATTTTTCTTTTGTGACCTGTTGTAGTATAGCCAACTACTCTTAACTTCTTCAGTTACTAGATGCTAGGATATGGCTACTTTTCAGAAAGTCTCAAACCTTAAACTCTACAAACAAGTGAAGTATTTCAAGAACAAAAACAAAACTACAGAACTACAATACAAAACATTCAGTGCAGAGAATAAATGAGAAGAAAATGATCTGTGAAGTTCCTTACAGAGATGGGAAGTTATTTTTAATCACTTTCACTTGAACCCTCAATTTTCTCCTATAATACAAACAAAAACCATCCTGAAATAAGAGCAGTATATAAGAGAGAGGAGATAAAGAAACCCGAATTGAAAATGCCAGAGAGTAATCTGTAAATGGAATAGTGAGACTAAACATTTTCCATCCTCCGATGGCCCAACAAATGATAAATTTGAAAGGCCATCGACAAATCAGTCCTCAGATCTTGTTCTAAGAGATTTTAAAATCACTGTCATTACCATAACTCGATGTAGGTCCGGGATAATCCTTTGTTCCACAGTTTTGCAGTAGCAAGTTCCAGGACAACATTTCTAACAAATAAATGTTTAACAAGTGACTTTTGGATAAATTAGCAGGACAATACATTAAATGCATTTTAACAATCTTTAATTGATTCTACTAATTAGTCGCTTGAGCGTACTTCTTACGCATGTATTTATACAAAATTTATCTGTTCTAAAAATTGGCCTAGGTGCTAGGCGAGGGCCTGACGCCGTGCCTAAGGCCAAATCGGTGAAAAAAGCGCTATAGCCAATTAGGCGGCGCCTAGGCCCGGTCTAGGCGGAGTTTTTTTTTTAAATTACTACCAAAACCAGATCTTGATATATTTATTTTTCTAATAATTTACCATATTCTTAATGCAAATTGTAATATATCAAATCACAAGAAGAAGTGAACAAAATCAAGTCAAAATGAATAATTTTATTATAGTTGTAATTTTTTGAACTTGTACCAACTTGAAATTATATAAATGATGATACATTTGTAATATTTAGTTTAATTCAATATAATTCTTAAATTTATGTTTAGTTTCTTAAGTTTTAATATTGAATTGAATTCTTAAAATTTTAATTTTTATTATTTAATATCAATTTTGTTTATGAATAAAACTAATACGTCAAAGATATGTTAGTCATACTTAGTATATGGTATTTGTCATTTTCTTTAAGTTCTCAATTTTGAAAATTACACAAATTAAAATAATTCCATAATTAATAATATCAAATGTCTCATTTAATAAACTTCATACTAATTTTTTAAAAAAACATTTATTTAAATTTTTGAGAGGAAAAAAGTACGTATATAATTATATATATGAAGATATCAAGATACTACTTAACTAGTAACACTAATTCTATAATTTAATTATTTCAAGCAATGAATATATATCTTACTACTTAAGTGCAGTTATTACTAATTCTATAATTTAATTATTATCTTTATTATAGATTATTTTGTTTTATATTATTGTTTTGTTAGAATAATGTAAGATAAAGTATTAAAATTGTCTTAAAATAAAAAATCCTGCCTAGGCCCCCAGGCGCTAGACCCCCCTGGCCACCCGCCTACCTAACGCCTTTTAGAACATTGCAAAATTTAATTAATACAACTCCCAACTGAAAAAATCTGATGTCCTGCGTTAAATGCAATTTGATAAAGTTCACAGTAAAAATTTCTAAAATTAAATTCAATATGCATTCTCTCATAAAAATATTTGACTACAGTTATCAAAATTTTCTAAAAGATTATTATGACACATTAGGTACTCACATTTGCTATTGCATATTATGTTTTAGATTTGATTTAATCTCGCATTTATTAAGATCTGATATTAAAGAGGTACGCGAAGGCAGAAGTATATCCAACTTTTTGATTGATTACAATCATCCAAAGCAAGTTAAGTTCTCAAATATTATCTCTAAGTGTTGTTTTTATCTGTAATAATCTTAAATTCCTTTTGCGCACACCTTTGCTACAAAACTATGTATGTACATCTCCTAACCAATAATAAATAATCCGCATTATTTCCGCGTAATATCTATGCTAACTAGGTACCTGCATGGAGAGTTAGCAAAGACATCTCACGAGTCAAAACAAGAACCTTTAATAACTTCAACCTAATCCCTTGTTTTAAGTACTTTTGCCAAAATTCAAACTCATAGATATCTCGCACACTATATATAAGTCTTGTTTCTTGTTTACAATCCCCATCTCTCTTTCGTTTTCCTCCCCTCACTATGATGTTCTTGGCCTACACATCTTCTCTTTTTCTTGTCCATTTTTTTCTTGAAAATTTCATCATGCAGGACAGGGAAAAGTATGCTGAAAGTTCGAGTTATCAACCTAGCCCTAATGTGGATATGGGAAACTGGTCGACTCAACTTGCAAGAAACTGCTGGGAATACACCTGCACGTTTTGCTTCAAAACCTTTCCCTCTGCTCAAGCTTTAGGGGGTCATCAAAATGCTCATCGGGCTGAGCGGAAGGAGGAAAGGAGACTCTGTGTCAGGGACCCCATTTCGCATCGTAAGCGCCTCTATCTTCAGTCACTTTGTCCTCCGGGTCCTCCAGGTGTTGCTGTTTTGCTTCCACCGCAACTGGGTGGTGAGGGTCCTTCTATTTTGCATGGCAGTCAACACAATTCGAACTCATTGCCTCTAGATCTGAATCTTTCTCCTCCAACTGAATTCAATGATGTGGTAGAAGGGGGAACCTATTCAACAAGGTCGTACTATGAAAAGGAAATCATATCTGATGCTGCAATACCTAAGGCCTCCAACAAACGCAATGATGACAATGAAATGGTCAACTGTGAGACTCTGGATTTAAATTTAAAGCTCTAGACTTGCGTCTTGCAAGAAAAAATAAATGAAAACTGAGTAGTCAACTCAGGTGATGCAAAATATATATAAATGAACGAGTTCTCTTTTTGTTAACTAATGCGTTTCCCCCCTCTTCTTTATTTATTGATAAGTACAGTCTTTCCTATTTTTCCCATCATATCATAATTACTCATGCAATCCAACCAGACAAAACTAAACGACTCTATATATCGATCAGTTTCTGTTTCTTTAACCCAGGTTGGAAGGCTATCATTACAAGTACAATAAATTTCATAATCAACGTCAATATTCATCCAAATTTATAATAGTAGTAAAGCTCACTCTAATGGGGAGATTATTACAAGAAATCAAGAATCACTACCCTCACAAAGGAATTAATAAAGCGTCATAATAAGGAAGAATAACAAACTCACACAATAACAGAGAATCAAGATCTAAAAGTCCTGAGTCTTAATCATAATCATCAGGCTAATACCTTGTTAACGAGTTAAGCCAATCTTGTAGCTGACGTATAATTTATTTTCCTTAAATATGATTTTATTTACTAGGGCACGGAAAAAGTGAGACATACCTCACGTTTCTGCGTGATCTTTCCCACAAAATAACACCGTTTTAAAAAATTACAAAACATTCTTTTGTACACAACATGGAAGGGAATGTGTTTTTTATATGAGTAATGCTACTATCACGTAAAACCGCTCACATACATATTGGTATGGCCCACATGACTTGCTCTGCACGTGGGCCATACTAATATGCATGTGAGTGTATGCATGTGAGCGATTTTTATGTGATAGTAAACTTATAATTTCTATATATAAATACACAAAATGACGTCTTTTTTTGTGCGATAACTCACCCAATAATATGTGGTCTCTCACATCCCTTTTTGCCTTATTGTATACTTGAGTATTTTAAATATAAATAGGTAATTTAGGAAAAATATTATTAAATGAAACCAATATATCACCTTCCTCCCTGAAAAATTAGGGATGAACAGTAGTGCCAATCTCTCTCTCTCTCTCTCTAGATAATGTATATTGATATACCAAATAGAGAATTTGAATTGCTCAAACTAATCTATTGAGAATTGGGATTTTGATTTCACCTATTAAAACCCATTATCCAATTCATGATATCCGAATTGCCTTTCAAGGTATGCTTAAAGTGAACGACAACAGCAACAACAACACACCCAAGAGTTAGCTCGGCCTATAAGAAAAAATTATTCATGACACCAGTCGAGTATATACTTCACATCGTAATTACAAAAGTAAATAAAACTATTAATTTTTTAAAAAATACAGAACAAACAATCGTGCAGAAGCAACAAACTATTATTAGGATTTAGAAATACTGATTTTCAAACCTCATAGAAAAGCCCTAAATCATTGTCTCCGTCAATACGCCGTAATCCATGAATCTGACGCTTTTTTTTTATTCTTTGGCGATCGAGCCGCAAGCCCTATATCTGACTTCTCCTGTGTTCCTTTTTCTCAGTTTCTAATTTTCCATATGTATATTTTTGAATATTTTGTAAAATTCTAAAATTATACCTTACTATCAAGAGAAAACAACTAATTTTGGACCTCCTTACACATAAATCTTAAAACTTTATTTATTTTTAATTAAACCACTAAGGTTTCAAATAAGGTAACAAAAATAACTAAAATTATTTTACCTGCGCTAATTATACTACATTCGTATCAAAATTAGATATACATTAATTTTGGGTCAAACGACCGTATATTAAAATTGATGTGAATTTATTTAATTTTAATTAATATAATTATTTATTAATAATAAAATTTATTTCATTTTAAACTTGTACTTGACGTGATATGTTGATGATATGGGAAATATGTTTTATTTTATATTTATAAAAGAAAACAAGGGAAAATTTTATATTTATTTCTTATTTGTCAGAAAATTTTCAGATATTTGATCAACATGTATGACAATGATTACATGTATTATGTGGTCTAAGTCCTTAATCTTTCCTATTGGTCTTTATGTGTAGTTGAGAAATGTGCTTGTTGAAATTTAAACTCCAACTTATGTGTTGATATCATGATGGTGTTACATTTTTTGAGAACCATCATGTTTTTACTTAAAATAGCCCTTAACTACAACTAATTTTAATTACACATACTTACATGTGTAAATATTAATGCAATGCAATATTTATGATCTAATACATTAGTAGTGTAGTAATATTTATTCATATTAATGCACGTCTATACATCTAATGCACAATCTAAATTCAAAATCATAAATGATAGTCAAATTATCAATTTTTTCTGTTGTGTATTTATCAGTTTCTTTTTGATATTATATATCTTTTTGGATATTTTCACCAATAATACTACTATCACATAAAAGTATCACGTATTGTTCACATACTGCCATAAATTTGTTGTTGAGTTAAGTGAGCCATTTCAATAACAAATCCATAGATTTCACCCCATACAACAAGTATGTGAGCATTATATTATGTGATAGTAATATTATTTTTTCAGTTTTCACTGGTGTTGATAGTTTCACAAATAGGACCCATGTTTTAAAAATATAACACGTGAGAGTGGGGGCCACTAGTTTAACTTTTAAAAAAAAAACATTGGGAGAAATATCTCGCACAAAGAAACAAGCTCATTAAAGCCCAAATAATTTTGAATATCAAGCTCCTTAGGCCTTCGCAAAGGCATTATTAGTATGTGTAGTGAAATTTACCAAGTAATCTTTTAAGGAAACTGATATTTTTATATTTTCACATCATTTTTTATCACATGAGCATATAGTGAATTCCCTTCATATGAGAAGAAATCATGTAAAAATATCAAAAATACATGTAAAAAAAAAACACATACAAACGATAATATATCATCATATTTTCATAATTATGATTGAACATTTTCTTACAAAAAATATCCCAACGTGTAAATCAAGGCTTAATGGTTTCCCTAAAGGAGAGAAACCAACTTGATACCACTTTAAGGGATACCCAACATCATCACACTTGTTCCTTCTCAAATCTTATACTACATCAATCCTTAAAAATACTATCAATAATAAAAAAAAAAAAATAGAAATTTTACCGTGTAATATTACTCCATCCGTTCTAAAATTAGACATGTGTAATCTTTTTTAGTACGTTCCAAAAGTTAGAGATAAACGTCTATTTTAGAACTATAGAATAGAATGAAAAGTTCATAATTTGACATTACATTTTTACTATTATTTATAGCGTCGCACCACTACAATAAATTCTTGGTTTATATTAAAGGGTACATATGCGAATATAAAATTATGCTTAAAAGTCATTTTATAAATATATTTCTAATTTTGGAGCGTAGGGAGTAGTAATATATATCATACGAAGTAACACGGCAGCTCTCACAAACTTGGTCATTGAAAAAGATATTCTTTACAACATATTGAAGAGAGAGTCTTCCTTATCTATTGGATTTTCAAGGGCAAGAATGTGCTTCTTGAATGAAGCTGCAGCTTCCTCTCTTTCCTCCAACTGCTCCAGCTTGTCAAATACAATGGCCATCAAGTAGAAAGCTTCCGCCGCCAATTCATGATACTGTGCACCAGCAATGACCATAAATAACAATGATCTAAGGGTTAGATGCCTTTTCTTATTATCTTTTTAAGGGTTTAGGGTTTTGGAAATAAACTAACCTCCAAAACTTCAAACTCTTCAGAAGCTTGCCTTAAAGGATCCAGTACAGCCTCTGAATCATCAAAAACTGGATAGAAATATGGAAGAAAAAGCATATGATAGAAGGTTAACTAAAAACAACGAATTCCATGTGCAGTTGCAATCCAATTACTATTTATTTTTTGTTATTTTTGTCCTTTATGGTGCTGAAAATTAGGTTTTTTAGGAGAGATTAAGAAAAGAGACTTGGCACATATCGAACTTGCTTTGAATACACTTGGTCCAAAATGTTTTTGCTAGAATAACTTGAAATCAGCTTCAAAAAGAAATTATGAGCTTTCTGCATTTAACACATTTTATGTAATCATGTATTTCCTAGATGTATGTTATTTTGATATTTAGAATTACCTCATCATGTTCAAGCTATATCAAAAATAGTCTTCCAATATAAGTTTTTCCTATCATACTGCATTTCAAGATACAGGCAATATCATGTTCTATTGTAGTTCCACTTATTGGAACAAACCTTTTTCCCAAATAAAATTAAGTTGATGTATTATATTGCTAATTGTTTATTTATTTATTTTTTTAAAATTGCAATAGTTGAGTTGAATTGCAGCTTACCACAACTAGTTGGGATAAAAGGCATAGTTGAGTTGAAATGCGTTGATTTGAGTTTATATTGCAATAACCAGAACTTCTTGTGTGATCGAATTTGGTTTTCATTAATGAATCTGGTTTTCTTGTGTATGCAATTTCGTTTTTCTCAATAAGTCCTCTTTTCTTCTTGAATTTTCTTTCCTATAATACATAGAGAGCACCTAGAAAACCCCAGTGAGTGAGAGAGAGTCTAGGGATCTTCAAAGGGGATTGGGATTGGGATTAATTCTCTCCGTGGATTTAGTAAGTTTAGTCGAACAACGTTAAATTGTTGATTGCTTGTGTTGTCTTGCTCTTCATTTCATCCTTTATTGTTGGTATCTTTTTTAGTTTTTATTATGCATCTTGTTAGATCGGCCTCTGCAAGCGTTTGAAAGAACTTAAAATCCTAACAGATTGGGTTAGAAGTGTTTTGATAGTGAAGGGGATAGAACATTAAGTACCTGGAAAGCTTGGATCTGATAGGTAACATTTTGCTTCTGCAATATAGGCTCGACCTCTAAGCTCCAGACCACCATGACCAAGAATGATTGGAAGAGCACCATGTATGAGGGTTAAAGCCCTTTTCGCATGATTAGATCCAAGCGAAAGCCACAGCTCGGCCAGTGTCAGAGTAGCTGAGGCTTTGAGAAGATCTAAGTTAAACAACTGGCAAAATGAAAGGCTCGCCAACGCATAAGGAATTCCTAAAACAGCATTGCCTGATCTCTATTAAAACAAAAACACAAAAAACAAAAACAAAAATTACAATTAGTCAACAAAAACTAAGCAATTAAACTTGGGGAGGGGCCGGTTACAGCTCCAATGCATAAAAAAAATGTGCATATGATGTTTATATTGGGAATTCAGTTCAATGAAATTTGTACAAAATTTTCAATTAAAAAGAATAACCAGCACAAAAGAGGTAACATATTCAGGAAATTAAATTTAAAAACAGTTTAACTGTTTAAGTTTGAAATTTACCAGGATATCTATATAAACTACCATTGTATGTTGGCCTAAATTGACACTATAACCCATCTACAGTTGCAGTCACAACTGTTGTACTGGTTGAGTAACAAGAAAGCTAGTGTAGGTTCTCCAGCAAAACCTACAAAGAGCATAATTTATAAGCATTTTTTACCTTATGAATCTCTGCAAGCAAGAGAAGAACTGTTGCATTCTCAACCTGGAGATTGAATTTGTAACACATGCAGAAGAGGGAGTGTGCAACTGCTGCTGCCTGTAAAGTTAATCATGCATCAGAAAAGGAGTAAACAGCACATGGCTTTCAGAACTTGAAAAAAATTAGAGTGCACACCTAATATTTCTTATCCATGCTAATGTCAGATTCTGCATCCAGTTTAACAAAGCTAAGAATAACTCCCCTCCATTCCAGAATTTGACACACATTTTGACTGTTTTAGGTCAATTTGCAAAATCATAAAATTCAAAGTTGATACAAATTTATTTGATTTTAGTACATACAACAATAACTATGGTAAAATAGCTAAAAGGAGTACTACGGATCCGGTTACCATGAAGTTAACTTCATGGTAAGTAGGTCAATTGACCAATACAATGAAGTTAACTTTATGGTAAATAGGTCAATTGACCAATACATTGCTGACACGCAGAGAGAGCTTGCGTGTGTCGACACTATATTGGTCAATTGACCAAAGTTAACTTCATGCCAACTACTCCTTACTACCTACCATATTTATATATTTCAAAATTTAAGCGAATTTATATCATTTTTAATTTTACTATTTCGTAAATCGACTCTAAAAAATCAAAATATATCTCTAATTTTGTAACGGATTGAGTAATTTTCATCCAGTTGAGCAGAAGACTATATTTATCCTACAAATATATGTAAATGAAGATGAATACAAAATTTTAACTTTCACCGGGTGGGTAGAGGTCACAATTATCATATCCCAAACGATAATCCTCATTCTCAAACACAAACTGTATTTAGTAGAACAAGTCCAAATTTAAGCCAAAAGCAACCCCCATCAGTAAATTTCATTCGAGAAGCCCAGGATGTGGTCTCTATGAATACAGCTCTGGATGGTACATTTTCCACAAGATCAGCTTACGTAGAAAAAACTAGGAGAACAATCAGCATGGTAACAACTGGAAATGGATATATGAACGCATAGGGCTCGTGACAAGTCAAATCTTTAATATGGTTGGAACCACAAAGATAGACTTATTGATACAATCCTGATCAGCAAGTTATTTACAGATTACATGCAAAGGAAAGAAGCAAGTTTCACGCGGCAAAAAATCCTAACGTGGCAAGGATTTTGGCATTTTAAAAAAAAAGATTTTGTTTCCTAAAATATTAGGCAGATTCTATTAGCCTAATTTTTAGGTATTTGTTTTCCATATACTTATCAAATTCTATTATAATTAGGATTTCTTTTCAGTTTAGATTTACTTTCTAAATAAGGTTTTTATTGTTTTATAGAAATAGGAATTTCTTTTCCAAATTAATTTCTACTTCCTTGTAAAAATTAGGATTATGATTTGTAATTCATATTAGGATTAGAATAATTTGTTCCTATTGTTTTTAGGATTTGGATTATTTTGAATAGTATAAATAGAGGTCCAAGTTGATGTAATCAAACACATTATACATTATTCATTATTCATTATTCAATATAGTTGTGAGGTTATTATCTACTTTTGGTTCTTTGAAGAATTCCTAAGTAATTCTTAGTTATTTATTTGAGATTCAATTTGACTTATCATACAACAATTCATAGTTGTGTGTGACGTCTTCTACCGCATCAATCGTCAATTGTACCAAGATTACTGCTTCAATATAAGCGAGATGTCAATGTGTCGTTGGTGTACGTACAACGCATATTTCCGAACGCGAGCAATTGTACCAAGATTACTGTCTACATATAGGCGATGAGTTAAGGTGTTGCAAGCAATCCATCCTACAACTTTGCTAAAAACGATCGGGGCGACGACCACCTCACACAAGCGTGCCGTGGAGTTTATCATTTGGTATCAGAGCTTAGGCTTCTAGAGAATTACTTATCTTTAATTTTCTGTCAAAATATATATTGTAAAAAAAAAGGGAAAAAAAAAAGAAACAAATAATAATTCAAATTCTATTTCCATTGTGCTAACCAAACTTGTAGCACACTATCAAATCATCAAATTCCAACCAAGAGTTCATACCGTTCTATTATCATCAATTCTGAAACGGAGCTACAATTTACAAATCTGAAGCATATAAGAGAAGTACAAGACAATCAATCGGTGATTTTGTTGTATTCTAATAGTCACATCATCTATATTTTTGTTTCGTGATAAGTAATTTTTGAATTGATTAGTAAAACCAAGACTTTTGCTAGGGGAATTCAAGAAGAACCTATTTGAGAGAATTTTGAGGTAAAAAGTTTAGTGGTGAGATTAATCGAGGGTAAAAGCCAATTGAGCGATACACGAGAGATTTATTATTATTTGAGTAAAACACGTAAGGGAGTGTGCGAGAAAATTTTTTATCTACTAAATTTTGTTTTGCAGCAAACATGTATGGCTACAATTATGAAAGTTCTTATAGATCTCGAAGGAATACTTTCCAAGGCAATATTGATACAGAGGCATATCTGAGATGGGAGAGAAAAATAGAAAGAGAATTTGACTGTCATGATTACTCTAAGCGGAGGAAGGTCAGACGGGCAGTTCAAGAGTTCTCTGATCATACAATTATATGGTGGCAGCTTAGCAAACAAAAACATGGGGAGCGTCCGTTCAAGACATGGACAGAATTAAAAACAACAATGAGAAAGCGGTTTGCTCCAGTACAGCGTGACAGGAGGGAGGAGTATACATCTCAAAGACATGTAGAGCAACCTTCAGGGCGATCTACAGTAGATAATAACAGGAGTGTTCGCACACAAGTCAACAAGGAAGATTATTGGATGCAGCTACAATATACTCCTAAGGCGCAAAAGAAACAAGATCAGCCGGGGGAGGTGGAAGGAATTATAGAATATGCAGTCCAAGGAGAGTTATTGAGTTCGAGTGTTCAAGATGAAATCCATGATCAAAATCATGATGGTGAACATCCGAAAGAAAGTAATCAAAAAGATGAGTTTGTAAAAGGAAATATATATGGAAAAGATCGACAAAAAGAAATTGTTCAAAAGATTGATAATGTAAAAGAAAAGTTTGAAAAGAATGAGAGAGAAAAGAAAAGAGAGAATGAAAATAAACGAGAGAAAAACAAACGAGAGGGTGAGTATAAAGAAGAGAGAAGAAATATGTGATCACGAAAAAAAGAGTGAGTTGAAAAGTGAGTTATATTTTAAAAAGTCAATGACTGTACATTCGTACAAGATGACGCTTTTGAATACTAACACTAACGATTCTTTGTCTAATTTTGTTTTGTTTATTGTGCAGGATGTTAATGAAATACCCCGTGCTATCATTCCGTACCGATCAGCTGATAGTATTTCCGAGGATATGACGGAATTACCAAGGCGGGTTGGAGAGTTGGTGAAAGTGGGTATCGTGAGAGAAGACACGAGTTCATGTGTTGATTATGAGATCATAGTACCTAAGGAGGATGAGACAACAAATTTGTGCATCGATTTTCAATTGGTAAACAAGTATCGTTATTATTTTCAATATTTAGATAATATGTTTGATAAATTGCATAGTACTTATGTTTTATCTACATGTGATAATGATCATGTGATGACAATGCCTAATCAATTTAGCACGAGAGATTGTGATAAATGGAAAATTATTTTAGCATGTGAGTTATATAGGTGGTTAGTTATTTCTGTTAGATTAACTGATGCATCTAGTGTTTTCATGGGTTATTTAAAACATATTTTGCATGCTTCCATTGAATTTGTTGTTAGCTATTTTGATGGTAGGATCGTTTTTATCATAAACTATGGAGGATATTTGATTTATGTTGAGTTAGTTTATGATCATGATATATATTCTCATTTTCGATGTGCTTCCTTGCATGAAATTAATTCTAGGTTTTCTTATCCAAATATTGACTTAGGGTTTCATGCTAGTCAATCTTTACATGAATTATCGTTAGTTGACAATGGTAGTAATCATGTTTCGTTAGAGCAATCTTCATTGCATGATTTGCTGTCATATGATTTTGATTCAAGAAGTGTTTATCATCAAGATAGTTTGAGAGCTGAGTTATTTGCATGTTTAGTTAGTTCACTTGGATTAGCTAAGGCATTGCATACTTTCACGGAATTGTTGAATTATATTTTGCATTTTTTCATGGGAAAATTTGTTATTCTCGATTTTGATGATATTTCGATTTTTGTCTGGAAAATTATTTAGCATGTGTTGAGTTTGTTTGTGATCATCGTCGATATGCTATTGAATTTTCAACTTATGATTGTGACCTTTTTATTCCGTTAGTGCTATTATGTGATTTTGATTGTGTTAATGTCAATGGAAGGAGAAAGGCTGGTTGTGTTTTGCAAATTCGTGATAGGATCATATTCATCGAGGGAAACATGGATTGTGCAATTCAATTCGATCAATACATTGAGAGTCTACAGGGAAGTGTTTTGAATATTATTTTAGTAGACTACACATGTGATTTTGATTTATTTGATTCCTTTGTGATTAGACAAAAGGAACTTGTTAATTTGTTTTATTTTGTGTTTAATCTAGGGATTCAGGTGAATGGGCTTATGCGACGTGATGAATTTCAAAAGTTGATATTTGACCCAAGATCATTGACGTGATTTTGTTTGCGAATGATCGAGATCATCACCTTGATTTTTGATCCGGGAATTCGTAAATGGGTGGATTTGCGACATGAAGAGTTCTACATAATGATATTTGATCCAGGAGGAATTTGTGGACGAATCCTTTTTAAAAGGGAGAGAAGCCATATTTGAGGACAAATCCTTTTGAAGAGGAGAGGAATGATACAATCCTGATTAGCAAGTTATTCACATATTACATGCAAAGGAAAGAAGCAAGTTTCACGCGACAAACGATCCTAACGTGGCAAGGATTTTGGGATTTTAGAAAAAAAGATTTTGTTTCCTAAAATATTAGGCAGATTCTATTAGCCTAATTTTTAGGCATTTGTTTTCCAGATACTTATCAAATTCTATTATAATTAGGATTTCTTTTCAGTTTAGATTTACTTTCTAAATAAGGTTTTTATTGTTTTATAGAAATAGGAATTTCTTTTCCAAATTGATTTCTACTTCCTTGTAGAAATTAGGGTTATGATTTGTAATTCCTATTAGGATTAGAATAATTTGTTCCTATTGTTTTTAGGATTTGGATTGTTTTGAGTAGTATAAATAGAAGTCCAAGTTGATGTAATCAAACACATTATACATTATTCATTATTCAATATAGTTGTGAGGTTATTCTCTACTTTTGGTTCTTTGAAGAATTCTTAAGTAATTCTTAGTTATTTCTTTGATATTTAATTTGATTTATCATACAACAATTCATAGTTGTGTGTGGCGTTTTCTACCGCTTCAATCGTCGATTGTACCGAGATTACCGCTTCAATTTAAGCGAGGGGTCAAGGTGTCGGTGTCCATTCAACGCATATTTCCGTACGCGAGCAATTGTACCAAGATTACCGTCTACATATAGGCGAGAGGTTAAGGTGTTGCAAGCAATTCATCTTACAACTTTGCTAGAAACGATTGGGGCGACGACCACCTCACGCAAGCGTGCCGTGGAGTCTATAACTTATGGAAGCTCCACTCCGTCCACTAGAGACGGTCAAGTGGAATACAGATTGTAGCTCTATGAATATGAAACCAGGCTGGCATGGGAGAGCTCATTCAAGCAAGTGGTGAATGACTTGAAGGATTCTAAGGGGCTTTCATCTTGCACTAGTAGAGATACCTTCTTGATCAATTCATTACTAAATCCAAGTTTGATTATTGAAAAAGGATAGGAGCGAAGCCAGTCGACTATACCTGAGAGGGAGAGGAGGAGGAGGCCTAACGAGCGGGGCAAAGGGGTACCCCTTCATATCATAGTCTCACTCAAAAACTAAGATATTGGATTACGGGATATCGGCCAATTCCTATATTTTGGGAGCCTGCACAACACAACAGCTGAGCTCTTGGCAGGCTGACTGGGGCTTCTCTTTGCTTGGGAGACAAGTCATAAAAGGTGCACTACTGGAGATGGATGTCGAAGCTGTCTCCAGTTGACCAAGAGTGCTAGCGGCGGAGGAAAATATCTATAAGGGAATATAATTCAGTACAGGACCCTTGTAAGCAGAGACTGTTATTTTGACATCAAGAACACCCCCTCTAACTGGATTACTTGCGCATATATTCAACCATTAGTCTCCTTTCTTCAAATGTCTTTAGCACTATATATATATAAATGTGTGTTTGTGTGTGTTCAGGTTTCACTCTATCATCTCTGACACATTAAAGTAATATGTAAGACACTAAGAAGGAGTATAAGACAAAACAACGGGTAGCACCATTGTTCAGTTACTACCATAAAGAGTTCTGCATAAGATGCTACTTGATCTTCAGGAAAATGGAAAAGATTGGCAACGTTCAGAAAGTTTAGAAAAAGGAAAATTTATGACCTCACTGAATTGGTTTGCAGCAAGTAATGTCCGAGCATGTCGAAGGCTTGCTTCTGTCTTCAGCTCCATATCCACACCAGTTACAGAAGATGCCAAAACTCCAAGCTCATCACATAATTGTTGAGCAAGTTTCAAGTTTCCCCTACAAGATAGCCAGCTCATGTTAAACATAAAATGTAAAGTCTAAGGAAGTGGATATTTTCTATGTTGTTTTCACGATCAATAGCCTTACTTATGTAACGCACGCTCATGGAGCAACTGCAGTTTAAGAAGCAGAATTCGAGACTTCGAGACAGATAAAAACGTCACTTCTGCTATTTTAAGAGCAGCGAAAGCTTCTGCACAAGTAATAAATCATATAAGATCATATTTGAAAATTATAAAACTAACTTAAGAGTGATGAACGAGTCCTTCCTGTTAGGGAGGAAGAAAGAATTTTCCTTTTGGGGATATTAGGCAATTGATGAGGGTTATCTATCATGTCTCTTGTATAGTGTGGAGTCTATGATAATGATGTTAAATTATGACCTTCGGCATACATAAATTATCGGCAAAACTAATGAATTACCTACTGTAGTTAACATGTTTTACTGATTACACCATTGAACTTTTAATTTTTCAAATTACCCCAGTATACTAATTATTATTTTGAAATTAGGTCATTCCGTTAAAAAATTTAAATAGACGTTAATTTTTTATCAACAAAACTAACTAATTATCTACTGTAATTAGCACGTTTTACTGATTACACCATTAAACTTTTAATTTTTTAAATTACCCCAGTAAACTAATTATTATTTTGGAATTGGGTCATTCTTTGCCTCACAACTGTTAAATTATTTTAGTTTTTATCCTACGTCGATGTGAAAAGAAAAAAGAAAATAAATAAATTTGATTTATTCTCTTTATTCTTTCCTCCCATCTCTTTCTTCTCCCCCTTCTTCCAGATTAAATAAATCTGCGTATTTTCTCTAAAATTTCTGAAAATTCCAAGATCCGAGTACCCAAAACATTGAATTGAGCTTCACAGTTCAGCATTAGATATAACAATGAAGTCCGAATACCCAACAATAACAACAAATGAAGTAAATAGTATTGCAGTAGGTTTAGTCCCTCTCGCCTCAGATTCTAAGCAGCCTTATGTCTCCGAACTCCTCTTCTTCACTCTCGATCGCCTTCACAAGGTTCACCCCTTCTCCAATCTGTCTATATATATATACACACCCATACATACACGTGGTAGTAATATTTGGTTAAATTGATTTTGTTGAGATTGTATTTATGATTTGATAGGAGTGAGTTTTTACGGGTGGTGGATGCGGAGATAATTCAGATGCAGATGTAAGAGGTGGATGTTGTCACTTATCGCGCTTTCATTTCTACTGTTGATGCATTGCTTTTCATCCGCGAGTAAGTTTCTTCTATTGATAAACATATGAGATCCGAGTACCCAAAATATTTTGATTTTTTTTCCAATTTTAAGTTTTTTTTTGCTACATAAGTAATATTTTTTATTTTTGTATTTCCTTTTCAAAGCCACGTAGATAAAAAATTAACGTATGTTTAATTTTTTTTAACGGAATAATCCAATTTCAAAATAATAATTAGTTTACTGGGTAATTTAAAAAATTAAAAGTTCAATGGTGTAATCAATAAAATGTTCCAACTACAGTGGGTAATTAATTAGTTTTGCCGACAAAAAATTGACGTCCGTTTAATTTTTTTAACGAAATGACTCAATTTCAAAATAATAATTAGTTTACTGGGATAATTTGAATAATTAAAAGTTTAATGATGTAATCAGTACAACGTGCCAACTACAGTGGTTAATTCATTAATTTTGCCATAAATTATCAATAACTTCAAAATTACGAAAATAGTGTGTTGGTATAATTTGAGCATGTTCATCAAGTGTTGTGGTATAAAAGCACTCTGTGATGCAACTGTGCTTAAGGGAGAAGCTAAAGTTCAGTGCTTCTCAAACTTCTATATTTAACCGTAAAACATTAAGATTGACGATATATATTTGTAAAGTGAAGTTAAAAATAAATGAATTGGAACTAATTTCAATAAACACCACTCTGCACCAATAAAAGCGCTCAACTATAAACCACGGGTCCTACCAATAGAAGCATAGTTATCAAGGCGCCAAGTTGAAGCGAGGCGATAGCCGGAAACTTAACCGCTTAGTCGACAAAGCGCCCGACTAGCGTCCACAAGTCGACAAGTCATTAACAATGTAAATTTTATTTGTATAAAATTATATATATTTAACATTTATATGAATATTTATATATTTATATTTATAATAATTTACTATATTCATAAATTCATAATGTAAGTTGTAGCATATCAAATCACAATATTAGTAAATAAAATATATTATAATATTAGTAAGAAATATATATTATGATATACAATATTAGTACAATACATAACCAAAAAATTATAATACTAATTTATTGTGCTGTATATATAATATTAATTTTTATTTATCATGCATATAACATAATATTAATGTAAACTACATGTTGTAGTTTACTCTGTGTGTGTGTATATATATATATAGTTATATTGCATTATTCTTTGTGTTGAGTGCTTAGTTTGCTAACAAAACACGTGTCTCATTTACCTGAATAGAATAACATGGGTCACATGTCTTCTTTAACTAGTGGGTCTACGTAGCGGGTAACAAAAATAATTCCCAACGAATAAACAAAACCAAACAGTTGCATTCACGAGTCAACAAAGCAGAACCTTATTATATTAAAAAAAATTAGCAGCATCAGTACTGAGCAGAGAAGAAGACGTGAAGAAGAGAAGAAAACAAGAAGAAGAGCATACTTGTGTCCTATAAGTCGCCGAACTCGCTCGCTAGAGTCAGTCGAGGACTTAAGGTACTCAGTACTCACCCAATTTGTCTTAATCTCTGTTTACTCTACGTAATCGATCGATCGATTGGGTCTGTCTTAATCTCTGTTTTTCTCTTTTCGTTTCTCCCTCTCTGATGATTGATGAATTGAAGTTCCGAAGTGAGCTATCAATTAGGTTCAGTCGATCTTTAGGTTTTTTTTTACCCAATTAAGTTTAAGGTCGGACCAAATCCGCTCCGGCAAGTCGACCGCTTACCAATATAATCGTCCAAGTCGCTCGGCAATCGTCCGAGTCGGCGTCTGAGCGCTCGACTATCTGATCTCCCACCAAGTCGTCCTGCCGCCTTGGAATTTTTTACCGACTTGACGCCTAGTCGTCGCCTAGGCGACGACTAGTCGACGACTTGATAAGCATGAATAGAATTGCTTCATTGTAAGCACTCCTACCAATGTACATTTCTTTAATATTGAGTTTAAGGGTGAATTTTGGAATATGTAATGCATGACATTAAAAAAGGGATTCTTTGAGCCTATCAATTTGAATCTTTCTACTCCTAATTGTACTGATATATGAATAGTAGTAATTTAATGTGAACCTTACGTCTCCATGTCGGTGCTTCATAGATAACAACTATATTACAAATTTGTTTAATAAGTATTAACCCAAATGATTTCAGGCTACAAACACCAAGTATACTAATTCTGAATTTTGCAGTTATGCATTGCGACAAAAATGCGTCAACAAAGAGTATAAGCTGACCTTTGTACCCTTTAAAAACTGCTAAATGTTGGATAAGCTTAGTGTATGCCAATGCAACATCAGCTGAACTGTCAGAAGTTAACAAAATGTAAATGGGGTCAAAGAAGTCGCATACATGGACAACAAATACACCTCAAATAAAAGGTCTATATAAGCAGAAGCCTATTTAAATCTGGTGACATATAAGCTCATAATTACCTTGATGATTCAGCAAAGCAAGTTGCAAAAACCAGAGAAGATATTCGAGCAAGAGGAGCACTGTAAATGGAGAAAAGAGAATAAAATGCATCCATTACAAGACTTGCAAATTTAGTAAGCAGTTTCATAACATCAGGTCAATATGATTAGCATAAAATATGAACGGTAACAACCTTTTTAATTAAACAGGAGCCAAAAGAAACATCTAGAAATAGTGGTATCTTGAAAACGTATAGTTGTTATCCTGGTTAGCCTTATTCTTAGTTCAACAACCAATTGAGGATAAGCAAAAGCCAATATTAGGTTTACGAATCACATCCAAGGTAAGAACAACATACCCAATTCAATAAAAAGATGAACAAAGTTGTATCAAGCAAATGACTCTCAATAAGTAACAAGCAAGATTTGCAAACATTCAACTTCCATATCAAAAACCATATGTCCACAGTTGTAACTTCGCAAGCAATTTTAGCTATTGGATCCAAAATTGCATTTGAAACATTAGAATCAAATCAAAAAGGAAAAAATATATATTCACGAGCATTCCCACCACCAAAGCCTACATGTTAAGACTACTTTATAAGAATTTGTTGACTTCACATTCACCATGACACATCTTCGGACCCCCACTTTATGGCTTCCTGGGATCAAACTTTTCAGCTTGAATCAAATACCTTCAACGAAAACTAGAGTCATTTATGAGTAATATGTAAACTGCTACGAGAGCATCAGTAACTGCTCTCTATCTACTACACATTTTTTTTTGGGGATAACTCATGACCAGAGTGGTCAGAGTAGTCTTATACCTTTTAGGCATAGTTGTCACGGTGCCAAGGCGGGACGCGGCAATAGTTGACCGCTAGGACGCCTAGGCGATAAAGTGACCGTCATGGCGTCCGTATGGCAACAAGTTGTTAACAATGTGCAATTTATACATTATTTATTTTATTTCAAAAGTATATTACACAATAAAATTTTATATACACTAAAACCCAAAACATAATAACTAACGTAGTCTTTACTCTGTTTCTAGTTATAACTCAAGCAAAGTCATCAACTATGAAGTCATTTCCGTCTCCCTAATGTGCTTTACTCATTCAAAGGAGTAGAGTCATGAGTTAGGTCATGGGTTGAGTCACTTGGGTAATTGAAAAAGTCCATGAATTATGACGAGTCATGATAAAAAATGACTTAATCACTTAATTTGGGCTCACTACCAATGCTTGAGCCTTGGCGGCTCGACGTCCAAGGCGTTGGCTCCAACGCTAGGATGCATAGTCGTCGCCTAGACGACGCCAGGGCGACGCCATGACAACAATGCTTTCAGGTAAACTAACTCTAGTAGACCAATTATTTATTTTCTTGATTTTAACAGTTGATTCGCTTTTCACTAGGTAATATCAAACTTGTTAATCAATTTCTACTATAAAATATTAGGATACAACAAAAAATTTAAACCAGCCTAACTTATGACAGGTATTATAGAATATAGACTAGACCTTCCTTTATCCAAAACAAGGCCACACATTCCAAAATTCACCTGCCATATGTCTCCCAAGCAGTGGCACGAACCAGGTATGAAGAACCTACTAACTGCTTTACAGACGTGGGAACAGAACTAGGTTGTGCACAGAATTGGAAACTATCACCAATGATTCCAGATCCATTTTCTTGATTGAAAACTAATGAACCCATTGGTTTCTTCAAATTCTTAAGCCATGCAGTACTCCAAGCACCATTGGTAGTGATTAGTGAACTTTCAGTGTCAAATTCACTGATCAAACGAGAACTAAATCTCAATTCCTGCAATACTCATTGCAGAAAATACATAGTATTAACAACAAACAGAAATAGTCAATAAAATCTAGAACTATGTGAAGTTTTAAAGCAACGTTAACAAACATGAATTTACCTTGCAAACATTGACTGGACAAGTTTTAAGCTTCATGGAAGCCTTAGGACCAAATGATAGTAAAGGTCTTTGAACATGCTGCAAAAGATCAAAGAGCAATTTCAGTTTTCTTTAATAGAACGAAAGAGGATTAAAGTTGTGGGAAGAAAAAATGAGAAACATGTTATCACACATATGGTTTGTACACAATTATGCATAACAACTTTCACTCTTACAAGTTTTTGTCCCACAATCAACAGTGCAGAAAGTATACAATATAGACAATAAAACACCATCAGTAGAGGCGTAACAATCTAAAAGCACATCATATGGGATTGTAGAATTAAATCATCCTTGACATGTATCACACAGGAGCAACCTGAACTATATCGCAAGACCCACAAGGCTGGATTTTTTAGCACCACAATAAAATGAGCCAAACCTGAGGTAGGTTGAACTTGACTCACATAAGCTAAAGTGGGTTAATATGCATTAATAATACATAAAGGTTCTCGAAGGTTTCGTCCAGCCTCTTCTAGCAACCCAAGACAGGACCTTGTTGAATTCTTATATTAATGACAAGTCATTTATACCAAGAGGAGTTAAGACATAATCTATGTCAACAAGTTATTAATCAGTGCTGTCACCAGTAATCTTTTTATCAGTTACATTTAACTATCAACTTTATTCAAATAATATAGACATGGAGATGCTGCCATATAACCGATATACACTATGTAAACACATAAACACATACGGATTGAGAGAGAGAGAGAGAGAGATTTATACATAGTATCCAGTAAGTATGTTAATTGAATGAATAAATAGTTGGTGTAGCATTTGCTCTAACAATATAATTTGTTAGGTATAGCTAGACAATAAAGTTATTCCACTTATAATTATAATTCAATTTTGATGCATCTTCCATGGTACATTTGTTTATTTGCACCATAGTTGTCATGACGTCGCCTAGGCAACGCCTAGTGTCCTGATGCAGACGAAACTTGGACGTCGAGTTGCCAAGGCTCACGCCTTAGTAGCTGATCCAAGGTAAGTGATCAAGTCATTTTTTACTTATGACTCATGATTTTTTACTTATTAGACTTGTAGTGTGTGATGGGTGATGCCTTGGTTGACTCTTTATTTTTTACGTGGTGTTTGTTTACTTGTTCGACTAGATTTTAATATCAAGTATTGTGTTTTTAATTATATTCCATAGAGTTAGTTATTATGTTTCGACTTTTAATGTATATGAAATTTTATTTTTCAATACATTTTTGAAATAAAATAAATAAGGCTTAAATATAATTTACTACCCTAAACTATAGACCATATTCCACTTCGGTAATTCACATTTCAATTTTGTTAATTAGATGATTAAACTATTAATTTTTTCCACTTTTGTCCAAATTAAGTTGACACGTCAGAAATTGCTGACGTGACCCCCTGAGTGGGGTCATGTCTAGCTGATGTGTATTTAAAAATCAATATTTTCATTATTTTGTTCATTTAAATTGTTTAATCAAGGGTAAATTTGGTAAAACAACTTTTATTCTACATTGAAACAAAACAAATTCTCAGACAAATCTCTTCTAATCCATCGATCGGCAGAAATTCCCACTCTGCAAAAACCCCAAAACTTCGATCGATCGATAAACCCTAGGTCTCAAAAAATCAAAGTTTCTCAACGATGATAACGAAAGACTGTGTAAAGAATCCACTTCCAAAAATTTCAGATCTGAGTTTGATAAACCATTTAATTTCAGAATCAATAAAACACAAATATGCCGGTAACAATAATCGATCGGGTACATCAGAATATCACCGGCGAGAACACTGGAACATAAACACCTGCATGGATCCCCAATCGATCCGATGATGAACACAGTAGGGATCCATCAAAAATAACATGAACACGAACTGATTTGCAATAAAACAGGACCCATAACCAGAAGAACCACCGGCGACTCGGCGGCCCACCAAGGATATCGTCACACAATCATAAAGCGTCCATATCAAAAGCGTTCATGAACAAATAGAGATAAACTGAATTGAACAAAGAAATAATCATAAAAAGCTAAGACTAATTACAATAGTCCCAAAACAGAATCACCAAAAATTGACCTTAAAAGATGAACATTTAACAAAATAGAAGATCAATTAATGGAAATGACTACCACAAACCCAAATAGCCTCAAAGAACAGAGAACAAATGGGAAGAGGGACAACCCAAATCAGCCGAACAGATGAACAAACAACAAGCCCAAACAACTGAAATGGAAATAGAACTTAGTCCATACCCAGAAAATCAGATCCGACAAGAACAAGCCATCTACCGCAATCGAAGCCAAAAGGCGAAGATGGAGAAGGCTCAACACCACCACAGACCAACATCAGCCTCCAGCCATCTCGTCGTTGCGAATCTAGAACAACCAAAAACTCCCATCCAAATCAAAATATGTTTAATATGGTGACCATTTTACCCTCTATTATATCAAAATTGTTTAATCGATAAATAAAATACTATTTTTTCATTACAACTCAGCTGACTAATGACCCATCCAGATAGCCACGTCAGCAATTTCTAACGTAATAGGCTCAATTTGTTGAAATTGAAAAAAATTAATAATTCAATTATCTAATTGACTAATTGACAAAATTGAAAGGTGGATCACCGAAGTAGAATATGACCTATAGTTTAGGATAATAAATTATATTTAAGCCAATAAATAATGCATAAATTGCACATTTTTAATGACTTGTCGCCATACGGATGGCAACACGACGGTCAACTATTGCCACGTCGCCTTCTTTCTTCCAATTGGTCCTCCATAGCAGCAGGTGGCTTTCAAGGCACGTTACTAGATCTTCAATGTGTTTGGAGGGATTTACACCTTGTAGTAGCTAAGCCTCCATTTTTCTAATAAATCAATTTCTCTTATCCAAAAAAAACTTTCCAATACGTCAACTTGTCAAGTGATACACGAACTAAAGCTTATCCAAGCTAATAAAAAAAAGATCACAACTTAACATGTAAACAATTACCTTTGATATAAATATCCTTTCATTCACATTGAGATGCAGGTAGATAACTAGAGTATGATTCTCACTTGAGGAAATTTTATATGTTCAATGCTAAGTTTAGGAAAAAATAATTTACTTAGTAATGTTGCTATTAGGATTATGTTGTAATTAGACTATTCAACAAAAATTGCTCAAACTTAAGAAAGTGAACAAAATACTCTCACCATGGTCCATGAGATACAAGCAAATAACATGTTCATGAAAAGAAAAGGCTATGTTGAACTAGTTAACCCAATTCTTACCGTTAAATCAAATTTGGCCATTGCAAGATGATTGGAAGCCACAAGCCGCTTTAACTTTAAAGACTCAGCTCTTTTTAGTGACCTTCTCAAGAGCACAAATAATTGTTCCTGAATGGATAATGAAGTGCCAATACTGGTCACAGGTGAGTACGATGATCCAATAATCCCCGTTGTGTTTGAGATACCTATTTCAGACAACAGGTTGCATATGGCTGCTAATGTGTAAGCAAGACAAGTGTCATCGCCGTGCTGCAATTCAAAGCAATACTTTAAGAATAATAATAATAAAAGAATGATTAAAATTAAATAATAATCAACTAAGAAAGAAGGTCGGGTAAACAATAAGTTGCTACCCCGAGGGACAAAAAAGGAAGCTACCATCCTCCAAAATAGAGATACATCATATCACACATCAAACATTACACTTTGCTTGCAGAAGCTTAAACAGAGATCCAAGTTATATAGAGTGTAATAGACATGGATTCTCTAATATTTATCACTCAAATATCTCTCATAATCAATTTTTGGAGAGAGAACTCTTTTCATAGATGACAAAAATTTATTTTGCAAAATATAACCTTTATCTCCAAAGGATGTCCAAAAAGTACACTATAATTTTGACCACTCAAGGAATACAAAATATTGTATAATTAACTAATTTACCCCAAAGTGAACATATCCCCATACAAATGCTCAACTGCCAAGTTAATTATGGTACTTGTGCGGGGTCAAAACTAAATGGTATAATTGGAATAAATTATACTCTCTTCTAATTTGACAACCTTAATTTGAGTTTACAGTGTAATTTTGGACATCATTTGGAGGACAGATGTAGTAGTTAGTAGTTGGTCATCAACATTCAACATAATACATTTAAATATACAAAAAAAAGTGCAAATGGGAGAGACAGATGAGAACTACTCCAAAATGTTCACATGTAAAAAGAACAAGAGACGGATGAGAAATGCTTCAATTCAACACTTCTTGCCTTTCAATAAAAATATTAATACTAATATCATTATCATGGCTCAGCTTTGTTAGATTGCTTCTATCCAATACTAGAATTTGCCCTGTTATAATATTTACTCACATAGTAAGCAAACAATCCAGAAGAGAATGGTGTGGAAAAAAGAAAAAATGGAGATATGAAAGCCCAATATGGAGGTCATTAGGAGCCTTCTTGGCAAACCCCAAAACAAGCCTATTTTTCACATCTAAATTGGTGTTACTTTTTGTGTGGATCAAATGAATAGTTGACCAGACTTGGAAAAAAAATTGATTATGGAAATTCTCAAACAGCTCCTAAGATTCAACTGTATATACAGTGAAAAATGCTAAACTAAAACGGATACCTGTTGAGAAACCCGAACTGCTTCAGTTAAAACCTGAAAATTAAGTAAAGTGACTCATTATAACAAGTAACAAAATATAATCGAAAGTAATCAGTGATTTGGTTCATGAAGTTGCAGAGAAAAATAGCCACTGGGAAGAAGAGCACAGGAGGACTTCACATGCTTACCTCCAAAGCTTGCTTTGGATACCCAAAGTGAAAATGCATCATCCCCAAACATAATAAAGCAATTTCATATCTTCCAAAGCTATTGCAGCCAGATGAGGAAGGGGGAACAAGGTCGCATCCTTCAATCCCTGCACTTTACTACCACAATTTATCTGATTAGCCCATTTCTAACAAATGAGTGATCAATATTACAAGCTAATTTTTTATAAAATGTATCTTCCAAGGCTTTCAGACAAAAAGTCTTAGAAAGAGTTGAACCTTTGATTCAAACACCAGTAGAGGTTTACAAAAACAATTTCGAAGTGGATGAGTGATAATAGTGAGATATATTCATGATTTAGCATCCCTTGTGACCATATGAAGTAGTTCACACGTCATTGGATATTTTCATCAAATCCTAGTATCAAAGGAGTTCTTTCATCCAACTCCCTTGGAGTGTAATTTGGAGAAGGAAAGTCACTCATATGTTTTCTTTCTTTATATGACTCACCAAATTCGGGAGTTGGTTCAGCAATTCAAAGTGTGAAGAAAAGGTGGGTAAAATCCTTGTCAACAACTGCTGCTTGTGCAGCGGGCTGAAAAGACGGTCTACAAAGACCGTCAATCATATACTTCTCGTTCTCAACCTATAACCAATATGAGCTCAAAGCTTCCTTCGTAAGTCTTGAAATTTCTTTGTAAACCTCAAAGTGGCTCTATTTCATCTTGTTTGGGCTACTGGATTTATGTTCTTAATTTCCTGGCATTGCTATTGGCAAGAATTGATTGAAACTTTAGCATGGGCTCATGAACGCACACCTTTGGTCAATTTGATTCGTTGGAGAGATAAACCGGTGGCCCTTTCCATTGTGAAAGCACAGTGTAAGTAGTGTGAAAGGCCTAGGGCACTCTTTTGTTGATTTTCGGTGCTATGTGAAATATGTAATGTTTAGATGAAGAGAGTTTAGTTAGGAAAGTAGTTTGGAAGAAGTGGGATTCCAACTCATATTCATTTATGTGGATACCGACATAAATGTAGTGATGTGTTGCAAGATAATAGAACCATGTTATAGCCCACAGCTGCCACAAACTCTAAACTCAGAGGAACAATCAAAGTTATATAAACATGACAGCTAAACATGTAATGATGTGAAAGCAATAATTGGTTACTGATGCAAAAGCTCAGCAAATAGCATACTTGACACTTGTACTAAAAAACTAAAAAAAATAAAAAAAATCATACCTATAATCAAAATAACGGTGAAGATTCTCCAATGTAACAGGATAGTCATCATGATAGAGACTATTCAAATATCTCAAGAAGTGAACCTGCATTATAATACAAAACAAAAAATGAAGAACAGTCATAGTTTCAAGTTAAACCCTTTTTCCCTCCACTAAAATACTATGAAATAACAACCTGCATAAAAAAGTTACTTTTTCATGGGTAAACCCATTAACTTACACGGTGCAACTCTGGTGCCAGTTTCTGTAGCTGCTTTAAAATGGATTCAAAAGCATTCAAAGAAAAAGAGCTGCCATGCCTGATAGTGACACAATAGAAATTCTTGGTTTTAATACAGTCACAAATAATCATAACAAAAACAATTGAAGCTTAAATTTATTTATTTTTCCATGAAAACCCAACAAATTACCTACTTTTCAATTTGATCAGCCTGCTCCAGTAAGTATCCTTGTATCTGCCAATTTGTACGTAAGTAAACCCCACCAGTAGGGTCGACACCTTCTGATTTATCATTTGGAGTAAATGGGCTACAATCTTTAGGTTTATCTACATGTTTGAGTTTTGGTTCAGCAGAAACATTGATATCTGCACGTGTAAGTTACTCTATCAACAATAAAAATTGCAACTCTTCCACCTGATCTTTGAAAATCCTAAAGAAGCGTGAAGCAAGCTGAAACACTGGAAACATCCATATCACCTAGGACTTGAAGCTCAAATTGAAACAAAGACTATTTTTTTAAAAGTGAGAAGAGTCAAGCAGCAGATAAAAGGTTTAGGAATCAGATACTGTGGCTGGTAATTTGGTATGCAGTAAACATGACAGAATCATTTGCATCATAGCAGGAAACTTAAACAGTACTCATCATTTGCATTCAAAGCAGGAAAACTATCATTATCCATAATGACAATAATGGAGACAGAAATGTTGTTATACTTCTAAATTTAGACGTTTAGTTGTTTACCTCTACTTTTAAATACAGAAATGATATAGATGAAGAGCATTAATAATGTGGACGTACATCAAAGAGAAGAGCGACATAAGTCGCACCAAGGTCCCGAGGCTCAAAAAGAAGAATACAAACAATTCAAATAGTTTCTTACTACAAGCTTAGCCTTTATCAAACCAAGAGAATCCAACTTCAGTAGACAAAACTGCAAAATCTCTGTCAACAACAAACCCAATTTGTAAAACTTGTTGGCCTTGTGGCAGAACTGACAATCCACAAGCTCATAAAAAAGAAAAATAAATAAAATTACAAGATAAAATTATATTTGTGCAGAGACAAAATGCAGGTAAGGCAAAGCCGTAAAAAGAAATCCAAATAGACCTTTAATAGTGTGATAGGATGCAGAAAACATAAAAGTTTTTAAAATACATAAGGAATTTCGAAATGAAGCAGCTAATTTTCAAATTTTGAAAAGACCACCATTTACATAGATTTATGTAGGATTAACTTTGAGGATTTGCGATCACAACGATTTAGTATGTGAAATAAATGATATCTGTGATACGGTATGATGGCTCCATGGTAATACTGACAATATGGCAACAACTTATGTGGTGGTGGTTAACATTGCATGACATGGTTATGTAAGCGTGATTAAGCGGTGGCTATATTGCTGTAAAATAACGGCTCCAAGGATGAAATTGACCTCACTAAACTATCTTAAAATGCCCTTTCCCTTCCAACATTTCCTTTCAAGTAAATGACACAAAGAAGTGTGTGTAAATGAGAGAGAAAGATCATAATATATGATTAACCTTTGGTTATGAATGTAGTACTCATCCAGTTAACTAAAAGTCGTCAAGATAAACAATCCTTGGAGCAGGAGCGAAGTGTGATCTACGGAAGGTTAAACCAAACCAAGTATCTTGGTAACACAAATGAGTCGTATCAAGTTCCCAATACTGCTCTAAACAATAACTAATGAAGGTAAGAGGCAAAAAGAGAATCAACAATTTTAGCCTATCCAACCACCTCTCTCACCCTCATATTTTAGTAAACAATTGCAAGTGCCCACCAATTGACTTGCTTTCAACTATCAAAAAGTAAATGCACAAAATATAGTATCAGGAATGGAACCAATATATAACATAACCTTCATCGCTCTTATGATTCAACAACCACAAAGAATTTCATTTTGTGATCAATCGATCAATTTAAACATATTTGGAGCATATATTACACCGTGTATGATGTCTGGAGTCTGGGCTAAGCTTCTTATATGTATGGTGATGCGACCAACAAAAAAATTATTTTCCAGACCCAACTCTAAAATGGTAATAAACTATCCAAGCCAAATAGAAGTTTTGACAATTCTATAAATCTGAAATTTTACTTTCCTAGCTTTGAATGATGGATACAGTTGTAATATAATGAAGGTGAACCAACCAACTTCAATGTATTACTTTAAATGAAGAAATAAACATCTACCAGCAATCTATATGCAGTTTCAAGCAATCAAAGAATACTCTTGTATACAAATTAATGACACTCCAATAGTTGTACCTTCAACCAATCCAAAAAGTGCTTTGGGTGCATGATTATGAAATGAAACTCTTTCTTGGGATCTCTTTCTTGATTCGATTTCTTCACTAACTTTCTCTAATACAAAATTTTCTAAATCCATGTTTTCATATTCTAATGCATCTGGAGCATTATTGAAATCATCTGAACAAGGCAACTCAGAAGGAGGACAAGTAGAGAAGGCTTCTTTATAGTATGTCCCTATATTCGTTAAAAGATGACAAACACCCTGCACAACCAAATAAAATTAAAAAATTATGTTGTTTTTCCTTTTTTAATTCGCAAGTATCAAATTTTTCAATCACAAAATACATCAACCAATGCATAAATGGAAAAACCTGAATAAAATATTCCAGGTATAGTAAGAGAACAAAAAATAAGCACATCAATGGATGTAAGTCAGAAACCTAGAAGTCTAATGAAGCCAGCAGAAGACAATGAAGAAATAATGGGTAAAATTAGGTGGACCATAAACATGTTCCATAGAGGCAAAAACAATTCAAATTTTCCTTCATTTCAAAAATCAACCGCATAGCTACAACTTTATGTTCCGCTGTAATAACTATAAGTTTGAATTTGTTCTGTGCTTCTCTGTCTTTCACTAATTTTTATGGTTCACGTCATAATATGTAATAATAGGAACACAGAGATACATGTTAAGGGTAAAACTGAAGTTGTGAAGAAATTTCGGATGGTTCAAAAGAATATGAATCAAGTCAGGTAACAGCGTTACCAAACCATCAGGAACCACAAATTAGAATTAGTATGATATGACAATGCTAACAATCAAACAAATGGATAACACAGATACCTCAAATGACATTATGTTGAATGCAAGCAAGCAACGGCGAAGATAGATTCCAAGGTTGCTGCTGGGATCCAAATTAATTTGGTCATCATCAATGATGCTTGTATCAGGGCCTCCGAGGATGCCTAACCAAAATCACATCAAATTTTATTTCTGATGAGAAGTATTTCCCAAATAAGTTATATATACCGGTGATTAAATGGTGCTTAAAAGATGGAGAAAACATAAGGAAAAAACAAAGGCAAAGATAATAATAGTCAACTCACCTCGCAAATCACTGAAAAAGTTAAACAAGTCATCCGGTGATGATAATGATGATAGCCTGCTAGTTAAATGATCGGTTAACCACTGATTCACATACACTCCAGTTTCCCTCAATTCAGCAATAAGTTCATCCAAAGTCGGCTCCAATATGTCATCACAGGACTGGAAGACAACCAACAATAAAATAGGACTTTTAGACACAAAAACCCATTATGGCGCCATATACAAGTAGAGAAGAAAAGCTTTAACAAAGAATAACAACGCAACAAAAATAACGAAAGAAAACAATCACACAAGCCACAAAATTTATGTGGTTTACCCACAATTCTTTTTAAAATAAAAAATACATATATCAAAAATAAACTTACCTAGAGCGTGAAATTAATTAACAATGATGAAGAAAATGATTACCTTTATCAGTGCCAATAAAAACACACCAAGGCGATTGTGTTTTGAAACAGAAGTGAAAGGGAACGGCAACGATATCTGAGCCGGCGGTGCATACACTTGCAGCAGAATACACACAGATACTTTGTGAGGAGTGATGGTAAAAGCACCGGGCGCCTTCAAAATCCCAGCCATTTTTCTGTATATGAATATAGGGTTATAAGCATTTCCTAGAAAGATAAACACATAAAAAATAAAGAAGAAGTAAATGAAATATTAATAAATACTATTACCGGATGAAATTTTCCTTCAATTAAGCATCAATGGAGGGAAGGTGAAGTGATGAACTGAGACTGAGCTTTCTCTTTTCTCATATGGGAGTGAAAAAATTGGAGGGATTGGAGAGGGCAAGGGTTATGAAACTGGACGGCGTCGTGTGGATTTCTGATGAGGACTATATTATGATGAACAAATTTCTTGGGGTTAATTACTTTTTGATCCCTAACGTATGAGACATTTTATAATTTTACTATTTATGTTTAAAAGTGAACATACCCATCCCTATGGTTGTGTTTGTAAGTTTTGTTTAGGAAGGGAAATGAAAGTTCTTCCTAAATTTTTTGTTAGAAAATTTCTCATCCCTTCCTCCAAAAAAATAAAACTTACAAATTGGGGGTCTCTGACTTAAAGATTTTACTTGTAAAATATCCACCCCTAACCAAAATTTTGATTATTTTAAAAATCAATTATTAGGTATAATTGAATTTGAAATAACCAAAAGTTATACTCTCTACATATATACAATTAATAGCTTTACATAAAAAATAAGATCAATATTAATTCTTAAAAATCAATTAAATATTTTTAAATATAAAATTGACATAATTTATTTAAATTTGAAAATAATAAAATCTCATATGGGTTAACTATAAAAGTGTCCTTCAAAATTTCATATATATATATATATATATATATATTTTTTTTTAGTCTTAAAGTACCAAATTTATCAATGGTGTTCTTTCGAGTTAATTTTTTTTTACAATTGTTCCCGCCCTCTAATTAAATTATTGAGAGGAATTTTTCAACTTATTTTCTTATATATATATATATATATATATATATTGTAAATGAGTACGAGTTAAGTACGAGTTCAATTGAATCAAGTTTTTAAATGAGTATAAATATATTGTTTGAATTCAACTCATTTTTAAGTGAGTCAAACTCGAATAAAGACTCTTGACCAGTTTTAATCGAGTTAATAAAATTTAAATAGTTATAAAAAATTAATTATTTTTATATTTTTATAAATAACATATTATATAAAAATAGTTATTTTAATTAATTAAATACTAAACGATGAGCTGAGTTTAGATGAAGTTAAACAAGTCAAGCTCGAGACGCATAGATGAGTTCAATCTCGATTCATTTAATTAAACGAATACAATTCCTTATTCGAGTTTGATTTGATAAACAGACTCGAGTTCTCAAGTAGCTCACTTTATTTACAACACTCAATAAAAAGCTTGCAGCAGCCACCTTCAGCAAACATTTCTCTTGAATTTTGCCCTCTACTTTGATAATCTTTACCTTAGCCCTTAGACTTAGTACAAAAATGTAGACATTTCTCTCTCTGATTTATCTTTGATCTGCATCTTCATCTATGGCTACAAATGGAGCTACCCTGGTCAGTCAAATTCCACTTCCTCTTTTTGCTTATATGTATAGATATATAATTTAGATGTATTTATCAAGCTTTTCAGTGTCTTCCTCACTTGATCACTGTTCTGTAGATTAAGTGTTAAAGCTGACAATTGATAAAATTTGATGAATTGCAGATAGAAGGGGATACCCAGACGAGTTTAGATAAGATTAAACGGCAATTAGCATCTGGCTCCGGCAGAAATCTGTTGCAGGGTCCTCTTCTTAAACGATCGGAAACGGTACTTTCTACATAATCTCTCTTTTTGGGCGTTGGGTGGGTTTCCAATTGTTAAATTACTGTAAAGTTTGCAAATTTATATACATAATTAGCTTTTTTTTAATAATATTTTTATCTAGATTTTGCATAGTGGATGATAATGAATTGGTCTTTTAGCTTTTGGTGATTGGTGACATGCCCTAGATGAAGGGGAATTCCCCTTTGAATTGATACTATCAATTCAATCTAGTTTACTTAAATATTATACTGAATTGTGGAATTAATAATCTAAGTACTGCCAGTGAATAGGTTACTCCTTGGGTTGTAAACTATAGATACCAGATTTTATTTACACTATACATTCATAATATCATCGTAAAAGCAATTCCATTTTTTATCTTTTAAAGTAACTGAACTGTCAACTACAACCCATTGTCCATAACATCTTCCCAACTGTGGAAATTTCGAGTTTAACTAATTGTTGACCAAAAAATTATGATCAGATAAATTTAATCCTGCAGCCTACTATATCTCAAATGATGATATGATAAAAGAAAGATATTGAGGTAGAATTTTTCTTCATTTACGTGTTCAATTCATTTATGTCTGATTAGCTAATCTCCAATAGGCAGAAATTACCAAATTGAACTACTAAATGTCTAAACCGTGTGGACCGCTTGTAGCTGTTGATAATTATGGCTCAGATGATATGTTTTGAAACAAATATTTCTTGGTGGGAGGTTTTTGGAATGTGAGACTCTTAAAGACTTGGCGAAGTAGCGATGGTTAATAGTTGATTGAGGGAGATCTTATAGTTGTGTGTTTCAATAATCAAAACTGAGAATTGTCTAGGAGGAAAGGAGAAGCTTATGAGCAAACAGATGGTTAAAGTGTCTGCATCTCAATGCGGGATTGCGGGTGATTCAACTAGCTATATTATAGGTGATGTGGGATTAAATGGTGCTTGGTTGATGGACTTCTTTCTTAAGCATTTTTTTCTACATTGTTAGCCTTTTAGAATGAGGACTATAAGCTGCAACTTTTTCTCTGGGGTGCATTGGCAGATAGAGGATACCATTGGGTGAGTGTTGCATGAAGATATGGTGATTTTATTGATGAGTATGAATTTTAATTTGCAGTTTCAAGGTGATTTTTTTATTTTTTTATTTTTTAATAAAGTAAATCAAGTCTTGAGGTGGGGAGTTACGTTCCATGTTTATGACTGATAGATTTCTCATTGTGGCCTATTCAGAGGAGCTATGTTAGATGTTGTGCAGTAATTATATACTCTGTCGGATCATATGTCGCTTAGTTATGATAGCGGGGTTTTGAGTGTTGGGAGTAGTCAATCTTGGTTTGAAACTATGAAGTTCAGAGAAGAAAGGTTTTTGAGATGGTGAAATGGTGGTGGGGTAGTGTTTTCCAAGCTCAGTTTTCTTGCTTTGAAACGTTCAAAATCTAAGTTATGTCTCTAATCTTGCTCTCTTTCATATGTTCCAGCTATACCTGTTGTGATCTTTGGGTTCACAATGTGTTTTCGCTTTGAAGTTTGGAGTTGCATTCACATCTCTTCATTCATTGCTTAGGATGTGGGATTTATGATCGTTCAGTTTTTTTGGTGAGGCTTTGATGAGCTCTTTTGCTGATTTATTGAAAGTTAGATTTTGCGGATTTGGTAGTTGGGAGGAAGCTACAATGTTGTGGTCATGTTCATGCTTTGCACTCCTTTAGGGTATTTGGAATGACAAAAATGTGGAGGGTTTAATGATGCTTTTCACTTCTCAAGTGCTTCAGGAGAGGGTATCTTTTTGTGGTTTTCCTTTGGGCATTTGGGATGGGGGCAAATTTTAATTTGTTTTTTTTGCTAATTAATGGGGGGAAGTTTTGTTTATAAGAAATATAGTATAAATGAAAAGCTCCAGATGGGGCAAAGTTGTATACAAGCAGTATATATAAAAAAAAACCCTCAGAAACAGGTTAATCAAAAACCCCAACATGAAGGGAATTCTATACTGGTATATCCTCCTAGAGAAGTAAGAAACAAAAACTTATCCTGGTGAAAAATCCTTTATAACCAGTATAAATGGCAAAGAACTTCCTGGCCAAACCTTTTTTATCCAAAAGATTAGCCTACAAAGCATCAAGGAGTGAACTCTACACACTGATTCTCAAAATGTCTTCCACCGTCTCCATATAGAGCACATAAGGGATATTTTTGGGGGAAAGTGGTTGATGACATTAATAGGGACTAGGGGGAATCCTTCATTAACGATTTGTAATTTCCACCTTGTTCTTTTACTGTTGTGGGGAGAAATTGCATATTACACGAACTTTGGATGATATTAGGTTGTTGTTATTGTCGGTATATTCTTTTAGATTTTTTTTTCTTTCTTGACATGTTGCTTCCTTAATTTCTTGTATATAGCTGAGGAAATGGAATGAGAGGTGGGTGATCTTAGACCCAACAACAGGGAAGATGGAATACAAGTAAGATGATGTGCATCAATTATATTTCTTTTGTTCCTCAAAATTATGTTGCACTTTTTCATTTAGTTGTTTTTTTTTCAGGGTTAGGAGAAATGATCCAACTGTCAAAGGAACCATCATATTTGATGCAAATAGCACAATAACAATCTCTCCTGTAAACTTCCAGTAAGATTGTTGTTTAGTGTAATTGGTGTAACTTTCTGAGCAATCTAGTTTTTGAGGTTTTGCATCATAATTAATATGGTTTTCTTCTTTTATTTCAGTGGCGCACCAAAGTATGACGGCTGTTGTATCTGTATCCACATTTGTTTACTCATTATACAATATTTTAAAAAAATATTTTAGAGGGATTGTAATGATACAAAACATCTTGAGTTTCACCTTAATTCCCTTGTAACGTTTTTATTTTTTGGATGTAAATTTATAAGCACTTGCGTAATCCTTCACCTACTTAGATATTGGAACACCACAGAAAAATGACTATTTCCTCAGCGCAGAAACTCCTGGTGCGGCAAGAGCTTGGGTGTCAACTTTACAGTGAGTTGATAAATTTTTTTTTCAGTTAAGAGAATTGTCCTCTATTTTCCTTTGGTGATGATTGTATTCTTTACCATCAGACTGCCCTCATTTTAATTATGTTTAGGAAATTAAAGGAATATTTATTTGATAATTAAATCATCATGAGTTTCGATATGTGAATTGTGATCAATTTCTATCACGTAGTTCCTTTGTAATCCTTTTGTTTTCTCTTGTAATGCTAAGTAAGCTTTATTCGTTTGGATGAGAGAATGTTACATTTGCTAGAATTTTTTCTTTTTGGCTGCTCAGATAATATTATATGCGACTTTGTATATATTATATTTAGTAACCTTTCCATTTTACTGTTCCTCCAAATAAAGGAATACTTGTAATGGTTTGTCATAATTATGCATTAGATATAGATGTTTAAGAAATTTAGTGTTAGAATAGCTATTTTTGGAGATGATTTCTGCAGTCCTTAGGCTTATAAAAGGTGTGGAAAACAGTGCTTTTCTACAGACAACCTTCATTTTTTGGCACATAGATTCTGAAAGTTGTACGTAGGAGCTTGCATGATTAAATTATGAATTAAAGTTTCAATGCACTGTCAATGTATACACGAACGAGGTTAGGATCATGACACGCCACTTGTGTTGGGAATATGACACCTCATTAATGAATTACTTAATTTTAATGACATTTCATATCTTAACATCGCTCGTGTATACACTGTCAGTGTATCAAATTCTAATTCTTAAATTATATCATGCTTAGTGAGCTTTGTTCATTTCTAGTACTCCTTACTTTCATTTTTTTGTTTTGTTACTCTTGTTTCTGCTGTAGTAGGCATGTTAACTCGTTAATGGACTCCTTTAGTGACTAAATTTCCCTTTGTTATGCTTGCTGCTCTAGTTGTTATTATTAGCACTTATATATATGTGTGTGTATATATATATATATATATCTGATTATTTATTTTGCAAACCCTAGAGCAACCCAATTGGTTTTAAAAGCTCATAAAGAGGCTATCAATTCCTTGAGTGGAAATGGATCTACAAAACTTGGGACAGTTGCTACTGTAGTTGCTGCTGCCAATTCAACTGCCCTGGAATGTTCGAAGGAAATTGAAGCAGCTATGCAGATCGCCATGAGAAATGCTCTAGGAGCTATGATGAATAGAACACCAGACAGTCCTATGGATGATCTCACGATCATGAAGGTATTTCAAGTGTTACTTCCAGAATTCAATTTTAGTGTCATTTATTCTGCATACTACTTTGGCATCAATATTGATGGCATTTTTCTTTTCGATACACATAGGTAGAGATATTGCATATTTGCATTACATATGGAGGTTGACATATTGAGCTTTTTTTACACTCAATTATGTACTCACTCTATTCCACAAAAAGTGTCCCGTTTACAAAATCTGATAATATTAAGGATGTATTTTTGTTCCATATTTATGTAACAAAATCAAATTGTTAATTTAGTATTACTGACATGATAATTAAAGTTTGTTGCAAACTTGAGGATATTGTCTCATTTTATACTACTATCAGAAAAAAGAGGACTCTTTTTGTGGAAAAAATAAATAAATTTGACAACGGGGACTCTTTTATAGGAATAGAGGGAGTTTAAACTATTAAGCAGTTTAGTATGATAATTAAAATGAGCCAATCTGATTTACTTGTTGGGACTTGAAATTGCTGAAGCTATTGATAGGCGAGAAATGATTTCTGCTTTTTCTGGAAAAATAGAGTATGATCCATTCTATGCAAAAAACACCTTTACCCCATTGTGTTTGTCAAGTTGTAAGCATTGACCCACTGAACTTTAAAAAAATGGAATTACCCCACTGAGCTTTTTAAAATTTCTTAATTGGGCCATTCCGTCCAATTTCTTGGATGGACGTCAATTAGGCTGTCCAATTTTCTGACGTGGCTTTTAAAAAAAAGAAGAAAAAGATGCATAATTTCTGATGTGTCTAACTTGACTAATGAGTTGGTTGCAAGTGGATGGGCAGGAGATTAATGCCTAAATTTAAAACAAATTTATAGAAGAATTAACAAAAAATGAAGAAAAAAAACGACTTTTTTAAAATTAAGAAAAACTAAAATAAAAAAATAAAATAAGACGGTGTTCAGTACAAAACGATCCTCAGTTAGTAAAAGGGAAAAAAATAAAACTTTTCAATAATCGGATGATAGGTATACTGTTGAGAGATTTTGTATATCAACAATAGAAAACAACTTCAAGACTACAGCTTGTCTCCGGTGAAGAAAAGTAAACAATTTTTATAATCCCACAACACTGATAGATCAGAAGGGATATACCTAGATCTCTCGTCAATAATGCTCAACTGGTTCGTTTGTTTGGTGCAGGCTTGTTTCTCTTTCCAGTGCGTGAAGAAAGCAACAACCATCAGATTATCTGCCAAACAAAATCTTTTTTCTATACTCACCCAAATCTCATCTCTCCAACCCGCCAAAAAATTTCATCACCACCATCACACCCGTCGATCACGAACTATTGGCTCGAATTCTACTACCTTGATTCTTTAAAAAGTCACCACAAAGATCGAATTTCTGTGGATTTTTTGAAAATCTAGTTTGTCTGAACAGGTTATTGGGTTGACAAGATGAAGAATTTGGGACGAAAAGCTTCAGCTTGTCATGCAAAACCCTAAATTGATCGCGGAAAAAAGATAAAACCTTAAATCAATCGCAAAAAAAGGTGTATTTGTATAAATGTTTTGGATTGTTGCTTGAATTTACATAGATTTGGGTGTGAATTATTGGTCGTAGAGGTTCAATTGCTGAAATTTTTGAAACCCTAGAAATCAAAGAAAATAAAACTTGCTAGAAATTAGAGAGATTAGAGAGAGAAGATCTGTTTTACTTGGTAATTGCCTCAGATTGAAAATAAACAAACAGATATGCTTAGATCTATTTAACAGATTTATCTTTTGGGTTTTAGTTTTTTTTGTTTGGAAAGAGTCGATTTAATGGTTTCATTATATGATAATAATTTCAATTTTTAAAATTAAAAGTATTAAATAATATTCAGAATTTTTAGTTATATTTGGAAATATGAATTTGTTATTTTTTTAATTAATGGTAAAGACATAATTACCCCTACTAAAATGGGAGTGGGACCAACTGATTGGCCTTATTAGACGTATCAACAATTAAGTGTGTTTTTTTAAAAGCCACGTCAGAAAATTGGACAGCCTATTTGACGTCCGTCTGACGGAATGGCCAAATTAAGAAATTTTAAAAATCTCAGTGGGGCATTTCCATTTTTTTAAAGTTAAGTGGGTCAATGCTTACAGCTCGACAAACACAATGGGATAAAGATGCTTTTTGCCATCCATTCTGTTATAAGCCATGGTTGACTGGTCTTATTTGATGAACTGGAACTTACCTTTCATTAATTAAATTAATAAATTTATTTTTAAAGTCTTTTTAGCCTTTAGCTTTCAATTTTTCACATCTTATGTTACTTGCAGTCCTCCACGTATGCAAATATTCATATTAGTTACTTCCAGTTTTTACAATGAATAAATCTTTGTAAATTTCTTTTGCAGGAAACACTGCAAGTGAAGGATGAAGAGCTGCAAAATTTGGCGAGGGACCTTCGTGCTAGGGATTCAACAATAAAAGACATAGCAGAGAAACTATCTGAAACTGCTGAAGCTGCAGAGAGTGCAGCATCTGCAGCTCATACCATGGACAACCAAAGGAGAATTGCACATGCAGAAATTGAGCGCTTAAAAAAAGATTCAGCAAAACAGTTGGAGTCATCTGTGTTGAAGGTACTGATGATTTTTTGTGTGTTGATATTTCATTTTATGATATAGTTAAATATTAAACATATAGTCGTAACAAGTGTTAGTTTTAATTGTTTATTGATGTTGTAGCTAAGGGAGTCTGAAGAAAAGGTTACAGTTCTAACTAAAGAAAGGAACCAACTAGTTAAGCAGAGAGACTCTGCTAATCAGGAGGCACATTTTTGGCGTTCTGAACTTGCGAAAGCTAGAGAGCGCATTGTAATATTGGAAGGAGCTGTTGTTAGAGCTGAGGAGAAGGTCAGAGTTACTGAGGCAGATGCTGAAGCTAGAATAAAAGAGGCTGCACAGAAAGAGGCTGCTGCTGTCAAGGAGAAGCAAGAGCTATTGGCATATGTGAATATGTTACAATCCCAATTTAAAAGGTCTGTAAGTCGAACTACTTTAACGTGTGAAATAAAAGCTCGTACATTCCGGTGTGCCCAATTGGTTTTACAGCTTTTCTGTGCTTGGATTACGTTGGCATCTTCTAGATGCACTGATGCAGTCATTTCCATTTTAAATCATCAATGCCTACATAATAGAATTCTTAAAACAAGCATTGCAAGATTTTGCAAAAGGGCATGTGCCAAGAATATATCAGTTTTCCCCAAGTAAGAGAGCAAGATGCAGTATATATAACAGGACTATGACTGCTTGCAATTTGAAATTGTAATCCACCATGATTTCAGAGGCATCTTTTATTTTATGATTGTAATGAGATATTATCTTATTGTTATAAAAAACTTCTGAATCCTATCTGGACGAGAAATATCCTTTTTTCTCCTTATGGATGAAGCGTAATTTTTTGTAGACCAATGTCAACTTTTTACATAATGGACATACAAATAGAATTTTCGTTTGATGCACCAACCTTTTGGGTGCTCATGTATATATACTTTTTTGAAAGGTCGAGTATTTATATCAATATAAAAGGTCTCTATTACTTGTTAGTTTTTAATTCACACCCACCTCCTTTTAACCCCCTTTTCACACCCGTATTCTTTTTCTTACTATATCCGATATTGTTGCTAACTAATTCGGAACTATTTTTTTTTTGGAACTTTGATATTTGCGATAAGGATTTAATAGACAAATATTTTCTTGTTAACAGGCAACAAGTGGATACTAGGCAAGTCTTTGAGGAGAAGACTGAATCTTGCTTGGATAGTAGCACTCCGCTAACAAAGCATGTGGATCCTTCAGAGGAGAATATTGACAAAGCATGCCTAAGTGTTTCTAGAGAAATTTCATTGACTGGGGAGAGTATAGTCCACCCTGATGCGGACCAAGCCAATCTGCGTTCAATTGGAGATGGTGAATGGAGTGATATTCAAGCAACAGAGGCAAGCATAACCGATGTAAGAGAAATTGCTCCCGATACAGAAGTGAGCAGCTTTGATATACCTGTGGTTAGACAGCAAGCTAACTCCCACCTTGAGCAGGGATCAAACTCTTATCGTCAACCTTAACATTTTAGCGCAGTCATTCTAAAAACCACGTTTTTAGTGCTATCATCAAAAGGGCAGTTACTTGAAGAATATATGGCATTCTTTATGTATGTTTTATTCCACATTTAATACTCTTCCTGTGAGTAGGCCATTAACATGTTGGCTGATGCCCAAGTTATAATCCATTTGCAAAGGAATTTGAATTATAGATTTCTGTATGTTTTTCTTCTTTTACAGCTTCAGAATATACTAATTCCAGCTTGTGCATTTTCATACATGAGAAGAATAAACTTTTGAGAGTGTTTTTTAAGATTTAATTATATCCATTAACTGTTCTTCCGATTAATACTGACCATTTATCACAATGAATGACTACTCTCTCTCCAATATGAATGTTATTGGAAAATGTGAATATGTAGTTGCTAAAGAAACAAGACGCAGTAAACTGACTATTCCTCGCCACTCGCCAGCATGAATGTTATAGGAAATACGAATGCCTTGTTGCCAAGGACCGAGGCGCCTCAGGGAGCTCAGGATTAATGGATTATACGAGTTTTTATGACTTCTTTGTTTTAGTTAGATGCTAGGTTCAAGTCTTCTTGATTTGGAAAACTGGATTATCCCTATGATGAGAATATCCCGTCGTATACAAGTATACAGCCCAAGTTTAAGGTTGCTACTGCAATATTTGGAGAAATTACTTCTCTAAAAAATTAACGTTGCTACTGCAATATTTGGAGAAATTACTTCTCTAAAAAATTGCACATCTTAGGTTCACTATAAACTCATGCATCGATGAAAAATAGCGTATTTGATTGTGTACAGAGCGGGCGTGTCATCCAGAAAATAGAGTGCAGTAAGATGAAAACTGAATTGTAGATGTAACAAAGTTAGTGTTGTAACCAGTTTATTAAACCATAAATTTGTACGAGGCCAAAATAATTAAGGAAAAAATAAAATCAAAATCAAAAGCAGGTATATAGCACCCTTTATAACTGGTAAAATTTGGCACCCTTTATAGTTTATACCTATACTATCTAATAAGCTGATAGAGACTAAATGGATCAACCGCCAAGTCAACTACTGTTCTTAGCTCATCCCAGTTTCCTCTTCCGAGTTCTTCTTTATTTGGATTCCCATGGCTTAACTGAGATACTGTGTTTGGAGTTTGAACTGTTGAATTCTGCTGATTCTGAAAGTTTTGGTTTCTATCTTCCACATGATTGATATCCAGCTTTTCCTTCTGTTGAAATAGTAAATTTCTGGAGTTCATATTTTTGTCGGATTCCAAGCTAAAACTTAGGGAACTTCCATCCTTTGTAATTTGTTCAGGGGTGTCTGGCTTCCTGTATGGTGGTGTGTACTTCCTGAAAGATGCATTCCTCTTGAGAATCCGGCAAAGTGTCCACACTTCCTGTCATGAAATTCATATTTAATGGTTTTTTTTTTAAATTATTATTTTTTATATGGCATTCCTGGAAACCTAGCCAGTGTAGCAATATAAAAGAACTAAATGATACATATTTCTTCCGAAAAATGAGAGTCCATTTTCAAAATCAAACCCTATATCTAAAAGCACGATACTCAATTGATTGGCGAGTTAATTTCGTTGGTCGAGTTTAACTCAAATGAGTTGACGGTTGGACTCATTAAACTGAGTTCGAGTTTAGTTAATGACAAGTTGTGAAAATTCGTTTTGTGAAATGTTTCACCTCTTTGTTTTTTTGTATCGCAACTTTTCAATTTCCCAAATCACATATCACCTTCGTTTTTTCCTCCTGTAAAATTTTAGACTCTCCTTTTTTCCTTATGCACCCTTCTTCTCCCAAATTAATTAGTATAAATCATTTGATACTAATTAATTAAAGAAGATAAAAACAATATCTTAAAAATAAGAGATTGATTCAAAAAATAGATTCATGAACTTGCAACTCAATTTAAATATAAGACAAAAAGGCACACAAATTATTTAAGTTATAAACATTAACCTTAAAAATGGTATGCATATGTCAATGTCATAAAAATTGCAATATATATATATATATATATATATATATATATATATATATATATATATGGAGAGAGAGAGAGTTTCAATTCTTAGCCTACATAAATCCAACACCACCAATAATCATTTATCCCAACTTCTACACACCCATTACCCTTTTTCAGTTCTCTAGATAGATAAACACACTTTAGCCGTACCAATTATCCTAAAATATACCCCCTTATCGTTGTCTCAGCAAAAAACGGATAAAACTGAATAATTGAACCAAATTAAAATTTGTAACTGAAAATTTTAGGTTATTCGAATATTTTTTGTAATTCGGTTATATCCGATTTTATATTCGCTTTTCGAGTTCGAATTTGGTTTTAAATTTTTTATTATTCGATTAACCGAATTAGAAATTTAAAAAAATAAGGCTTAAAAGTTAAAACAATAATCTCTCATCTCACTCCCTATCTCTCTAATATTACTCTCTCAGAGAATCTCCAGCAGATGGACTATTTCGTGGACTATATTTAGTCCATATGACATCAGCAGATGTCCTTTAGTCTTCAATCCTTTCAATAGATGGACTATCCCGCGGACTATAATATAAAAAGATTAAAAAATCAATGAATTAAAAAAAAACTAGTATTAAATATAATAAAAATACAAACTATTATTAACAAAATACTTACAATTGTATATATTTATAAATTTCCAATTTACATTTTCAATTTCTATCCGTCAATAATTTATTACCGACCAAATTTTTTTTGGCGTTCTTATTTTTTTTATATCTGTTGGAGCTGGCCCTTCATCTTCTACTTCTTCTGCTTCTCCTTTTTCAACAATTTTTCTTCTTCTTCAGTTATCTCTCCTATTTAAACATATTAAAAATTATAATCACAATTATAATCTACCAACTCTTGTTCCTTAATATAGTCTTTGTGTCTCGTCGGAAAATTCATTAGACTGTATTTAGTCCATCTGGCGAGATCTGTGTTCCTAGACTATATTTAGTCTAGGATTTGTGATTCCGGCATTGCTGGAGATGCTCAGTCTCACTCACATCTCGACTCTGATGCCTTATACTCTCACTACTCAAAAGCCAAAATCCAAATCGATCTATCATCTCAGATCTCGATCTTGATATACCCTTATCCTTCGCCCCTCAGATCTCTCACTCACTCCTTATCCAACTCACTCGAGCTCACCCCTCCTTTAACGACGGACCCGACGACGGTTCGGTCATACAACCGTCGTCTATATTTTTAGTGACGCTATATGTTGTCTGGCGCTAAAAGTATAGATGACGGTTGTATGACCGAACCATCCCGGTCCGTCGCTAAAGGGGGATGAGCTCGGGTGAGTTGAAAAAGGGGTGAGCTTAAGATTCAGACTATATATATATATATATATATATATATATATATATATATATATATAGCCCAAAAAAACTGTCGCAAAAAAAAACTGTAGACGACTGTATAAAAAACTGTCGCCAAAAAAACTGTCGCCATATATATATATATATATATATATATATATATATATATATATATATACACACACACACACACCGGTGGTTCCAAGTTGGCGGAAGGCGAAACTCATGCACCATCCACTCAGTTTTGGTGCCTTTTCCAGCACTTCCAATATAGCACACCAATGATTTCCTGAGGCCGATGCATGCATGAGTAAAGGAAATTGTTCCATTATCTATTTCATTCATTGAGATCCCTAATATACATGGGTTATCAAGTAATCAAAGGCTAGAAACTAGGGAAGAGATTGACTAAAATATAACAGAATAAAGCCTATCCTAATATATAAGATTTACACTTAATATAAAATATTTACAAGAATAAGTACATATATTCTATTACACCCCCGCAGTCGAAACGGGAGGTTCGCGTATGCTGAGACTGTCTCGAAAATCTTGAAATAAAACCAGCGGAAGCCCTTTTGTGAAGATATCAGCAATCTGATAGCGCGAAGGGCCATGTAAGACGCGTACGTGTCCACGAGCCACTCGTTCGCGAACAAAATGAATATCCATCTCGATATGTTTAGTGCGTTGATGTTGAACAGGATTTTCGGAAAGATATATCGCGCTAACATTATCGCAGTAAACCAAAGTGGCTTTATGAATAGGACAATGTAGCTCTAGAAGAAGATTGCGTAACCAACATGATTCAGAGACGACATTGGCAACGCCTCTATACTCTGCTTCAGCACTAGAGCGAGAAAGTGTGGGCTGGCGTTTGGAGGACCATGATAACAAATTTTCACCGAGGAAGACACAATAACCAGAAGTTGACCTCCTTGTGTCAGGACATCCACCCCAATCCGCATCTGTATAGAAAACTAGAGTGGAAATCGAAGAAGGATAAAGATGTAGACCATGATTAATAGTACCCTGGATGTAGCGCAGAATGCGGCGGAGAGCTTGCATATGTTCATTCATCGGGTTATGCATTAACAAGCAGATTTGTTGTACCGCATACGATATGTCGGGGCGTGTGAATGTGAGATACTGTAGAGCCCCGGCAAGACTGCGGTAATGAGAAGCATCCTCATAAGGATTGCTAGATGTAGCACTGAGTTTCGGTTTGGTGTCAACCGGAGTAGGACAAGGCTTACAAGAGGACATGCCAGCACGGTCAATAATCTCTTCTGCATACTTTTTCTGAGACAAAAATAGACCACCTGCATGACGAGTGACAGCTATACCCAAGAAATAACTTAGTGGACCCAAGTCTTTCATAGCAAATTCGGAGCTGAGAAGTGTCATGATGGACTTGCGAAGAGTATCAGAAGAAGCAGTTAAGATAATATCGTCCATATACAGAAGAATATAAGCCATATCAGCACCGTTGCGAGAGATAAAGAGAGAGTTATCAGACTTGCTGTGAGTAAACCCAATGGAAGAAGCATAGTCGGCAAACCGTTTGTACCAAGCTCGGGGAGCTTGTTTTAACCCGTACAAAGATTTCTTTAGAAGACAAACATGATTAGGGCGAGCAGGGTCTTTAAAACCCAAGGGCTGATGCATGTAGACTGTTTCATTGAGGTCACCATGCAAAAAAGCATTTTTAACATCCAACTGATGAATGGGCCATGCCTTAGAGAGAGCAAGACTGAGTACTGTGCGAATAGTTGCCGGTTTTACCGCCGGGCTAAAAGTGTTTCCACAATACACGCCAACCTGTTGACCTGCACCATCACCGACAAGACGGGCTTTATGCCTCTCAAAAGAACCGTCAGAATATTCTTTATGTCGAAAAATCCACATAGACCGAATAACATTAACATCAGGCGGATGGGGCACTAAATCCCACGTCTTATTTTTGATAAGAGCATCATATTCATCGTCCATAGCCATTTTCCAATTCGGGTCCTTGAGTGCAGACATTGGGTTACGAGGGAGAGGTGACTTTGTGACATGAGTGAGAAGACCCTGATGATATTTTTGATTTGGTTTAAAAATACCATGTTGACTTCTAGTAACCGGTTTGAGGTCTGAACTCGAGGTGGGCTGGAAAATGGGAGGGAGAGGTTGATGTTGTGTGTGGTCTGTGGTTAGGCGAGAAGATGAATGGTCCAACGGCGGGATAGAGTTGCGGAGTGGAGGAGGTGGCAGTGGGCAGGTTGTGGTTGATAAGATGGGCTGGGAATTTGGGTTGCCTGGCGGGTTGGACAGCGAGGTGGGCGGGTTAGTGGGTTGGTTGGAGTGAAGATGATGAATCACGTAAGGTGATATATTTTCATCTAGAAATCATATATAGAAGATGTAGGAGTATGCAGCTTTGCAAAAGGAAACTCTGTCTCATCAAATAATACATGGTGACTCATGATAATTTTATTAGAGGATAAATCATAGCATTTGTAACCACGATGATTTGATGGGTAACCCAAAAAGACGCAAGGAGTGGAACGAGGTTGAAGCTTATTTATTGTAGGGGACGAAAAGAGGGGATAACATAAGCAACCAAAGACTCGTAAGTGAGAGTACGACGGGTCTTTTTGGTATAAGAGTTTGAGAGGAGATTGATATGCAAGAGTTTTAGTTGGTAAGATGTTAAGGAGATACGTTGCCATTTGTAAGGCATGGTGCCAGAATGAAGGAGGAAGCGACGCATGAGCTAACAATGTGCGAATGATATTATTTATAGAGCGAATTTTTCTTTCGGCTTTTCCATTTTGAGATGAAGTATGTGGGCATGAAAAACGAAAAGAAATACCATTAGCTTCACAAAAACCCAAAAAAGAACCATTGTCATATTCTCTACCATTGTCACATTGGATATTTTTTAATTCCCTTTCGAATTGAGTGTTAACATAGGCTCGAAAGGTAAGGAAGGTGGAGTATACTTGAGATTTTTTTGGAGATGGGAAATGTCCATAAAAATTTTGAATAATCATCTAAATACAGTACATAATATCTGTGACCCAAAGAACTCACAACAGGAGATGTCCACAAATCACTATGCAAAATATCAAATGGCATAAAAGTAGAGTTATGAGAATCAACAAATGGCAATTTAACATGTTTACCAAGAGGGCATGAATGACAAAAACGAGAGTTGCTAATTTTATTACATGAAATAAAATTATTCCGCCTAAGGGAGTCTAAAACAGGTGCTCCCGGGTGACCCAAACGGTTATGCAAAAGAAAAGAAGACAAAGCTGCAAAAGGTGAAGGTAAGTTGGCTTGATTTTTGGTGGAGGTGGTGAAAGGATAAAGCTCGCCCCGATTATCACATCTCATTAGTGCCAGCCCCGTCTGAAAATCCTTCACAGAAAACCCAAAAGGATCAAATTCAACAGAAACTTGGTTATCAGTAGTAAATTTTCGAACGGAAACCAAGTTTTTAATTAAATTAGGGGCATGGAGAACATTTTTTAACTCCAATGGAGGGTGAGGAGGAGATAATTTAGCACTACCAAAACCACGAATAGGAATAGAATGGCCATTTCCGACAATTATACCACGACCAGTGCTCAATTTAAAATAAGACGAGAGATTACCTTGCGCGGATGTCATATGAGATGTCGCCCCGGTGTCCGTATACCATGACGGATCGGGTTTGTAACGCCCCCAAAATAGGTCCATTCCACCCAACCCATTTTGAGTCGCCAAATACATGGTACAAAAAATAACTACAACTTTATTACAACAATTGTCGTGCAAAATACAACAACACATATGTTGTGAGTTTTGATACTAAAATATACCAGCGAGAGGCTCGGGGCTCTTTACTTATAGCTCTGATACCAACTGTGACTCTGGACACCAACCTTGGATAGCACGTCACAATGACACCTTACATAAAGGTATAGTCAAAAACTGTTTTAAAAATTAGAATATTTGGGAAGTGCTCAAGGAAACCCTCGTACATGGGAGGCCATGCTTCTAGGTTATGATAGATATCATATGGCCACAGAATTATCCTTGGTTGACCCAATAGACCCCAAAGAAAAACAAGAAGGTTACTATCATATTCTTCCCAATGGTGAGTCTTCTCTTGACTTATCATTATCTCCATTATCTCTAATTGAGAATTATACTTCAAACAAATACCAAGATTATATAGGTAGTGCTCGTAAATATACTCAGCAAGTGGATGAGCACAACCTTGTCTTATGATGACACGAGGTTGTATGTCATTATACATCCTGTAAGATAGTGGCAAAACACCCTTCCAAGTTAAATTCACCTCACCCTCAATATCTATAAACCACCGTTCTATTCCCTTGTTATCCCTCGCTCGACCCAGCTACACTTTTATTACCTGAAAGGAATTGTGAAGCAAAATGGTGAGCACAACTAGCTCAGTAAAGAATATTATGACTAAAGATAAATTATCAATAGTCTTCAACAGTAATAAATCAGAGATTTAAAACATATGGTAGATGATAAAACTTTTCAACCATAGTTGCAGCGGAACGAGCAATCCATTAGAAGAGTCAAATAGACTATAAAGTCTATTATCTTCTCCACGTTAAAAGTCCACCAACAATGTTTTATCCCTGCAACATCAATCAATAGTTCCTTTCCACAATCATATGAATAATTCATAATCATAATTGTGATTCTAAATTTCGCATCCAAGACGAAGATAATTTTCATCACCTGTCTTTACCTGAAACATCAAAGATCATGGTTATACCAAATCACAGTTCCTGTTCATAATCATACTAATAAATTCATCTTTGCATCACGGGCCAAAGATATTCATCAACAGTTCATCTTTACACTACATGCCAAAGATATTCAACAACAAGTCATCTTTGCACTACGGGCCAAAGATATTCATCAACAACTCATCTTTGCACTACCGGCCAAAGATATTCCTCAATAGTTCATATTTGCACTACATGCCAAATATATTATTATCTCAAAGAAATATATAATCATTTCAGAATTTATATAACCAATAATTATAACCATGTTGATCATTTCACCTTTGCACTTAAGCTAAAGATATTCAATTATAAATTCAATGGTCATGATCATACCAGTCACAATTCAACTTTTCACTACTGGACAAAGAGAACCCTAGTCATGATCATACCAATAATCTACCCATCTTTACACTCAAGTCAAAGAGAAATATCATCATTAGGGTTATAAAAATGTTATATATGATAAAAAAATAATATGATCAACATATAGTTTTAATCTCAAGAGTAATATTCATAAATTAACTATAATTTGGCTAGAAAAAAAAACCAATTTTGTCATGAATAGTAACTCGTGAATAGTAACTCATGAATAGTAACTCATGAATAGTAACTCATGAATAGTAACTCGTGAATAGTAACTCATGAATAATAACTCGTGAATAGTAACTCATAAATAGTAACTCGTGAATAGTAACCCCGACATGAAAAGTTCTAAATTTGATAAAAAGTTCAGATCAATACTTCGGCACAATGATATTGAAGAAAATAATATCATTTAAGAAGAAATAACATCCCTTACTATCCCTTACAATCCCTTACTATCCCTTACAATCCCTTACCTCAAAAGAGCAGTACTTCTGACTGGAATAACGCTGAACGAACTTACACCGTATAGCAACACTCAAGATATCAAAATACTCACAAGAATACGCTCGATATATAGAGAGAGAAATAGAGAGAAAACTTCAGTTTCTGGTGTGATTTTCAATTCTAACCTAAGCACCCTATTTATAGGAAAATGCTTAGAACACCAAAGCAGAAAATTTAATATAATAATAATATATTTAACAAATTTTCCTTAGCCCACCTTGACCATCTGAATTCAGCCATAACACATGTTAATGATGTCCACAAAATACAAAAAAAAAACGTTTTTCTAAACAAAAATAATTAAAACATCCAAAAATCAATTATTTCGGAACTTCAGAACTTCAATAATTCATAATAAATAGCCCTTTTATCAAAAAATTCAAATCTCGCGAGTTTTTATAGGAAATTCAATTCTCTACAACTTTGTAGAAGAAAATTTTTTCCAAATTCCAAACAGAAGTTGACCGAAATCCACAAACGGACGATTTTACAGTCAATAATAATTTTTCGGTCAAGAATTGTGTCCACCAACACACAAAACATGTGTTAATCATTTAATGCCACAAAAATACTCTTCCTCCTCATATACTCATATATTCCACATTCATTGTAAAAATATCACCATCAATATATTATTAAAATAATATATTTAAATGAATTATTTTATCAGAAAAAGATAAAATATTAATTTTCAACAATTGTCACATTAAAAATTTTCTCCATCTATATCCACATAAAATCAATATTTTCCTCATCATATAAATCAATAATTAATTATACACAAATAATATTACAGAATCACAGTACTGGCAACCAGGCCGTTCCCAGGAAAGAGGGGGCTTTCCAATAAGGATCTCTTCCTTACTGGCGCGCAATTAGATGACCAAACCTCTCCTTAGACAGAACTTTCTAGACATTACCAATAATGTTATCTAATAATATTATTCAGATAATATGAATTATTGCTCCGATAATAGAAAATACTGTGTAGTGACAATTATTAAAACAACAGAAATATAAAATATCAACGCAGCAATTATTGAATCAATAAAATAAAATACTGAACAGTAATTACTGTAATAATTATTGAGTAATGCCTTCTTACGTAAAAATCAATAATTGGTGTAATACCGTGTGCTACTGTGCAACAATGCGTATTATTGTATTTTAACCACCGGGTATTCTAACAGTGTTAATGGTAACAACTACCCTGTTATTTATAAACAACTTACTCTTGTCGTTTTCTTCATCCAATCGCTTTCCGTTATGGGGCCCACAAAAGACTGCGCCGTCGTACGAATATTCTCCGACAGTAAGAATATTCCACGACCAAGCGAATATTCCCCGACAACAATGAATATTTTATAACCACTTGTGTATTCCGAAAAAAAATTCATATATCACCCTTAACTTTAATATTTATCAATTTAACCATTTACTAAATAGTAATTATAAGAAAAATTGAATACTTTTATTTCATTAAATTCGGGATCTTACAATCTCCCCTCCTTATGAAATTTCGTCCTCGAAATTTACGTACCTGGTATTTCAAAGAGTTGAGAATACATTGCTTTCATTTCGGATTCCATCTTTCTTGTCATCATGATTTCTCCATTGCTCATCTCCTGTATTTCAGATATCATTCTAGAATACAGCTTCAAAAACAAAGGTTAATTTAACAAATTAACATATCACATAATATCCCGATATTATGACTGACCAACAAATAAGCTTAGGTACCAAATGTAACTCTCGTGGTGCTTCAACCTCAGCACCTCACAATGGTACCTATCAGCTTGCCACCGCAGAACGGCGTTCCCTACGGAGAGTCTGGCTTCGGTGCATCCCCCATCAACAGGAAGTCACCAGCGAGAGGCTCGGGGCTATTTACTTATAGCTCTGATACCAACTGTGACTCTGGACACCAACCTTAGATAGCACGTCACAATGACACCTTACATAAAGGTATAGTCAAAAACTGTTTTAGAAATTAGAATCTTTGGGAAGTGCTCAAGGAAACCCTCGTACATGGGAGGCCATGCTTCTAGGTTATGATAGATATCATATGGCCACAGAATTATCCTTGGTTGACCCAATAGACCCCAAAGAAAAACAAGAAGGTTACTATCATATTCTTCCCAATGGTGAGTCTTCTCTTGACTTATCATTATCTCCACTATCTCTAATTGAGAATTATACTTCAAACAAATACCAAGATTATATAGGTAGTGCTCGTAAATATACTCAACAAGTGGATGAGCACAACCTTGTCTTATGATGACACGAGGTTGTATGTCATTATACATCCCGTAAGATAGTGGCAAAACACCCTTCCAAGTTAAATTCACCTCACCCTCAATATCTATAAACCACCGTTCTATTCCCTTGTTATCCCTCGCTCGACCCAGCTACACTTTTATTACCTGAAAGGAATTGTGAAGCAAAATGGTGAGCACAACTAGCTCAGTAAAGAATATTATGACTAAAGATAAATTATCAATAGTCTTCAACAGTAATAAATCAGAGATTTAAAACATATGGTAGATGATAAAACTTTTCAACCATAGTTGCAGCGGAACGAGCAATCCATTAGAAGAGTCAAATAGACTATAAAGTCTATTATCTTCTCCACGTTAAAAGTCCACCAACAATGTTTTATCCCTGCAACATCAATCAATAGTTCCTTTCCACAATCATATGAATAATTCATAATCATAATTGTGATTCTAAATTTCGCATCCAAGACGAAGATAATTTTCATCACCTGTCTTTACCTGAAACATCAAAGATCATGGTTATACCAAATCACAGTTCCTGTTCATAATCATACTAATAAATTCATCTTTGCATCACGGGCCAAAGATATTCATCAACAGTTCATCTTTACACTACATGCCAAAGATATTCAACAACAAGTCATCTTTGCACTACGGGCCAAAGATATTCATCAACAACTCATCTTTGCACTACCGGCCAAAGATATTCCTCAATAGTTCATATTTGCACTACATGCCAAATATATTATTATCTCAAAGAAATATATAATCATTTCAGAATTTATATAACCAATAATTATAACCATGTTGATCATTTCACCTTTGCACTTAAGCTAAAGATATTCAATTATAAATTCAATGGTCATGATCAAACCAGTCACAATTCAACTTTTCACTACTGGACAAAGAGAACCCTAGTCATGATCATACCAATAATCTACCCATCTTTACACTCAAGTCAAAGAGAAATATCATCATTAGGGTTATAAAAATGTTATATATGATAAAAAAATAATATGATCAACATATAGTTTTAATCTCAAGAGTAATATTCATAAATTAACTATAATTTAGTTAGAAAAAGAAACCAATTTTGTCATGAATAGTAACTCGTGAATAGTAACTCGTGAATAGTAACTCGTGAATAGTAACTCATGAATAGTAACTCGTAAATAGTAACTCATGAATAGTAACTCGTGAATAGTAACTCATAAATAGTAACTCGTGAATAGTAACCCCGACATGAAAAGTTCTAAATTTGATAAAAAGTTCAGATCAATACTTCGGCACAATGATATTGAAGAAAATAATATCATTTAAGAAGAAATAACATCCCTTACTATCCCTTACAATCCCTTACTATCCCTTACAATCCCTTACCTCAAAAGAGCAGTACTTCTGACTGGAATAACGCTGAACGAACTTACACCGTATAGCAACACTCAAGATATCAAAATACTCACAAGAATACGCTCGATATATAGAGAGAGAAATAGAGAGAAAACTTCAGTTTCTGGTGTGATTTTCAATTCTAACCTAAGCACCCTATTTATAGGAAAATGCTTAGAACACCAAAGCAGAAAATTTAATATAATAATAATATATTTAACAAATTTTCCTTAGCCCACCTTGACCATCTGAATTCAGCCATAACACATGTTAATGATGTCCACAAAATACAAAAAAAAACGTTTTTCTAAACAAAAATAATTAAAACATCCAAAAATCAATTATTTCGGAACTTCAGAACTTCAATAATTCATAATAAATAGCCCTTTTATCAAAAAATTCAAATCTCGCGAGTTTTTATAGGAAATTCAATTCTCTACAACTTTGTAGAAGAAAATTTTTTCCAAATTCCAAACAGAAGTTGACCGAAATCCACAAACGGACGATTTTACAGTCAATAATAATTTTTCGGTCAAGAATTGTGTCCACCAACACACAAAACATGTGTTAATCATTTAATGCCACAAAAATACTCTTCCTCCTCATATACTCATATATTCCACATTCATTGTAAAAATATCACCATCAATATATTATTAAAATAATATATTTAAATGAATTATTTTATCAGAAAAAGATAAAATATTAATTTTCAACAATTGTCACATTAAAAATTTTCTCCATCTATATCCACATAAAATCAATATTTTCCTCATCATATAAATCAATAATTAATTATACACAAATAATATTACAGAATCACAGTACTGGCAACCAGGCCGTTCCCAGGAAAGAGGGGGCTTTCCAATAAGGATCTCTTCCTTACTGGCGCGCAATTAGATGACCAAACCTCTCCTTAGACAGAACTTTCTAGACATTACCAATAATGTTATCTAATAATATTATTCAGATAATATGAATTATTGCTCCGATAATAGAAAATACTGTGTAGTGACAATTATTAAAACAACAGAAATATAAAATATCAACGCAGCAATTATTGAATCAATAAAATAAAATACTGAACAGTAATTACTGTAATAATTATTGAGTAATGCCTTCTTACGTAAAAATCAATAATTGGTGTAATACCGTGTGCTACTGTGCAACAATGCGTATTATTGTATTTTAACCACCGGGTATTCTAACAGTGTTAACGGTAACAACTACCCCGTTATTTATAAACAACTTACTCTTGTCGTTTTCTTCATCCAATCGCTTTCCGTTATGGGGCCCACAAAAGACTGCGCCGTCGTACGAATATTCTCCGACAGTAAGAATATTCCACGACCAAGCGAATATTCCCCGACAACAATGAATATTTTATAACCACTTGTGTATTCCGAAAAAAAATTCATATATCACCCTTAACTTTAATATTTATCAATTTAACCATTTACTAAATAGTAATTATAAGAAAAATTGAATACTTTTATTTCATTAAATTCGGGATCTTACAATCTCCCCTCCTTATGAAATTTCGTCCTCGAAATTTACGTACCTGGTATTTCAAAGAGTTGAGAATACATTGCTTTCATTTCGGATTCCATCTTTCTTGTCATCATGATTTCTCCATTGCTCATCTCCTGTATTTCAGATATCATTCTAGAATACAGCTTCAAAAACAAAGGTTAATTTAACAAATTAACATATCACATAATATCCCGATATTATGACTGACCAACAAATAAGCTTAGGTACCAAATGTAACTCTCGTGGTGCTTCAACCTCAGCACCTCACAATGGTACCTATCAGCTTGCCACCGCAGAACGGCGTTCCCTACGGAGAGTCTGGCTTCGGTGCATCCCCCATCAACAGGAAGTCACCAGCGAGAGGCTCGGGGCTATTTACTTATAGCTCTGATACCAACTGTGACTCTGGACACCAACCTTAGATAGCACGTCACAATGACACCTTACATAAAGGTATAGTCAAAAACTGTTTTAGAAATTAGAATCTTTGGGAAGTGCTCAAGGAAACCCTCGTACATGGGAGGCCATGCTTCTAGGTTATGATAGATATCATATGGCCACAGAATTATCCTTGGTTGACCCAATAGACCCCAAAGAAAAACAAGAAGGTTACTATCATATTCTTCCCAATGGTGAGTCTTCTCTTGACTTATCATTATCTCCACTATCTCTAATTGAGAATTATACTTCAAACAAATACCAAGATTATATAGGTAGTGCTCGTAAATATACTCAACAAGTGGATGAGCACAACCTTGTCTTATGATGACACGAGGTTGTATGTCATTATACATCCCGTAAGATAGTGGCAAAACACCCTTCCAAGTTAAATTCACCTCACCCTCAATATCTATAAACCACCGTTCTATTCCCTTGTTATCCCTCGCTCGACCCAGCTACACTTTTATTACCTGAAAGGAATTGTGAAGCAAAATGGTGAGCACAACTAGCTCAGTAAAGAATATTATGACTAAAGATAAATTATCAATAGTCTTCAACAGTAATAAATCAGAGATTTAAAACATATGGTAGATGATAAAACTTTTCAACCATAGTTGCAGCGGAACGAGCAATCCATTAGAAGAGTCAAATAGACTATAAAGTCTATTATCTTCTCCACGTTAAAAGTCCACCAACAATGTTTTATCCCTGCAACATCAATCAATAGTTCCTTTCCACAATCATATGAATAATTCATAATCATAATTGTGATTCTAAATTTCGCATCCAAGACGAAGATAATTTTCATCACCTGTCTTTACCTGAAACATCAAAGATCATGGTTATACCAAATCACAGTTCCTGTTCATAATCATACTAATAAATTCATCTTTGCATCACGGGCCAAAGATATTCATCAACAGTTCATCTTTACACTACATGCCAAAGATATTCAACAACAAGTCATCTTTGCACTACGGGCCAAAGATATTCATCAACAACTCATCTTTGCACTACCGGCCAAAGATATTCCTCAATAGTTCATATTTGCACTACATGCCAAATATATTATTATCTCAAAGAAATATATAATCATTTCAGAATTTATATAACCAATAATTATAACCATGTTGATCATTTCACCTTTGCACTTAAGCTAAAGATATTCAATTATAAATTCAATGGTCATGATCAAACCAGTCACAATTCAACTTTTCACTACTGGACAAAGAGAACCCTAGTCATGATCATACCAATAATCTACCCATCTTTACACTCAAGTCAAAGAGAAATATCATCATTAGGGTTATAAAAATGTTATATATGATAAAAAAATAATATGATCAACATATAGTTTTAATCTCAAGAGTAATATTCATAAATTAACTATAATTTGGCTAGAAAAAGAAACCAATTTTGTCATGAATAGTAACTCGTGAATAGTAACTCATGAATAGTAACTCGTGAATAGTAACTCATGAATAGTAACTCGTGAATAGTAACTCGTGAATAGTAACTCGTGAATAGTAACTCATAAATAGTAACTCGTGAATAGTAACCCCGACATGAAAAGTTCTAAATTTGATAAAAAGTTCAGATCAATACTTCGGCACAATGATATTGAAGAAAATAATATCATTTAAGAAGAAATAACATCCCTTACTATCCCTTACAATCCCTTACTATCCCTTACAATCCCTTACCTCAAAAGAGCAGTACTTCTGACTGGAATAACGCTGAACGAACTTACACCGTATAGCAACACTCAAGATATCAAAATACTCACAAGAATACGCTCGATATATAGAGAGAGAAATAGAGAGAAAACTTCAGTTTCTGGTGTGATTTTCAATTCTAACCTAAGCACCCTATTTATAGGAAAATGCTTAGAACACCAAAGCAGAAAATTTAATATAATAATAATATATTTAACAAATTTTCCTTAGCCCACCTTGACCATCTGAATTCAGCCATAACACATGTTAATGATGTCCACAAAATACAAAAAAAAAACGTTTTTCTAAACAAAAATAATTAAAACATCCAAAAATCAATTATTTCGGAACTTCAGAACTTCAATAATTCATAATAAATAGCCCTTTTATCAAAAAATTCAAATCTCGCGAGTTTTTATAGGAAATTCAATTCTCTACAACTTTGTAGAAGAAAATTTTTTCCAAATTCCAAACAGAAGTTGACCGAAATCCACAAACGGACGATTTTACAGTCAATAATAATTTTTCGGTCAAGAATTGTGTCCACCAACACACAAAACATGTGTTAATCATTTAATGCCACAAAAATACTCTTCCTCCTCATATACTCATATATTCCACATTCATTGTAAAAATATCACCATCAATATATTATTAAAATAATATATTTAAATGAATTATTTTATCAGAAAAAGATAAAATATTAATTTTCAACAATTGTCACATTAAAAATTTTCTCCATCTATATCCACATAAAATCAATATTTTCCTCATCATATAAATCAATAATTAATTATACACAAATAATATTACAGAATCACAGTACTGGCAACCAGGCCGTTCCCAGGAAAGAGGGGGCTTTCCAATAAGGATCTCTTCCTTACTGGCGCGCAATTAGATGACCAAACCTCTCCTTAGACAGAACTTTCTAGACATTACCAATAATGTTATCTAATAATATTATTCAGATAATATGAATTATTGCTCCGATAATAGAAAATACTGTGTAGTGACAATTATTAAAACAACAGAAATATAAAATATCAACGCAGCAATTATTGAATCAATAAAATAAAATACTGAACAGTAATTACTGTAATAATTATTGAGTAATGCCTTCTTACGTAAAAATCAATAATTGGTGTAATACCGTGTGCTACTGTGCAACAATGCGTATTATTGTATTTTAACCACCGGGTATTCTAACAGTGTTAACGGTAACAACTACCCCGTTATTTATAAACAACTTACTCTTGTCGTTTTCTTCATCCAATCGCTTTCCGTTATGGGGCCCACAAAAGACTGCGCCGTCGTACGAATATTCTCCGACAGTAAGAATATTCCACGACCAAGCGAATATTCCCCGACAACAATGAATATTTTATAACCACTTGTGTATTCCGAAAAAAAATTCATATATCACCCTTAACTTTAATATTTATCAATTTAACCATTTACTAAATAGTAATTATAAGAAAAATTGAATACTTTTATTTCATTAAATTCGGGATCTTACAATCTCCCCTCCTTATGAAATTTCGTCCTCGAAATTTACGTACCTGGTATTTCAAAGAGTTGAGAATACATTGCTTTCATTTCGGATTCCATCTTTCTTGTCATCATGATTTCTCCATTGCTCATCTCCTGTATTTCAGATATCATTCTAGAATACAGCTTCAAAAACAAAGGTTAATTTAACAAATTAACATATCACATAATATCCCGATATTATGACTGACCAACAAATAAGCTTAGGTACCAAATGTAACTCTCGTGGTGCTTCAACCTCAGCACCTCACAATGGTACCTATCAGCTTGCCACCGCAGAACGGCGTTCCCTACGGAGAGTCTGGCTTCGGTGCATCCCCCATCAACAGGAAGTCACCAGCGAGAGGCTCGGGGCTATTTACTTATAGCTCTGATACCAACTGTGACTCTGGACACCAACCTTAGATAGCACGTCACAATGACACCTTACATAAAGGTATAGTCAAAAACTGTTTTAGAAATTAGAATCTTTGGGAAGTGCTCAAGGAAACCCTCGTACATGGGAGGCCATGCTTCTAGGTTATGATAGATATCATATGGCCACAGAATTATCCTTGGTTGACCCAATAGACCCCAAAGAAAAACAAGAAGGTTACTATCATATTCTTCCCAATGGTGAGTCTTCTCTTGACTTATCATTATCTCCACTATCTCTAATTGAGAATTATACTTCAAACAAATACCAAGATTATATAGGTAGTGCTCGTAAATATACTCAACAAGTGGATGAGCACAACCTTGTCTTATGATGACACGAGGTTGTATGTCATTATACATCCCGTAAGATAGTGGCAAAACACCCTTCCAAGTTAAATTCACCTCACCCTCAATATCTATAAACCACCGTTCTATTCCCTTGTTATCCCTCGCTCGACCCAGCTACACTTTTATTACCTGAAAGGAATTGTGAAGCAAAATGGTGAGCACAACTAGCTCAGTAAAGAATATTATGACTAAAGATAAATTATCAATAGTCTTCAACAGTAATAAATCAGAGATTTAAAACATATGGTAGATGATAAAACTTTTCAACCATAGTTGCAGCGGAACGAGCAATCCATTAGAAGAGTCAAATAGACTATAAAGTCTATTATCTTCTCCACGTTAAAAGTCCACCAACAATGTTTTATCCCTGCAACATCAATCAATAGTTCCTTTCCACAATCATATGAATAATTCATAATCATAATTGTGATTCTAAATTTCGCATCCAAGACGAAGATAATTTTCATCACCTGTCTTTACCTGAAACATCAAAGATCATGGTTATACCAAATCACAGTTCCTGTTCATAATCATACTAATAAATTCATCTTTGCATCACGGGCCAAAGATATTCATCAACAGTTCATCTTTACACTACATGCCAAAGATATTCAACAACAAGTCATCTTTGCACTACGGGCCAAAGATATTCATCAACAACTCATCTTTGCACTACCGGCCAAAGATATTCCTCAATAGTTCATATTTGCACTACATGCCAAATATATTATTATCTCAAAGAAATATATAATCATTTCAGAATTTATATAACCAATAATTATAACCATGTTGATCATTTCACCTTTGCACTTAAGCTAAAGATATTCAATTATAAATTCAATGGTCATGATCAAACCAGTCACAATTCAACTTTTCACTACTGGACAAAGAGAACCCTAGTCATGATCATACCAATAATCTACCCATCTTTACACTCAAGTCAAAGAGAAATATCATCATTAGGGTTATAAAAATGTTATATATGATAAAAAAATAATATGATCAACATATAGTTTTAATCTCAAGAGTAATATTCATAAATTAACTATAATTTGGCTAGAAAAAGAAACCAATTTTGTCATGAATAGTAACTCGTGAATAGTAACTCGTGAATAGTAACTCGTGAATAGTAACTCATGAATAGTAACTCGTGAATAGTAACTCGTGAATAGTAACTCGTGAATAGTAACTCATAAATAGTAACTCGTGAATAGTAACCCCGACATGAAAAGTTCTAAATTTGATAAAAAGTTCAGATCAATACTTCGGCATAATGATATTGAAGAAAATAATATCATTTAAGAAGAAATAGCATCCCTTACTATCCCTTACTATCCCTTACCTCAAAAGAGCAGTACTTCTGACTGGAATAACGCTGAACGAACTTACACCGTATAGCAACACTCAAGATATCAAAATACTCACAAGAATACGCTCGATATATAGAGAGAGAAATAGAGAGAAAACTTCAGTTTCTGGTGTGATTTTCAATTCTAACCTAAGCACCCTATTTATAGGAAAATGCTTAGAACACCAAAGCAGAAAATTTAATATAATAATAATATATTTAACAAATTTTCCTTAGCCCACCTTGACCATCTGAATTCAGCCATAACACATGTTAATGATGTCCACAAAATACAAAAAAAAACGTTTTTCTAAACAAAAATAATTAAAACATCCAAAAATCAATTATTTCGGAACTTCAGAACTTCAATAATTCATAATAAATAGCCCTTTTATCAAAAAATTCAAATCTCGCGAGTTTTTATAGGAAATTCAATTCTCTACAACTTTGTAGAAGAAAATTTTTTCCAAATTCCAAACAGAAGTTGACCGAAATCCACAAACGGACGATTTTACAGTCAATAATAATTTTTCGGTCAAGAATTGTGTCCACCAACACACAAAACATGTGTTAATCATTTAATGCCACAAAAATACTCTTCCTCCTCATATACTCATATATTCCACATTCATTGTAAAAATATCACCATCAATATATTATTAAAATAATATATTTAAATGAATTATTTTATCAGAAAAAGATAAAATATTAATTTTCAACAATTGTCACATTAAAAATTTTCTCCATCTATATCCACATAAAATCAATATTTTCCTCATCATATAAATCAATAATTAATTATACACAAATAATATTACAGAATCACAGTCAGGAAAGAGGGGGCTTTCCAATAAGGATCTCTTCCTTACTGGCGCGCAATTAGATGACCAAACCTCTCCTTAGACAGAACTTTTTAGACATTGTCAATAATGTTATCTAATAATATTATTCAGATAATATGAATTATTGCTCCGATAATAGAAAATACTGTGTAGTGACAATTATTAAAACAACAGAAATATAAAATATCAACGCAGCAATTATTGAATCAATAAAATAAAATACTGAACAGTAATTACTGTAATAATTATTGAGTAATGCCTTCTTACGTAAAAATCAATAATTGGTGTAATACCGTGTGCTACTGTGCAACAATGCGTATTATTGTATTTTAACCACCGGGTATTCTAACAGTGTTAACGGTAACAACTACCCCGTTATTTATAAACAACTTACTCTTGTCGTTTTCTTCATCCAATCGCTTTCCGTTATGGGGCCCACAAAAGACTGCGCCGTCGTACGAATATTCTCCGACAGTAAGAATATTCCACGACCAAGCGAATATTCCCCGACAACAATGAATATTTTATAACCACTTGTGTATTCCGAAAAAAAATTCATATATCACCCTTAACTTTAATATTTATCAATTTAACCATTTACTAAATAGTAATTATAAGAAAAATTGAATACTTTTATTTCATTAAATTCGGGATCTTACAATCTCCCCTCCTTATGAAATTTCGTCCTCGAAATTTACGTACCTGGTATTTCAAAGAGTTGAGAATACATTGCTTTCATTTCGGATTCCATCTTTCTTGTCATCATGATTTCTCCATTGCTCATCTCCTGTATTTCAGATATCATTCTAGAATACAGCTTGAAAAACAAAGGTTAATTTAACAAATTAACATATCACATAATATCCCGATATTATGACTGACCAACAAATAAGCTTAGGTACCAAATGTAACTCTCGTGGTGCTTCAACCTCAGCACCTCACAATGGTACCTATCAGCTTGCCACCGCAGAACGGCGTTCCCTACGGAGAGTCTGGCTTCGGTGCATCCCCCATCAACAGGAAGTCACCAGCGAGAGGCTCGGGGCTATTTACTTATAGCTCTGATACCAACTGTGACTCTGGACACCAACCTTAGATAGCACGTCACAATGACACCTTACATAAAGGTATAGTCAAAAACTGTTTTAGAAATTAGAATCTTTGGGAAGTGCTCAAGGAAACCCTCGTACATGGGAGGCCATGCTTCTAGGTTATGATAGATATCATATGGCCACAGAATTATCCTTGGTTGACCCAATAGACCCCAAAGAAAAACAAGAAGGTTACTATCATATTCTTCCCAATGGTGAGTCTTCTCTTGACTTATCATTATCTCCACTATCTCTAATTGAGAATTATACTTCAAACAAATACCAAGATTATATAGGTAGTGCTCGTAAATATACTCAACAAGTGGATGAGCACAACCTTGTCTTATGATGACACGAGGTTGTATGTCATTATACATCCCGTAAGATAGTGGCAAAACACCCTTCCAAGTTAAATTCACCTCACCCTCAATATCTATAAACCACCGTTCTATTCCCTTGTTATCCCTCGCTCGACCCAGCTACACTTTTATTACCTGAAAGGAATTGTGAAGCAAAATGGTGAGCACAACTAGCTCAGTAAAGAATATTATGACTAAAGATAAATTATCAATAGTCTTCAACAGTAATAAATCAGAGATTTAGAACATATGGTAGATGATAAAACTTTTCAACCATAGTTGCAGCGGAACGAGCAATCCATTAGAAGAGTCAAATAGACTATAAAGTCTATTATCTTCTCCACGTTAAAAGTCCACCAACAATATTTTATCCCTGTAACATCAATCAATAGTTCCTTTCCACAATCATATGAATAATTCATAATCATAATTGTGATTCTAAATTTCGCATCCAAGACGAAGATAATTTTCATCACCTGTCTTTACCTGAAACATCAAAGATCATGGTTATACCAAATCACAGTTCCTGTTCATAATCATACTAATAAATTCATCTTTGCATCACGGGCCAAAGATATTCATCAATAGTTCATCTTTACACTACATGCCAAAGATATTCAACAACAAGTAATCTTTGCACTACGGGCCAAAGATATTCATCAACAACTCATCTTTGCACTACCGGCCAAAGATATTCCTCAATAGTTCATATTTGCACTACAGGCCAAATATATTATTATCTCAAAGAAATATATAATCATTTCAGAATTTATATAACCAATAATTATAACCATGTTGATCATTTCACCTTTGCACTTAAGCTAAAGATATTCAATTATAAATTCAATGATCATGATCATACCAGTCACAATTCAACTTTTCACTACTGGACAAAGAGAACCCTAGTCATGATCATACCAATAATCTACCCATCTTTACACTCAAGTCAAAGAGAAATATCATCATTAGGGTTATAAAAATGTTATATATGATAAAAAAATAATATGATCAACATATAGTTTTAATCTCAAGAGTAATATTCATAAATTAACTATAATTTGGCTAGAAAAAGAAACCAATTTTGTCATGAATAGTAACTCGTGAATAGTAACTCATGAATAGTAACTCGTGAATAGTAACGCATGAATAGTAACTCGTGAATAGTAACTCATGAATAGTAACTCGTGAATAGTAACTCATAAATAGTAACTCGTGAATAGTAACCCCGACATGAAAAGTTCTAAATTTGATAAAAAGTTCAGATCAATACTTCGGCATAATGATATTGAAGAAAATAATATCATTTAAGAAGAAATAACATCCCTTACTATCCCTTACAATCCCCTACCTCAAAAGAGAAGTACTTCTGACTGGAATAACGCTGAACGAACTTACACCGTATAGCAACACTCAAGATATCAAAATACTCACAAGAATACGCTCGATATATAGAGAGAGAAATAGAGAGAAAACTTCAGTTTCTGGTGTGATTTTCAATTCTAACCTAAGCACCCTATTTATAGGAAAATTCTTAGAACACCAAAGCAGAAAATTTAATATAATAATAATATATTTAACAAATTTTCCTTAGCCCACCTTGACCATCTGAATTCAGCCATAACACATGTTAATGATGTCCACAAAATACAAAAAAAAACGTTTTTCTAAACAAAAATAATTAAAACATCCAAAAATCAATTATTTCGGAACTTCAGAACTTCAATAATTCATAATAAATAGCCCTTTTATCAAAAAATTCAAATCTCGCGAGTTTTTATAGGAAATTCAATTCTCTACAACTTTGTAGAAGAAATTTTTTTCTAAATTCCAAATAGAAATTGACCGAAATCCACAAACGGACGATTTTACAGTCAATAATAAATTTTCGGTCAAGAATTGTGTCCACCAACACACAAAACATGTGTTAATCATTTAATGCCACAAAAATACTCTTCCTCCTCATATACTCATATATTCCACATTCATTGTAAAAATATCACTATCAATATATTATTAAAATAATATATTTAAATGAATTATTTTTTCAGGAGAAGATAAAATATTAATTTTCAACAATTATCACATTAAAAATTTTCTCCATCTATATCCACATAAAATCAATATTTTCCTCATCATATAAATCAATAATTAATTATACACAAATAATATTACAGAATCACAGTACTGGCAACCAGGCCGTTCCCAGGAAAGAGGGGGCTTTCCAATAAGGATCTCTTCCTTACTGGCGCGCAATTAGATGACCAAACCTCTCCTTAGACAGAACTTTCTAGACATTACCAATAATGTTATCTAATAATATTATTCAGATAATATGAATTATTGCTCCGATAATAGAAAATACTGTGTAGTGACAATTATTAAAACAACAGAAATATAAAATATCAACGCAGCAATTATTGAATCAATAAAATAAAATACTGAACAGTAATTACTGTAATAATTATTGAGTAATGCCTTCTTACGTAAAAATCAATAATTGGTGTAATACCGTGTGCTACTGTGCAACAATGCGTATTATTGTATTTTAACCACCGGGTATTCTAACAGTGTTAACGGTAACAACTACCCCGTTATTTATAAACAACTTACTCTTGTCGTTTTCTTCATCCAATCGCTTTCCGTTATGGGGCCCACAAAAGACTGCGCCGTCGTACGAATATTCTCCGACAGTAAGAATATTCCACGACCAAGCGAATATTCCCCGACAACAATGAATATTTTATAACCACTTGTGTATTCCGAAAAAAAATTCATATATCACCCTTAACTTTAATATTTATCAATTTAACCATTTACTAAATAGTAATTATAAGAAAAATTGAATACTTTTATTTCATTAAATTCGGGATCTTACAATCTCCCCTCCTTATGAAATTTCGTCCTCGAAATTTACGTACCTGGTATTTCAAAGAGTTGAGAATACATTGCTTTCATTTCGGATTCCATCTTTCTTGTCATCATGATTTCTCCATTGCTCATCTCCTGTATTTCAGATATCATTCTAGAATACAGCTTCAAAAACAAAGGTTAATTTAACAAATTAACATATCACATAATATCCCGATATTATGACTGACCAACAAATAAGCTTAGGTACCAAATGTAACTCTCGTGGTGCTTCAACCTCAGCACCTCACAATGGTACCTATCAGCTTGCCACCGCAGAACGGCGTTCCCTACGGAGAGTCTGGCTTCGGTGCATCCCCCATCAACAGGAAGTCACCAGCGAGAGGCTCGGGGCTATTTACTTATAGCTCTGATACCAACTGTGACTCTGGACACCAACCTTAGATAGCACGTCACAATGACACCTTACATAAAGGTATAGTCAAAAACTGTTTTAGAAATTAGAATCTTTGGGAAGTGCTCAAGAAAACCCTCGTACATGGGAGGCCATGCTTCTAGGTTATGATAGATATCATATGGCCACAGAATTATCCTTGGTTGACCCAATAGACCCCAAAGAAAAACAAGAAGGTTACTATCATATTCTTCCCAATGGTGAGTCTTCTCTTGACTTATCATTATCTCCACTATCTCTAATTGAGAATTATACTTCAAACAAATACCAAGATTGTATAGGTAGTGCTCGTAAATATACTCAACAAGTGGATGAGCACAACCTTGTCTTATGATGACACGAGGTTGTATGTCATTATACATCCCGTAAGATAGTGGCAAAACACCCTTCCAAGTTAAATTCACCTCACCCTCAATATCTATAAACCACCGTTCTATTCCCTTGTTATCCCTCGCTCGACCCAGCTACACTTTTATTACCTGAAAGGAATTGTGAAGCAAAATGGTGAGCACAACTAGCTCAGTAAAGAATATTATGACTAAAGATAAATTATCAATAGTCTTCAACAGTAATAAATCAGAGATTTAGAACATATGGTAGATGATAAAACTTTTCAACCATAGTTGCAGCGGAACGAGCAATCCATTAGAAGAGTCAAATAGACTATAAAGTCTATTATCTTCTCCACGTTAAAAGTCCACCAACAATGTTTTATCCCTGTAACATCAATCAATAGTTCCTTTCCACAATCATATGAATAATTCATAATCATAATTGTGATTCTAAATTTCGCATCCAAGACGAAGATAATTTTCATCACATGTCTTTACCTGAAACATCAAAGATCATGGTTATACCAAATCACAGTTCCTGTTCATAATCATACTAATAAATTCATCTTTGCATCACGGGCCAAAGATATTCATCAATAGTTCATCTTTACACTACATGCCAAAGATATTCAACAACAAGTAATCTTTGCACTACGGGCCAAAGATATTCATCAACAACTCATCTTTGCACTACCGGCCAAAGATATTCCTCAATAGTTCATATTTGCACTACAGGCCAAATATATTATTATCTCAAAGAAATATATAATCATTTCAGAATTTATATAACCAATAATTATAACCATGTTGATCATTTCACCTTTGCACTTAAGCTAAAGATATTCAATTATAAATTCAATGATCATGATCATACCAGTCACAATTCAACTTTTCACTACTGGACAAAGAGAACCCTAGTCATGATCATACCAATAATCTACCCATCTTTACACTCAAGTCAAAGAGAAATATCATCATTAGGGTTATAAAAATGTTATATATGATAAAAAAATAATATGATCAACATATAGTTTTAATCTCAAGAGTAATATTCATAAATTAACTATAATTTGGCTAGAAAAAGAAACCAATTTTGTCATGAATAGTAACTCGTGAATAGTAACTCATGAATATTAACTCATGAATAGTAACTCGTGAATAGTAATGCATGAATAGTAACTCGTGAATAGTAACTCATGAATAGTAACTCGTGAATAGTAACTCATAAATAGTAACTCGTGAATAGTAACCCCGACATGAAAAGTTCTAAATTTGATAAAAAGTTCAGATCAATACTTCGGCATAATGATATTGAAGAAAATAATATCATTTAAGAAGAAATAACATCCCTTACTATCCCTTACAATCCCTTACTATCCCTTACAATCCCTTACCTCAAAAGAGCAGTACTTCTGACTGGAATAACGCTGAACGAACTTACACCGTATAGCAACACTCAAGATATCAAAATACTCACAAGAATACGCTCGATATATAGAGAGAGAAATAGAGAGAAAACTTCAGTTTCTGGTGTGATTTTCAATTCTAACCTAAGCACCCTATTTATAGGAAAATGCTTAGAACACCAAAGCAGAAAATTTAATATAATAATAATATATTTAACAAATTTTCCTTAGCCCACCTTGACCATCTGAATTCAGCCATAACACATGTTAATGATGTCCACAAAATACAAAAAAAACGTTTTTCTAAACAAAAATAATTAAAACATCCAAAAATCAATTATTTCGGAACTTCAGAACTTCAATAATTCATAATAAATAGCCCTTTTATCAAAAAATTCAAATCTCGCGAGTTTTTATAGGAAATTCAATTCTCTACAACTTTGTAGAAGAAAATTTTTTCTAAATTCCAAATAGAAATTGACCGAAATCCACAAACGGACGATTTTACAGTCAATAATAAATTTTCGGTCAAGAATTGTGTCCACCAACACACAAAATATGTGTTAATCATTTAATGCCACAAAAATACTCTTCCTCCTCATATACTCATATTTTCCACATTCATTGTAAAAATATCACCATCAATATATTATTAAAATAATATATTTAAATGAATTATTTTTTCAGAAAAAGATAAAATATTAATTTTCAACAATTGTCACATTAAAAATTTTCTCCATCTATATCCACATAAAATCAATATTTTTCTCATCATATAAATCAATAATTAATTATACACAAATAATATTACAGAATTACAGTACTGACAACCAGGCCGTTCCCAGGAAAGAGGGGGCTTTCCAATAAGGATCTCTTCCTTACTGGCGCGCAATTAGATGACCAAACCTCTCCTTAGACAGAACTTTCTAGACATTGCCAATAATGTTATCTAATAATATTATTCAGATAATATGAATTATTGCTCCGATAATAGAAAATACTGTGTAGTGACAATTATTAAAACAACAGAAATATAAAATATCAACGCAGCAATTATTGAATCAATAAAATAAAATACTGAACAGTAATTACTGTAATAATTATTGAGTAATGCCTTCTTACGTAAAAATCAATAATTGGTGTAATACCGTGTGCTACTGTGCAACAATGCGTATTATTGTATTTTAACCACCGGGTATTCCAACAGTGTTAACGGTAACAACTACCCCGTTATTTATAAACAACTTACTCTTGTCGTTTTCTTCATCCAATCGCTTTCCGTTATGGGGCCCACAAAAGACTGCGCCGTCGTACGAATATTCTCCGACAGTAAGAATATTCCACGACCAAGCGAATATTCCCCGACAACAATGAATATTTTATAACCACTTGTGTATTCCGAAAAAAAATTCATATATCACCCTTAACTTTAATATTTATCAATTTAACCATTTACTAAATAGTAATTATAAGAAAAATTGAATACTTTTATTTCATAAAATTCGGGGTCTTACAGGGTTGCATAAGGCTGAGAGTGTGAAGAGCTGCTTCAATGTCAGTTGGGCTAGATGCATTGGCATTGAGGGCCTGCGGAGGCCTTAGACCCAGAATTCCAGGTTGGTGCGTCTGTGTGTAGGGAGCATTAGGCCGAGTCCAATTGAATGTGGGAAATGGGCAAGGAGGTACAGCCCAAGAAGCACCCTTTTGCTGCCAAGACCACGGCTGCCAAGGCTATGGCTGTTGGTGCTGCTATCCCGGTCCACCGCGTCCGCCGCCGGTGTTCTGTCCGCCGCCGGAGTATCGACCACCCTTGTCGTGGTTCCGGCCACTATGTTTATTATTTTTCTTATTTTGTCCCTTATTCTCGCGATTATTATTGTGGGTATTATTATGCCGATGATGAGATGAATGACCTTGAGATGGAATGGGGTAATTCATGTCATCATCACACTGCTGGGAATTAACGACGAGAGTAGTGGAACCCGACTCACGAGCGGCCCGTTGAAGGATCGTTGTCTCCTCCAAAGCTAACTTGGATTTTGCCGTCTCAAAACTCGGTAATGGGTCATGTTGTTGAATGTGAGTCACAAAACCAGCATAAGCATCTGTTAATCTAGCAATCATTTTCAACATCAATCGAGTATTAGAGACCGGAGAATCAACATTCGCCAATTGATCGGCTAAAAGCTTGAGTCGATTACAATAGGCAGTGGTGGTGGTAAATTCCTCCAAATTCGTATTTCTGAATTGGTTTTCAAGGTGAATAGCTCTTGAGTGTTTATTGTCCTGGAAAATTGCCGCAATACGTTTCCAAGCATTCTCAGCCGAGTCATCGTTCACAAGAATGGAATTAAGGATGTCTTGTGAGACGGTTGCATACAGCCACTGCAGTACGACAGCGTCAAGGCGGTGCCAAAGGACTGGATCGGCTGCCCTTGCATCTTGTGCCATCTTCTTGGCCGTCTCATCCAGTGGGGGGATGATGTGATCAAGCACATTATGAACTCGTGCGTGAACCTTGAAGAGGGCTGCCCAAGAATGATATTGGCTAGAATCATGATCTAACGTAATAGGGATGAGAGATTTAACGTTAGTGATAGCCAAAGCAGGATGGAATTTGGGTTGATCGGCCATGATGATGAGGAGGCACGATGGAGCAAAGGGAAGGGAGGAAGAAGAAGAAGGCTAGGGTTGAGATGGGGAGGAAGGAACTAGCTCTGATACCATAAAGGAAATTGTTCCGTTGTCTATTTCATTCATTGAGATCCCTAATATACATAGGTTATCTGTGACGCCCCCAAAATTAGGTATACATCACCCATCTTGGGTCGTCAGATACATAGTACAGAATACAAATACAACTTAATAATACAACTGTCGTGTACAATACGACAAAACATAAACTGTGAGTTTGAATACAAATATTATCTTCTAGAGAGTATTCATACTCAAAAGGAGTCCTCATTACATTTATTAACACACCATTACATAGAATAGTGAGGACTACTAACTAATACTATTCTTCGGACCATCACTCCGTTCCCCGACTTGTCCCAGCTACGTTCTCATTTCCTGAAGAGAACAGTGAAAGAAAGGGTGAGCTCAACTAGCCCAGTAGGAAATATTATGACTAAGATAATGCAGAATAAATTATCATTAGCCTTCAACAATGTTAAACTGATAAAATATAATAGACATCAAGTTTAACTGTAACGGAACAAGCAATCCATTAAAAGTGTCAAGTAGAAAATAAACTCTACTATCTTTTATGATTTAAAAAGTTTTTCAACACTGTGATCGCTGAGACTCAGCTTAATAAAATAATCCACATCATCGAATCACCCCTGCACTACGGCCAAGGATATTCGTATATTCATTAATGGTCATGATCATGCCAACAACTGTCCATCAATGCACTACGGGCCAATGAGGACTTTTACCATATCATTTGTAACATTACGGTCATGATTATACCGAATAATCCCTGGTCATAATCATACCAAGTCCATCTATGCACTACATGCCACAGATGACTTTCAACATTTTATAAACATGAGGATGATGACAATGATATAAGAATTCAATAAAACAAGTTCAAGAATTAATTTATCCAGGAATTAACAACGTCCAAATTGTCAACATGATACTGCATTGTGGAGTAAAATTCAAGAATGCTTAGAAGAATATTTTCTTGAAAAGATACTGGATGAAACGCAACTATCAAGGATATTCCACAACTTTCATGGAGTATAGAAGTCAAAACTTAACCAACTGAGTACAATAAAGAATGGAATAACAAAAGAAATCACCATGCATGCGATAGACCGCACAGACAGGTTATTCCAATAGAATAATAAATAATGGAACCAGGTCCGGCGTAAACGCACAGACAGGATATTCCGACAGAATAATAAATAATGGAACCAGGTCCGGTGTAAAACACACAGACAGGATATTCCAACAGAATAATAATAAAACGGAACCAGGTCCGGTGTAAAACACACAGACAGGATGTTCCAACAGAATAATAAACGGAACCAGGTCCGGTGTAAAACACACAGACAGGATGTTCCAACAGAATAATAGAAGAATGTCACCAAGTATAGGGTAGACCGCGTATACTGGTTATTCCAACAGAATAATAACGAATGGAATAACAGAAGTTCTCTTCATGAATATAAAAGAAATAATATTCCCTACCTTAAAAGAACTGGATATTGGAAAAGTGATGTAGCAGAATACTTTTATTCTCTCTCTCTTATTCTCTCTATACTTTCTCTCTCTATAGCTTGAATGAATTCGTGAAAAATAATGAAGCCCTAGGCCTCTATTTATAGAAAAACCGAGGGTGGCTCTTGGTCTTAACGAAGGGTCAAATGACTCTTGGTCTTAACGAAGGGTCAAATGACTCTTGGTAATATTGAAGGGACAACTACTATTGACGAAAGTAATTACTATTGACCAAGGTAAATACTATTGACGAAGGTAATTACTATTGACCAAGGTAAATACTATTGACGAAGGTAATTACTATTGACGACGGTAATTACTATTGACGAAGAGACTCTTAGATGATGACATATGGCCCCCCCATAAAATAACCAAACTTACCACAACGTCTCAATTATTGATTTAATAATATAACATATTATACAGATGATACTATGACAATAATTTAAGAGATATGATGCAGCAATTACTGTAGCAATAATTGAGTATAGCTGAGTGACTTCTCACGTAAGCATCAATAATCAATACCGTGTGCTACTATGCAACCACGCGTATTACTGTACTTTTACTACCGAGTAGTTCAACAGTTTTAACGGTTTTAACGGTAACACCTCAGCCGTTATTTTTATAGAAAGATAATTCTGTCGTTTTCTCAATCCGACAATAATTCCGTTGTGGGGTCCACCAATGATTGTGCCGTCGTACGAATATTCCCCGACAAAAAGAATATTCTCCGACCAAACGAATATTTTATAACAACTTGCTTACTTTGCAAAATTTATAAATATTACCCACAACTATAACATTATATCAAATTAACTCCATAATATTCAAAAATGATATTTATAGAAAATTCATCTTTATTTATAAAAGTTGGGGTCTTACAACCTCCCCTTCTTATGAAATTTCGCCCTCGAAATTAGGGTACGTACCTGGTATGTCGAAGAGGTAAGGATACCTTGATTTCATTTCTGATTCTAACTCCCAAGTCATTTCCTCAACATCGTGGTTTCTCCACAAAACTTTAACTTGAGGTATAACCTTGGAGCGTAGAATATGTTCCTTCTTATCCAAGATTTGAACAGGAACTTCTTCATACGTCAAATCCTCCGCTATTTCGTCCGGTTCTAACTCAATAATGTGGTTCGGGTCTTCCACATATTTGCGTAACATGGATATGTGGAAAACGTTATGAACACGAGACATACTTGGCGGTAAAGCGAGTCTATAAGCCACAGTTCCTACTCGATCGAGGATTAAAAATGGACCGATGAATCGAGGATTTAGCTTTCCTCTCTTTCCAAATCTCGTAACTCCTTTCCATGGAGCAACACGTAAGAACACATGATCTCCTACATCAAATTCCACGTCCTTTCGATGAAGATCAGCATAACTCTTTTGTCGATCTTGTGAGGTTTTTATACGTTGTCGGATCGTTTGAATCTTTTCTGTAGTCATACGTACCAACTCCGGTCCCAACAACGTTGCTTCGCCCACCTCATCCCAGCATACTGGAGAACGACATTTTCTTCCATACAATGCTTCGAATGGAGCCATGCCAATACTTGCTTGATAACTGTTGTTGTAGGAAAACTCCACCAATGGTAAGAACTTGTCCCAACTTCCCTTGAAGTCAAAGACACAGAGTCTTAATAGATCTTCAAGAGTTTGAATAGTCCTCTCTGATTGTCCGTCCGTCTGAGGATGATATGCTGAACTAAATCGTAACTCCGTGCCCATAGCTTTTTGTAAACTAACCCAAAATCGTGAAGTGAATCTTGGGTCTCGATCAGAAACTATGGATACTGGCATACCATGCAGTCTTACAATCTCGTTTATGTACATACGAGCAAGACGTTCAAGTGTATAAGTTTCTCGTATCGGTAAGAAATGAGCAGACTTGGTCAATCTATCAACAATGACCCAAATCGCATCAATACCTTGAGAAACCCTAGGAAGACCGGTAACGAAATCCATGGTAATGTGCTCCCACTTCCATTCTGGAATTTCAAGTGGTTGCAATGGACCTTTTGGTACTTGATGCTCCGCTTTGACTCGTTGACAAGTTAGACACCTTGAGATAAACAACGCTATCTCTCTCTTCATATTGCTCCACCAAAATGTATGACGAAGATCATGATACATTTTGGTACTTCCAGGATGGATTGCAAACGGTGTGTTGTGCGCCTCCATCATGATTTCATACTTTAAATCAGGGTTGTTAGGAACACAAAGTCTGGAGTTGACTCGAAGTATTCCTTCTTCATCGATTCTTGCTTCCGGCATAGAACCTTCTTGCACTTTCTTCCTCATACGCATCAGCTCCAGGTCTGTAGCTTGAGCAGCTTTAACTTTATCGATTAAAGTCGGTTCTACTCGTATATTCGCCATCATCACATGGGTCCCTGGAGTCTTCAACTCTATCTCCATCCTTTGCAAGTCACACAAAATGGGTCTTTGCGTTGTTAATATTGCACTTGTACCCGCATATGATCTTCTACTCAATGCGTCAGCTACCACGTTCGCTTTTCCAGGATGGTATTGAATGGTATGATCATAATCTTTCAACAGTTCAAGCCAACGTCGTTGTCGCATGTTGAGTTCCTTTTGAGTGAAGAAATATTTGAGGCTTTTATGATCCGTAAAGATCTCCACTTTCTCCCCATACAAGTAATGCCTCCAAATTTTAAGTGCAAAGACAACAGCTGCCAACTCTAGATCATGAGTAGGATAATTCCTCTCATATTCCTTGAGTTGTCTTGATGCATAGGCTATGACTTTTCCATGTTGCATGAGAACGCATCCCAACCCTTTGCTCGAAGCATCACTGTAGATGACAAATCCCTCCGAGCCAGATGGTATTGTTAGAACAGGTGCTGAAATGAGTCTCCTCTTGAGTTCTTGAAAACTCTGCTCACATTCTTCGCTCCAACCAAACTTTGTATCTTTCCGAGTCAGCTGAGTTAATGGAGTAGCGATTCGAGAAAATCCTTCCACGAATCTCCGATAATAACCAGCTAAACCAAGAAAGCTACGTACCTCGGTCACTGATTTAGGTTGCTCCCAGCTTTGAATAGCTTCAATCTTTGCCGGGTCAACCGATATTCCACGACTTGATACTACGTGCCCAAGGAATGCTACCTCCTCCAGCCAGAACTCGCATTTCTTCAACTTGGCATAAAGCTTGTATTCACGAAGCTTTTGGAGTACCAGCCTCAAGTGTTGCTCATGATCTTCACGGCTTTTGGAATAAATAAGGATGTCATCAATAAAGACGACCACAAAGTGATCCAAATATTCCTTGAATACCCGGTTCATCATATCCATGAAGGCAGCAGGAGCATTAGTCAATCCAAAGGACATGACTAGGAATTCATAATGCCCGTACCGAGTTCTAAAAGCCGTCTTTGGAATATCCTCAGTTCTAACCTTCAGCTGATGATATCCAGAACGAAGATCGATCTTTGAAAAGAATTGTGCTCCTTGCAACTGGTCAAACAGGTCATCAATACGTGGCAATGGGTACCTGTTTTTGATGGTGACATGATTCAACTCCCGATAATCAATACAAAGTCGCATACTTCCATCTTTCTTCTTCACGAATAGAACAGGAGCTCCCCAAGGAGAAGTACTAGGACGAATAAAGCCAATGTCTAACAATTCCTGCAGTTGGATCTTTAACTCCTGAAGTTCAATAGGAGCCATTCGATATGGGGCTTTGGAAATGGGTTTTGTACCGGGTTCAAGATCGATACAAAATTCAATTTCACGCTCTGGGGGTAGGCCAGGAAGTTCTTCAGGGAATACGTCAGGGAATTTATTAACAATAGAAATATCATTCAAAACTGACGTATTTTTGTTTAGATCTGTGACATGAGCTAAGAAAGCTTGACATCCGTTTTTCAATAAACGAATAGCTTTATGACTTGAGATGACAGCGATTGATTTTAATGGTTTGGTTGCTTGAATTCGCATAATAGGTCGATTAGGAATATGAAAGCTAACAACCTTACGAAAACAATCAATTTTTGCATAATGAGTAGTTAACCAATCAATCCCTAGAATCACGTCAAATGCAAGTATTTTTAATGAAATCAGATCGATAGGTAATGTGTGGGTACCAACTTGAACCAAACAAGACTTATAAACAGTGGAGGTAATGAAGGTTTCTCCCAACGGAGTTTCCACAGATAAGTCAAAGTCTAATTTCTCCGGAATCAAATTTAATCGATGAGCGCAAGTAGGAGAAATAAAAGAATGGGTTGAACCGGTATCAAATAAAGTATAAACTTCTTTAGAGTTTATAATAAGCTTACCCGTGATGACCTCATTCGGGTTCCTTGCTCTCTGGGAGTTCACAACAAACGCTCTCCCTTGCACAACCGGTTTTGACTTTTCTGGGACGGCTTTTGGTGCCTCCATCCTAGCTGAATTTGTCTTCGGTAAACGACAAAATCGGGCTAAATGACCTTCTCTTCCACAATTATAACATGCTTTGGACGGCATCGCGCAGTTTGGACTGATGTGCCCCTCCCCTCCGCATTTGAAACATATGATAGGTGGTCGTTCTCCTTCCTTAACGACAGGTGCTGGTGCTGACGTCTTTCCATCATTGTTGAATCTCCTCTTCTTGAAATGTCCATTCTTATTGTTTTGGCCCTGATTACCACCGAAGTGGTTACCATTTCTGGCCTGTTGATTCCCTCCACGCTTGTTGTCACCGCTTCGATGACTGCTCTCACTGGTATTATCATTTTGCCGGCTGCTCTCTTTTGGTTGCGTTGTCTCGTTATCGCGCTCCACCAACTGAGCCCTATTTACAACATCTGAATACAAACACAGTTTATGAGAAACAAGATGTTGACGTATCTCCGGCTTCAAACCTCTTAAAAACATCCGCGTCATTCTTTCTTCATTATCCACCAGGTGGGACGCAAACCGGGATAACTCCGCAAATTTTGCCTCGTACTGCGACACGGTCATATTATTCTGCTCCAATTTGATGAACTCCACCTCCTTCATGTGACGAATACTCTCGGGAAAGTATTTGTCGTTAAACAGCTCTTGGAACTTCTCCCAGGACATCTTCAGTGCGGCAGGTTGAGTACGCTTTATCGATTCCCACCAGTAATCTGCCTCTCCTCGCAACATAAAGGCGGCAAAGGGAACCTTTTGCTCCTCGGAGCAACCCAAGACATCAAATATCTTGGTGATCTGCTTTATCCATGTTTCAGCTACAAGTGGTTTGGGTTCTCCCTTAAACTCCGGTGGTCCCAGCTCCTTAAACTGTTTAGCGGTGACCGCCAGAGAGTTTCCAGTATTTCCACCTACGTTGTGGACAGGAGCCGCTTTCACCTGTTGTTGCATGAATTGCATAAAGCCTCTGAACATTTGATCATTCATCATTTGGTCAGTGTTGTTGTTTGCATGAGGATTGACACCTTCCTGATGCACATTATCCTGATTATTGATATGTGGTGAATCAACAGTCGTCTGTGCTCCATTGCTATTCTCAACGTTCTCAGATGCCATTTTCAGATACTGCCACAAAATAAAAATTAATTGATATGTCATATATTATCCTTATATTATGACCGACCAATTAAATACCATGCAAATAAACTTAGGTATGTCATACTAGCGAAGGAATTCCCCGTCTCTCCCCTCCTAGTTCTATTCTCACATCTTAGCCAGGGATCATATCCCTAAGCTCTGATACCAACTGTGACGCCCCCAAAATTAGGTATACATCACCCATCTTGGGTCGTCAGATACATAGTACAGAATACAAATACAACTTAATAATACAACTGTCGTGTACAATACGACAAAACATAAACTGTGAGTTTGAATACAAATATTATCTTCTAGAGAGTATTCATACTCAAAAGGAGTCCTCATTACATTTATTAACACACCATTACATAGAATAGTGAGGACTACTAACTAATACTATTCTTCGGACCATCACTCCGTTCCCCGACTTGCCCCAGCTACGTTCTCATTTCCTGAAGAGAACAGTGAAAGAAAGGGTGAGCTCAACTAGCCCAGTAAGAAATATTATGACTAAGATAATGCAGAATAAATTATCATTAGCCTTCAACAATGTTAAACTGATAAAATATAATAGACATCAAGTTTAACTGTAGCGGAACAAGCAATCCATTAAAAGAGTCAAGTAGAAAATAAACTCTACTATCTTTTATGATTTAAAAAGTTTTTCAACACTGTGATCGCTGGACTCAGCTTAATAAAATAATCCACATCATCGAATCACCCCTGCACTACGGCCAAGGATATTCGTATATTCATTAATGGTCATGATCATGCCAACAACTGTCCATCAATGCACTACGGGCCAATGAGGACTTTTACCACATCATTTGTAACATTACGGTCATGATTATACCGAATAATCCCTGGTCATAATCATACCAAGTCCATCTATGCACTACATGCCACAGATGACTTTCAACATTTTATAAACATGAGGATGATGACAATGATATAAGAATTCAATAAAACAAGTTCAAGAATTAATTTATCCAGGAATTAACAACGTCCAAATTGTCAACATGATACTGCATTGTGGAGTAAAATTCAAGAATGCTTAGAAGAATATTTTCTTGAAAAGATACTGGATGAAACGCAACTATCAAGGATATTCCACAACTTTCATGGAATATAGAAGTCAAAACTTAACCAACTGAGTACAATAAAGAATGGAATAACAAAAGAAATCACCATGCATGCGATAGACCGCACAGACAGGTTATTCCAATAGAATAATAAATAATGGAACCAGGTCCGGCGTAAACGCACAGACAGGATATTCCGACAGAATAATAAATAATGGAACCAGGTCCGGTGTAAAACACACAGACAGGATATTCCAACAGAATAATAATAAAACGGAACCAGGTCCGGTGTAAAACACACAGACAAGATGTTCCAACAGAATAATAAACGGAACCAGGTCCGGTGTAAAACACACAGACAGGATGTTCCAACAGAATAATAGAAGAATGTCACCAAGTATAGGGTAGACCGCGTATACTGGTTATTCCAACAGAAGAATAACGAATGGAATAACAGAAGTTCTCTTCATGAATATAAAAGAAATAATATTCCCTACCTTAAAAGAACTGGATATTGGAAAAGTGATGTAGCAGAATACTTTTATTCTCTCTCTCTTATTCTCTCTATACTTTCTCTCTCTATAGCTTGAATGAATTCGTGAAAAATAATGAAGCCCTAGGCCTCTATTTATAGAAAAACCGAGGGTGGCTCTTGGTCTTAACGAAGGGTCAAATGACTCTTGGTCTTAACGAAGGGTCAAATGACTCTTGGTAATATTGAAGGGACAACTACTATTGACGAAAGTAATTACTATTGACCAAGGTAAATACTATTGACGAAGGTAATTACTATTGACCAAGGTAAATACTATTGACGAAGGTAATTACTATTGACGATGGTAATTACTATTGACGAAGAGACTCTTAGATGATGACATATGGCCCCCCCATAAAATAACCAAACTTACCACAACGTCTCAATTATTGATTTAATAATATAACATATTATACAGATGATACTATGACAATAATTTAAGAGATATGATGCAGCAATTACTGTAGCAATAATTGAGTATAGCTGAGTGACTTCTCACGTAAGCATCAATAATCAATGCCGTGTGCTACTATGCAATCACGCGTATTACTGTACTTTTACTACCGAGTAGTTCAACAGTTTTAACGGTTTTAACGGTAACACCTCAGCCGTTATTTTTATAGAAAGATAATTCTGTCGTTTTCTCAATCCGACAATAATTCCGTTGTGGGGTCCACCAATGATTGTGCCGTCGTACGAATATTCCCCGACAAAAAGAATATTCTCCGACCAAACGAATATTTTATAACAACTTGCTTACTTTGCAAAATTTATAAATATTACCCACAACTATAACATTATATCAAATTAACTCCATAATATTCAAAAATGATATTTATAGAAAATTCATCTTTATTTATAAAAGTTGGGGTCTTACATTATCAACTAATCAAAGGCTAGAAACTAGGGAAGAGATTGACTAAAATATAACAGAATAAAGCCTATCCTAATATATAAGATTTACACTTAATATAAAATATTTACAAGAATAAGTACAGATATTCTATTAATGAGGACTCTGTTAGGTCTTATGCCGTTCCTATACTTTCTCCCTCTCATGCAGAAGAAGTACCACTCCTAGCTGCTCCCCAAACCATGCATGCTCACCTCTTCATCATGTACATATATGCATGCTACCAAAAAAACTTTAATTAATTCAAAAAATCATGAGAGACTCAGTTGGAAGATCCCAAGGATCATATTTGTAGATGTCAACTTGTTTGATTATAAGTTCAACTCCACCTTTCGCCGCAGATAAAATCCAGCAAGCTCTTCATCCGTTGGATGAAATCGGAAACCCGGGAGTAGAACTGCAACTTCTTCTTCTTCTTCTTCTTCTTCATCATCATCATCCTTATAATTATTGATACAACTCATGATCATCTTCTCATCCATTTTCTATATGTGTTTGTGTAGTTTGTTTTTCTTCTGTTGATGAAGATTTGTAATAATTTATTAAGTAGAACTTCCTCATATATAATGTCTATACTATATAGGTATATATGCTCAAGTTTTGAGTGCTTGTTTTGGTAAATTTTTGGGCCCTTTAATTTGGGGGTATTATTAGTTTGTAGATTTAGGAATTAGATATGCAGAATATTTATTTAGTCCAGGAATAAGTCTTTCTTTGCTTATAATGATTAAGGACTTTAGTGCATCAAATCAAAAGTGGTTTAATTTGTGAGATAATTAATGATGACCCGACCCATATAATTAATTAGGGCTGCAAAAAATCCAACTCATGTCCACCCCATCTCAACTTGTTCAAACTTTGCTAGGTCTAAGTATTTGATTACACCTTAATGTATATATTTTAACATTCACCTCTTAATTAATGCATCTTAATTGCACACATTTTTATATTAAGAGGTTTTCTGAATAGTTTAGACTCATATTTATATCTTAATGATAATTAGCGGCATTCAAAGAGAAATTTTTTATCCCAATTTTAAACATTAAAATACATTAAAATGTGGACTGTTAAGATGTATTAAAATGTAATCAAACACCATAATTAAGGCTACAAAGAATCCACCTCATGTCCACCTCATCTCAACTTGTTCGAATAGGTTAGGAAATATGCGCTTATCTCAGCATGGCTTAGAATATTTGAGTTCGACTCCTTTTCGTACAATAGTCATAGTTTTGAGTTTAAACTCGCATAATTTAAAACCCTTGTCAATCAAAATTCATTTGTGCATAACCCCAAAAATCTATCTCTCTCTCTCTCTCTCTCTCTATATATATATATATATATATATATATATATATATATATATATATGGTTTCAATCTATGTTAATCGGTTGCTAGAGTCAATATTCCAGCAACTAACATATTGTTGGAAAAATACGAATAATATATAGGATTCAAATATAAAATAAAGAGAGGCTAAAGAATAACTTATCGATTTATAGCAAATAATTTTGAGCAGAGGCGTGCGGTGCACTATCCTTAAGTAGAAATTTCGTCCCTCGGAGAATTTTTCTCGGTACTAAGATCACTGACGAAATCCCACTCCAGGATTCAACGGCTCTTCACCCAACTAACTAGCACTTGAAATAGTTGAATGACCCATGAACAACTTCTAATTTTTTTTATTCAAACTCAAAATTGTACTACATATATATATAAATATTTAATGTATATAATATATGTATACAAATTTAGGAAGCTGAATATATATATATAGTCCCCTTCAGTTGAGGGATCCCTCAAATAGTGTTATTTGAGGGATAGTGTGCTCAACCGTTGAATTTGTTTTAATAACTTTATGTGGCTGAGATTTTACATCTTATGTGTTGCATTGGATAACCGTTGCATTGGATGTGTTGTGTTATTTGTAAAATCTCAGCCACATAAAGTTATTAAAACAGATCCAACGGTTGAGCGCACTATCCCTCAAATAACACTATTTAAGGGATCCCTCAACTGAAGGGGACTGTATACATATAATCTATATATATATGTATATATATATATATATATATATATATAAAGGTTGGCAGCAATGATATATATATATATATATATATATATATATATATATATAGATTGGCAGCAAAGGACAATATATATATATATATATATATATATATATTTATATTTATATGTATATATGGGTAAAATGACTATACACAGCCGTGCAAGTTTTGGTTTGTACGCATTATATTTGGCCTATTTGTTTTAAAGGACAAACACGGCTCCTCTCTACTCTCCTCCCAAAACACAGATCGAAGCTCTCCCCTCCCAAATCACGGATCCAGGCTCTCCCCTCCCAAATCGATCGCGCATAAGTGCTCTACTCTTCTATCCTCCCAAACACGGTTCCATTTTCTCCGATTCTCTACTCTTCTCTCCTCCATAATCTCCGATTCTCACTCTCCTACGGTTTAAGTCCTTTCATTTTCGTTCATTTTCAACTCCAAATAAGAGAAATTGCTTCAATTAGGAAAAACTTTGCCCAAGCTTTTGCTTCAATTCGCCCAAACTTTGCTTCAATTCCAACTGCAAAGAGGTGCTGGAGTGAGAGGCTGCCGCCGCCGTACCGATGGGTAAGCTCACTCTTCCGTATTTTTTTCAATTCTAATTATGGAGTTTGCCTTATATTTCTTTCCCTTCTGCTTTTTATCCCTGTTTGTCCAAGCTTATAGTCTTTAATATGTGGAAGATTTATATGAAGAGAAAGACAGAAGTTAAGGATTTCACACATATATAGCGGAACAAGTAAAAGCATTGAAAGTGTCATGATCATAAAGCAGATTGTGGATATGAATAGATATTGCCTTTCGTTTCTTAAAGACATGCTTCTCCCTCAACATTTCAATGTTAAAACACACATAAGAGAAATAAGAAGCATAACTTGCATACCATGACAATAAAGCCACCAAACAAGTTTGCAGACCCTGTGAGTACAACGAGAGAACAAAATCAATATTAAACCAAAAAAAGAAATTATACAAGTCCATTAGTACCTCCATATAACAGTAGTTTCTCTATCTAAATACTAGTACCTCCATATAATACTATACTCTAAATAAAAGAGGACTGCCCTCATGATGCTTCAAGAATAATATATATGGAGAATGTATACACTCTAAATATTAGTAGTTTTTTATGTTGAGAATGTGTTCCTACAATCATTTGTTTGTTTTACTTTATGTCAATAATGAAATTGTTAGTAAGTCTAATGAAACTGAACTATTTGAAATCCTACAATGCCTATTTTGTTTTTCTGCTTGTTCAATTTCTCTCGTTTGCATTCTGAATAACATATTCGGTAATTGGATTTGGCTTGATTGCATCAGTGCATTTAGTCTAATTTGGTGTCTTATTCTATAAAATTATGTATAAGAAAGTTGTCAATGAAGTTTGGTTAATCAGGAACTGAATTCTGCTAATAGGGATGGAATTTCAAAATGAATTTTCATTTTTCCAAACATTTATTTCACTTTGATTGTGGTTTTAGTTTTTGAAAGGCCATATTCTTATTATGACATCCATGAATGATGATTATGTGAGGTACAGGGGTGTAACTATTTTTTTGTGCTGTCTAAGAAAGCTTTGAATTGTGATGGTGGAAAATCCAATGGTGGTGATCTTAAAGGGTCAAAGATTGATGTTATCTCCAGGTCGGATTTTGAAGTTAGTTAAATGAAGAAATTATCTACATGCTCTTGTTGAGGAGTGTGCATCTCATTACAATTTTCAAGGTTGATTGTTGCAAGTGAAACTTTTGCATGTTAAGTTGTCATTTGAATTTGATGCATTAGTAGAGGCATTACTTTGGACAGTATTATGTATGTATATTGTATCTCGTTCCATTTTATCATTCATGTTTCAGGGAATACTGTTTAATTACAATGGGCTTATATATATACCTCTTGCAATTTCAATCTTTAATTATTTATTTTCAATGAGAAATGACGCACATACTGTGTGGAATACAGACAGGTTGAGATAAAGCCAAAATATGTTTCAAGGCTATATTACACAATCAAATATAAAAAGGTAAACCAGACTAAAAATGAAATGTCACTAAAAGAGCCCAACTCCATTGCAAGCCACCGCCCCATAGAGATGGTGCTTAGAGATGTTATTTTTTGGGTTTATGCAAGTTTGTTAAGAAGAGAATTTAGTTCATTGAAACTGAGAGTAGCAAGCTCACCAAAATTGTCCACAACATTCAGGACCCAAAGTAACACACAACATTTTGACAACATCAGCAAAAATGTCCACAACATTCAGGCCTTGTTTGTAGCCTATGAATTCATTTGTATTTATATTGACATCACCCAAAGTGGGAGTTCCAAAATAAAAATAACATTTGCAAGCAACTTACAAAATGTAAAGAAAATAAATTTTCAAAAAACTACAATCCGCAAATCCAAAATCCAAAAAAAATTACAATGTAAGTCTGATCCTGACGATCACATGTTGTGCTACCAAAATCAATAACTTTAACGGCACTTGATTTGGGGATCCTCTTGCAATATAAACCATCCTTGGGGGATCTTGATGAACCCTGAAAACAAAATAACACCAAAAAACAATAAATATTTAACTTGGAAAAATACAAATTCTTTGTATGAAGTTTAACATACTCTGAAACTTTAACTTTGTTAAAATTTTACCTTGTAGTCCAGAACTTTAATATACTCTTGAGATACAAGAAGTATATTCTCAGATTTTAAATCAGTGTGTATGAGGCGCAAATCATGCACGACTGCAAATGTGTAAGCAAACGATATTATTATCCAAGAAAAATGGCAAACTCGTAAAATCAGTGATAGAAACCTACTCAATTGTAGAAACTTACTTAGCTCAGAAAAACTTTTTAATTAACAAAATAACATATATCTACAGCGATTATGATCTTCATATAGCTGTAAAAGTACTTGAACAAAAAAGAAAGATAAATAGACCAATTTAACAGCCAACAACTGCAAGGAATAAACCAATTTAACAGCCAACAATTTACAAAAGGCAGACAAGTGGATCAACAGTTAACAAGAGCCAAAATTGATAAAGTGGTTCTCACCGGTTGCCACCTTTGTCATTTTTACCAAGCTGTCGTAGCACATCAACTTCAATCATTGCTGCCTCACGGTATTTCTTAATACCTCGAACTATTTTAATGGCAACCATTTCTTTTCTCTCCTTGTCCCAACATTCTAAAACCTGACCAAAGGTTCCTGTATAAAAAGGAAGACATGATTGTAAACAAAAATAAAATAAACTAATAATTACATGTTACTACATCAAGGACGTTATATGAGAGTATACCTTCACCCATCTTGCTGTGAATTTTATCTGGTGCAAAGAGAAACAGAGGAACCGACAACAATCAAAAACAGGACGTAGAATAAATTAACATCTGCTTCTATAGAAAACACAAAGATGCAATAACCTAAGAAAAAGTCAATTTCAATCAACCTCAAGCATTAAAATTTCCTTCTTTTTTTAAAAAAAATTTGGAAGCAATATTAAGCTTTTGAAAAACCTATACATTTATCCTAGCAAACTACTTGCTACATGTTGAGCCAATATCAAGCGTAAAACCTATATTTACTTACTTCCATTGGGGATTCCCTCATCCTCTTCCACATATAAACATGGAAGAATTCTTGCTCTAACCAACACACACCTAACACATGACATCCCAAGTAAGAGATATAACTGTCTAAGAAATATTTACAACCAATACATGGTTGTGGTATGAAATGAAAGACACATATTGAAATTCCACACACATGGTTCTGGAGTGAAGAACACATACAGAAATTCCACATACACACCCACAAATGTGTGCTTACACCAACACAAAACTAATCCTTAGAATTTTTAACTACGATTGTTATTAATTATTTGAATAAGTAACTTTTAGTACATTATCTCCACATAAACCCTGTGCTTATAATATGAAAATAGAATATGAATGATTTTACTCTCGAAAACAATCAAATCACATATTTGCACACAATTTTAAACATACTCAACTAAACTATGACAACACAGTTGGGCTATTAACATAAGGAATTATGCTTTTCCTACATAACCAATTTAAGTTATTCTCCAAAACCCAAACTATACGCTAAACAGAACTAAATTAGCACAATTAGGGTTCAAGAGTTTTCGAAAAAGAATGCCCAAAAAATAAATTAAGAAAAATATG